>CM058240.1:46655680-47255680 GCA_030180135.1 Orychophragmus violaceus
GCCGTTAGAAAATTTAACAGAACTCAAACAAAGCCTTTTGGGAAGAATTAAAGTAATATATTTTATAAACTTCATATTGTTTTCATGATAAATAAACAACATGTATTTAAAAATTAAGAAGAAAATTTTAAAAAACAACAAAAGATATTGAAAGAAAATGAAGCAACATCAGCTAGAAGCTTTGACTTCGCCGATTTTATTGAAATTGAGGAGGATTGAGCATGGAAGACAATCAAAGTGGTCGATTTCCAGGATTTGAGGTTCATGATGGATCGCGAAGGTAATTATGTACGGGAAATCACAAAAGTATCTTGGGAGGTATTCAATTTCCTGATTAGTTGAGGCCGCAAGCTGCAAACCCAAAATTCAGGAGAATATGGGTTAAAGAGAGTAAAAAAGACTGATTTGGTATAGAACAAGCTTTGTATAGCTGATCGTTATAAGAGGAACCTCCACTAATGGACCTGCGCAACTTTTCATAGCTCTGTGTGTAGCTGATCGTGATATGATCCTAAAATCAAACAAACAAATAAACAAAATCGTGTTCTAAGTTCAGTAATCATGCAAAATCGCTATCAAAATCCACATAAGAAGCATAACGTGTTCTAATTTGGCAATTTGTATGATCTAGCCACCTTGATTCTCACCTAAGAACTTAAAGAAACCGTAAATGAGAGATTACTCTAACATGAAATGCAAGAGAATGACAGTTAAGAAAAGCTAATAAAATAAAAATTGAATGAGTAGGTAAAGCCATAATACGAGAGCCAATTTCAATCACCTCTCTACGGCTGTTGCTGTTGTTTGCTACTACCCCACTGTGATAAACGAGTTTTTCAAAAAAGCCAAATGCGCATCTTTCTCGGGAGAGCTAACATGCTCGGGGTCCGAGGGTTAAAGTTTGTCTTAAGAGGGAACTGACTAATGTCGGAAATGAATAGGAAAGTATGAGAATTTTTCGGGACGAGCGTGTTTTGTATTGAAGTATAAAAAGTTCCGAGCAGGTTGAGAGACGAGCTCATATTACAATTCGGGACGTGTTTATTTCTAGAGAGAGAAAGTAGTAAGTGCACAAATTCCCAAAAGTTACATTAATGTACAGTGACGACTCCTATTTATAGTAAAATACAGTCGTACTTTGTACGGGCCGTTGACTCCTTGTCGAGCTCGTGCGGATGGGCCGTACCTTGGTGACGAGATGGGCCAAGCCAAACTCATCTTTGTCTGTTAGTGGAGCCGAGATTATGTTATGATTTTTAATAATTAAGGAATAATTAGTGATCAAAAATTCAAAATAAAAATATGTGGACTTGGGCTTGGATCAAGGTAGTTTTGGGTTGAAAGATAAACTAGTTTTGGACTTAAAATCAAGCCAAAAAAATGATCATGGGCCACAAAATTGTTGGAGAAGTTATATCCAATAATTGTGATCTTAGATATAATGAATCTAAGGGACACCTCACCATTGTGGTGTCAAGCATCCAAGGGTCTTCTAGAAGGGAGAGACAAGTGTAGGGTGGGGAGTGAGATTCATTGTTTTTGGCTTGGTTTTAGTGTAGAAACGTGGAGAAAGATGGGGAGGGTGAGTGTGACAAGTGTATGGTGGTGATCACTCCATTTTGCTATAAAAGTAGAGCTTCCCCTACTCACTTTCCTCACACCAAAACTCAAAGGAGTAAAGAAAGAGAGAAAGAAGACAGGAAGAAGGAAGAAAGAAGAAGGAGAAGGAGAAAGGAAGGAAGAAAAAGAAGGAGCCGGAGGGAAGGAGAAGAAGCCGGAGAGAGGAAGAAGAAGAAGGAGGGGAGAGAGAGAGAGAGAGAGAGAGAGAGAGAGAGAGAGAGAGAGAGAGAGAGAGAGAGAGAGAGAGAGATAGATAGAGAGAGAGAGAGAGAGAGCAAGTGATGTAGAGAGAGAGAGTGATGTAGAGAGAGAAAGTGATGTAGAGATGGGATGGTGACAGAGGAGCGGAGATTTTCAACGTTAATCCCACGTACCAATTTTTTCTTCCATTGTAAGCGGTTTATAGTAAGGTTCGTTGCTGTGAGTTTGGTCTGGAGGTTCATGAGGTGAAACTATCGGTATTACCGGGGCAACCGCGACAAAGTATTGGGTGAGTTGGGGTTAATTGTTTGACTAATGTATCGTTACGCAGGTTCCCGACGCTGAGTTATGATCATATGGTATGATTATAACTAGTGTCGGTTTGATTATCATATAGTTATGAGTAATATTGTTGTTATGATTATACTCAGGTTTGATTTTTGGGTGATATTGATGGTTATTGTTGTTATGTTATGATGCATTGTTGATTGATAACCGAGTAATAAACGAATTACTAAAATACGGAAAAACTATTAAGTAATGAGATAATGATGAGATGATGATTGATAAATGAGTTTGAGACTATTATTGATTAATGATGTATTGGGTAATATGATTGTTATGATGTGATACAACTAATGGTTTGATTGATTTGATAGTGACATGGTGTTATAGTGGACATATTGACTTCCCTTCCCAATGGATCCTCGGGAGCTTACCGGTCAGTTCACGGACTCTCGGGTCGAGGTTCTGACATGTGTTAACCTACTGGAGGACGCCGGTAGGGAATAGTACGGATAATACGGGGTCGCGCCCTAAGACCGGATTGCATGAAAATTTTGGCTATTTACAGGTAGCCCAGTCATCGTGTATCGATGGACGGAGAACGGTGTCTTACTTGTACTACTCGGTGTTTATGAGTAAGACTCGTGGGATTACTACCGTGGGTGTATATGGTGACGAGATAGGTATTCCGAGAGAATGACGATATTGTCGAGGCCCATAGCATGCATATATTTTATTATGCTGTTATGCGCTCACCCCTCTCCTTTACATCTTTTTCAGGTAACTCGTAAGATAGCGGATCACCGGACGTTAGGCCAGCCGGTATAGTGTCGACGTCTCTTTCTCAGGTAACCCGTAAGATAGCGGATCGCACTGTTTGTTCAGGTTACCGGTTGGCATTTCAAGAGTCTAAGGCATATTTTATCCAACAAGCTTCGCAAATGCCTTCTCTAAACGATCTCAAGGCAGAATTCTGGACCTTGAACTGTTCTCCCAAGGCATATTTTCTGTGGCGCGCTTTGAGCTACGCTTTACCGGTGAATGACATGATTACTCAAAGAGGTATGAAGATAGATCAAAAATGTCAGGTCTGTGGAAATGAGGACGAATAGATTAATCATGCCCTATTCCTATGCTCGGCAGCAAGGCAAACATGGGCCTTATCTGATTTTCCTAGTCCTGAAGGAGGTTTCGAAAGGTACTCTTTGTTTGAAAACTTTCATTTTCTCATGTTTGAACATAAGAGAGGAAGAGTACCAAAAATCAGTTCTCGTAGGTTTCCCTGGATCCTCTGGTAATCTGGAAAAATCGCAATAGTGCCATTTTTGAAGGAAGGAGATCAGAATCCAACTATCTGGTGAACACGATCCATTCAGAATCAGAGTTTTGGTTCATGGCAATATAGGTGGAAACAGAGGAAGAAAGGAGAACCGAACAAACAGGGGAAAACAGAGACAAACCTTCTAAATGGAAACGTCCCCCAGATCCTTGGTTGAAATGCAATATTGGGTACTCATGGTCCAAGAAGAAAAACACAGTGGGATGTGCTTGGGTCGTTAGAGAGTATCTTGGTGTCACCATTCTCCACAGCCGTAGGTCATTCTCAGGTACGATAACTAGAAATGAGGCTATGATGAAAGCCATTATCTGGTCTATTGAAAGCATTTCGAGTCACCGTCTTGACAATATCATTTTTGTTTCGGAAGCAAAAGATTTAGTGGAAGCTATGAAGAAGCCTAACTCCTGGCCAGCTTTCCTTTATCAAGTTTCTGAAATCAGAGCAGCCTTAAGAGCTCTAAGTAATTGGAAGTTTCTTTTTGAACCAGCAAGTAGCAATAGAGGAGCCTCTCTCATCGCGCAAAGTGCACTTCGAGCCTGTTTCACTCAGTCCTACGTAGCAAGAGGACATCCGAGTTGGCTCACAGATATCTTTAGAAATGAGAGGCGCATGTCCTCTGTTAATGCTTCTCCTTAGTCTGGGAACATTTTTTGAGTAAATATGTGGTGCTAACATAGAGTTTTAGCCTCGGAAAGTAGAGTAATCTAACTAGTCTAATCTATGTAATGTCGAATGCAGACTTGACGTCTGTCTTTTGTAACAACACTGTATCCTCTTGGAAGGTACTGGCTTGATGCCATTATAGTAAGAAAGATGTTAAAAAAAAATGCTAATATAGTCAAATACCAATCTCTAAATTTTACTTAAGTGAATCTAAGACGAACACGAGAGAGTTTAAATTAAACTTGGATAGTAGGCTGTTAGTATAAACTAGTTGTCTTCAGCCTCCGATTCTATCGGTATTACCGGGGCAACCGCGACAAAGTATTGGGTGAGTTGGGGTTAATTGTTTGACTAATGTATCGTTACGCAGGTTCCCGACGCTGAGTTATGATCATATGGTATGATTATAACTAGTGTCGGTTTGATTATCATATAGTTATGAGTAATATTGTTGTTATGATTATACTCAGGTTTGATTTTTGGGTGATATTGATGGTTATTGTTGTTATGTTATGATGCATTGTTGATTGATAACCGAGTAATAAACGAATTACTAAAATACGGAAAAACTATTAAGTAATGAGATAATGATGAGATGATGATTGATAAATGAGTTTGAGACTATTATTGATTAATGATGTATTGGGTAATATGATTGTTATGATGTGATACAACTAATGGTTTGATTGATTTGATAGTGACATGGTGTTATAGTGGACATATTGACTTCCCTTCCCAATGGATCCTCGGGAGCTTACCGGTCAGTTCACGGACTCTCGGGTCGAGGTTCTGACATGTGTTAACCTACTGGAGGACGCCGGTAGGGAATAGTACGGATAATACGGGGTCGCGCCCTAAGACCGGATTGCATGAAAATTTTGGCTATTTACAGGTAGCCCAGTCATCGTGTATCGATGGACGGAGAACGGTGTCTTACTTGTACTACTCGGTGTTTATGAGTAAGACTCGTGGGATTACTACCGTGGGTGTATATGGTGACGAGATAGGTATTCCGAGAGAATGACGATATTGTCGAGGCCCATAGCATGCATATATTTTATTATGCTGTTATGCGCTCACCCCTCTCCTTTACATCTTTTTCAGGTAACTCGTAAGATAGCGGATCACCGGACGTTAGGCCAGCCGGTATAGTGTCGACGTCTCTTTCTCAGGTAACCCGTAAGATAGCGGATCGCACTGTTTGTTCAGGTTACCGGTTGGCATTTCAAGAGTCTAAGGCATATTTTATCCAACAAGCTTCGCAAATGCCTTCTCTAAACGATCTCAAGGCAGAATTCTGGACCTTGAACTGTTCTCCCAAGGCATATTTTCTGTGGCGCGCTTTGAGCTACGCTTTACCGGTGAATGACATGATTACTCAAAGAGGTATGAAGATAGATCAAAAATGTCAGGTCTGTGGAAATGAGGACGAATAGATTAATCATGCCCTATTCCTCTGCTCGGCAGCAAGGCAAACATGGGCCTTATCTGATTTTCCTAGTCCTGAAGGAGGTTTCGAAAGGTACTCTTTGTTTGAAAACTTTCATTTTCTCATGTTTGAACATAAGAGAGGAAGAGTACCAAAAATCAGTTCTCGTAGGTTTCCCTGGATCCTCTGGTAATCTGGAAAAATCGCAATAGTGCCATTTTTGAAGGAAGGAGATCAGAATCCAACTATCTGGTGAACACGATCCATTCAGAATCAGAGTTTTGGTTCATGGCAATATAGGTGGAAACAGAGGAAGAAAGGAGAACCGAACAAACAGGGGAAAACAGAGACAAACCTTCTAAATGGAAACGTCCCCCAGATCCTTGGTTGAAATGCAATATTGGGTACTCATGGTCCAAGAAGAAAAACACAGTGGGATGTGCTTGGGTCGTTAGAGAGTATCTTGGTGTCACCATTCTCCACAGCCGTAGGTCATTCTCAGGTACGATAACTAGAAATGAGGCTATGATGAAAGCCATTATCTGGTCTATTGAAAGCATTTCGAGTCACCGTCTTGACAATATCATTTTTGTTTCGGAAGCAAAAGATTTAGTGGAAGCTATGAAGAAGCCTAACTCCTGGCCAGCTTTCCTTTATCAAGTTTCTGAAATCAGAGCAGCCTTAAGAGCTCTAAGTAATTGGAAGTTTCTTTTTGAACCAGCAAGTAGCAATAGAGGAGCCTCTCTCATCGCGCAAAGTGCACTTCGAGCCTGTTTCACTCAGTCCTACGTAGCAAGAGGACATCCGAGTTGGCTCACAGATATCTTTAGAAATGAGAGGCGCATGTCCTCTGTTAATGCTTCTCCTTAGTCTGGGAACATTTTTTGAGTAAATATGTGGTGCTAACATAGAGTTTTAGCCTCGGAAAGTAGAGTAATCTAACTAGTCTAATCTATGTAATGTCGAATGCAGACTTGACGTCTGTCTTTTGTAACAACACTGTATCCTCTTGGAAGGTACTGGCTTGATGCCATTATAGTAAGAAAGATGTTAAAAAAAAATGCTAATATAGTCAAATACCAATCTCTAAATTTTACTTAAGTGAATCTAAGACGAACACGAGAGAGTTTAAATTAAACTTGGATAGTAGGCTGTTAGTATAAACTAGTTGTCTTCAGCCTCCGATTCTATCGGTATTACCGGGGCAACCGCGACAAAGTATTGGGTGAGTTGGGGTTAATTGTTTGACTAATGTATCGTTACGCAGGTTCCCGACGCTGAGTTATGATCATATGGTATGATTATAACTATTGTCGGTTTGATTATCATATAGTTATGAGTAATATTGTTGTTATGATTATACTCAGGTTTGATTTTTGGGTGATATTGATGGTTATTGTTGTTATGTTATGATGCATTGTTGATTGATAACCGAGTAATAAACGAATTACTAAAATAAGGAAAAACTATTAAGTAATGAGATAATGATGAGATGATGATTGATAAATGAGTTTGAGACTATTATTGATTAATGATGTATTGGGTAATATGATTGTTATGATGTGATACAACTAATGGTTTGATTGATTTGATAGTGACATGGTGTTATAGTGGACATATTGACTTCCCTTCCCAATGGATCCTCGGGAGCTTACCGGTCAGTTCACGGACTCTCGGGTCGAGGTTCTGACATGTGTTAACCTACTGGAGGACGCCGGTAGGGAATAGTACGGATAATACGGGGTCGCGCCCTAAGACCGGATTGCATGAAAATTTTGGCTATTTACAGGTAGCCCAGTCATCGTGTATCGATGGACGGAGAACGATGTCTTACTTGTACTACTCGGTGTTTATGAGTAAGACTCGTGGGATTACTACCGTGGGTGTATATGGTGACGAGATAGGTATTCCGAGAGAATGACGATATTGTCGAGGCCCATAGCATGCATATATTTTATTATGCTGTTATGCGCTCACCCCTCTCCTTTACATCTTTTTCAGGTAACTCGTAAGATAGCGGATCACCGGACGTTAGGCCAGCCGGTATAGTGTCGACGTCTCTTTCTCAGGTAACCCGTAAGATAGCGGATCGCACTGTTTGTTCAGGTTACCGGTTGGCATTTCAAGAGTCTAAGGCATATTTTATCCAACAAGCTTCGCAAATGCCTTCTCTAAACGATCTCAAGGCAGAATTCTGGACCTTGAACTGTTCTCCCAAGGCATATTTTCTGTGGCGCGCTTTGAGCTACGCTTTACCGGTGAATGACATGATTACTCAAAGAGGTATGAAGATAGATCAAAAATGTCAGGTCTGTGGAAATGAGGACGAATAGATTAATCATGCCCTATTCCTCTGCTCGGCAGCAAGGCAAACATGGGCCTTATCTGATTTTCCTAGTCCTGAAGGAGGTTTCGAAAGGTACTCTTTGTTTGAAAACTTTCATTTTCTCATGTTTGAACATAAGAGAGGAAGAGTACCAAAAATCAGTTCTCGTAGGTTTCCCTGGATCCTCTGGTAATCTGGAAAAATCGCAATAGTGCCATTTTTGAAGGAAGGAGATCAGAATCCAACTATCTGGTGAACACGATCCATTCAGAATCAGAGTTTTGGTTCATGGCAATATAGGTGGAAACAGAGGAAGAAAGGAGAACCGAACAAACAGGGGAAAACAGAGACAAACCTTCTAAATGGAAACGTCCCCCAGATCCTTGGTTGAAATGCAATATTGGGTACTCATGGTCCAAGAAGAAAAACACAGTGGGATGTGCTTGGGTCGTTAGAGAGTATCTTGGTGTCACCATTCTCCACAGCCGTAGGTCATTCTCAGGTACGATAACTAGAAATGAGGCTATGATGAAAGCCATTATCTGGTCTATTGAAAGCATTTCGAGTCACCGTCTTGACAATATCATTTTTGTTTCGGAAGCAAAAGATTTAGTGGAAGCTATGAAGAAGCCTAACTCCTGGCCAGCTTTCCTTTATCAAGTTTCTGAAATCAGAGCAGCCTTAAGAGCTCTAAGTAATTGGAAGTTTCTTTTTGAACCAGCAAGTAGCAATAGAGGAGCCTCTCTCATCGCGCAAAGTGCACTTCGAGCCTGTTTCACTCAGTCCTACGTAGCAAGAGGACATCCGAGTTGGCTCACAGATATCTTTAGAAATGAGAGGCGCATGTCCTCTGTTAATGCTTCTCCTTAGTCTGGGAACATTTTTTGAGTAAATATGTGGTGCTAACATAGAGTTTTAGCCTCGGAAAGTAGAGTAATCTAACTAGTCTAATCTATGTAATGTCGAATGCAGACTTGACGTCTGTCTTTTGTAACAACACTGTATCCTCTTGGAAGGTACTGGCTTGATGCCATTATAGTAAGAAAGATGTTAAAAAAAAATGCTAATATAGTCAAATACCAATCTCTAAATTTTACTTAAGTGAATCTAAGACGAACACGAGAGAGTTTAAATTAAACTTGGATAGTAGGCTGTTAGTATAAACTAGTTGTCTTCAGCCTCCGATTCTATCGGTATTACCGGGGCAACCGCGACAAAGTATTGGGTGAGTTGGGGTTAATTGTTTGACTAATGTATCGTTACGCAGGTTCCCGACGCTGAGTTATGATCATATGGTATGATTATAACTAGTGTCGGTTTGATTATCATATAGTTATGAGTAATATTGTTGTTATGATTATACTCAGGTTTGATTTTTGGGTGATATTGATGGTTATTGTTGTTATGTTATGATGCATTGTTGATTGATAACCGAGTAATAAACGAATTACTAAAATACGGAAAAACTATTAAGTAATGAGATAATGATGAGATGATGATTGATAAATGAGTTTGAGACTATTATTGATTAATGATGTATTGGGTAATATGATTGTTATGATGTGATACAACTAATGGTTTGATTGATTTGATAGTGACATGGTGTTATAGTGGACATATTGACTTCCCTTCCCAATGGATCCTCGGGAGCTTACCGGTCAGTTCACGGACTCTCGGGTCGAGGTTCTGACATGTGTTAACCTACTGGAGGACGCCGGTAGGGAATAGTACGGATAATACGGGGTCGCGCCCTAAGACCGGATTGCATGAAAATTTTGGCTATTTACAGGTAGCCCAGTCATCGTGTATCGATGGACGGAGAACGGTGTCTTACTTGTACTACTCGGTGTTTATGAGTAAGACTCGTGGGATTACTACCGTGGGTGTATATGGTGACGAGATAGGTATTCCGAGAGAATGACGATATTGTCGAGGCCCATAGCATGCATATATTTTATTATGCTGTTATGCGCTCACCCCTCTCCTTTACATCTTTTTCAGGTAACTCGTAAGATAGCGGATCACCGGACGTTAGGCCAGCCGGTATAGTGTCGACGTCTCTTTCTCAGGTAACCCGTAAGATAGCGGATCGCACTGTTTGTTCAGGTTACCGGTTGGCATTTCAAGAGTCTAAGGCATATTTTATCCAACAAGCTTCGCAAATGCCTTCTCTAAACGATCTCAAGGCAGAATTCTGGACCTTGAACTGTTCTCCCAAGGCATATTTTCTGTGGCGCGCTTTGAGCTACGCTTTACCGGTGAATGACATGATTACTCAAAGAGGTATGAAGATAGATCAAAAATGTCAGGTCTGTGGAAATGAGGACGAATAGATTAATCATGCCCTATTCCTCTGCTCGGCAGCAAGGCAAACATGGGCCTTATCTGATTTTCCTAGTCCTGAAGGAGGTTTCGAAAGGTACTCTTTGTTTGAAAACTTTCATTTTCTCATGTTTGAACATAAGAGAGGAAGAGTACCAAAAATCAGTTCTCGTAGGTTTCCCTGGATCCTCTGGTAATCTGGAAAAATCGCAATAGTGCCATTTTTGAAGGAAGGAGATCAGAATCCAACTATCTGGTGAACACGATCCATTCAGAATCAGAGTTTTGGTTCATGGCAATATAGGTGGAAACAGAGGAAGAAAGGAGAACCGAACAAACAGGGGAAAACAGAGACAAACCTTCTAAATGGAAACGTCCCCCAGATCCTTGGTTGAAATGCAATATTGGGTACTCATGGTCCAAGAAGAAAAACACAGTGGGATGTGCTTGGGTCGTTAGAGAGTATCTTGGTGTCACCATTCTCCACAGCCGTAGGTCATTCTCAGGTACGATAACTAGAAATGAGGCTATGATGAAAGCCATTATCTGGTCTATTGAAAGCATTTCGAGTCACCGTCTTGACAATATCATTTTTGTTTCGGAAGCAAAAGATTTAGTGGAAGCTATGAAGAAGCCTAACTCCTGGCCAGCTTTCCTTTATCAAGTTTCTGAAATCAGAGCAGCCTTAAGAGCTCTAAGTAATTGGAAGTTTCTTTTTGAACCAGCAAGTAGCAATAGAGGAGCCTCTCTCATCGCGCAAAGTGCACTTCGAGCCTGTTTCACTCAGTCCTACGTAGCAAGAGGACATCCGAGTTGGCTCACAGATATCTTTAGAAATGAGAGGCGCATGTCCTCTGTTAATGCTTCTCCTTAGTCTGGGAACATTTTTTGAGTAAATATGTGGTGCTAACATAGAGTTTTAGCCTCGGAAAGTAGAGTAATCTAACTAGTCTAATCTATGTAATGTCGAATGCAGACTTGACGTCTGTCTTTTGTAACAACACTGTATCCTCTTGGAAGGTACTGGCTTGATGCCATTATAGTAAGAAAGATGTTAAAAAAAAATGCTAATATAGTCAAATACCAATCTCTAAATTTTACTTAAGTGAATCTAAGACGAACACGAGAGAGTTTAAATTAAACTTGGATAGTAGGCTGTTAGTATAAACTAGTTGTCTTCAGCCTCCGATTCTATCGGTATTACCGGGGCAACCGCGACAAAGTATTGGGTGAGTTGGGGTTAATTGTTTGACTAATGTATCGTTACGCAGGTTCCCGACGCTGAGTTATGATCATATGGTATGATTATAACTAGTGTCGGTTTGATTATCATATAGTTATGAGTAATATTGTTGTTATGATTATACTCAGGTTTGATTTTTGGGTGATATTGATGGTTATTGTTGTTATGTTATGATGCATTGTTGATTGATAACCGAGTAATAAACGAATTACTAAAATACGGAAAAACTATTAAGTAATGAGATAATGATGAGATGATGATTGATAAATGAGTTTGAGACTATTATTGATTAATGATGTATTGGGTAATATGATTGTTATGATGTGATACAACTAATGGTTTGATTGATTTGATAGTGACATGGTGTTATAGTGGACATATTGACTTCCCTTCCCAATGGATCCTCGGGAGCTTACCGGTCAGTTCACGGACTCTCGGGTCGAGGTTCTGACATGTGTTAACCTACTGGAGGACGCCGGTAGGGAATAGTACGGATAATACGGGGTCGCGCCCTAAGACCGGATTGCATGAAAATTTTGGCTATTTACAGGTAGCCCAGTCATCGTGTATCGATGGACGGAGAACGGTGTCTTACTTGTACTACTCGGTGTTTATGAGTAAGACTCGTGGGATTACTACCGTGGGTGTATATGGTGACGAGATAGGTATTCCGAGAGAATGACGATATTGTCGAGGCCCATAGCATGCATATATTTTATTATGCTGTTATGCGCTCACCCCTCTCCTTTACATCTTTTTCAGGTAACTCGTAAGATAGCGGATCACCGGACGTTAGGCCTGTGTCGAGTCCTGTCTGATGGATGACTCAATTCTGGTCGTCTTACTACCTAAGTCGAGTCCTGTCTGATGGCCCCATGGTTGTGGTAGCTTCACCCATACTTTAACTGTAACACCCGTCTCCCGGCAAACCGGAGACGCGGCGTTAGGACGCCGGTTGAATCGGATTCGGTCCAACCGGGACGCCAACTCAACTTGTCTCAGGTCACAGGAGCCTCATTCGTATTCAAAATCACTAATGACTTCACACGACTGTATCGATCCCGCATCCGGACCTGCAAGAAAAACGGGGACAGGAAAGGAAAGAGGTCTGAGTAATTGTTTCAAACACGATTACCCAGTGAGGTCGGGCTTAAGGAGCCCGCGATCCCGCTTACACTACACAACTACGACTCACAAGTCTAAGCTAATAACACCTTACAAACAGGCCTGAAGGCTTCACCACGCAATCTACATCCACTCGTGTTTTCACACTCGTGGACCCCTTCCTTCGACCCGTAGGCCCAAACAATCCTTCTTTTCCTTCTGGGGGTTCGTCAGACCCCCGACGCCTTCTCAAGGGACACGCACCCCGTACGCATCCCGCCACACAACACCCTTTCGGGGGCCCTACCACAACTACCAATCATATCCATCACACACAAACAACATTTTCAGGCTCAGCGATAACCTAGCAGTTCTACGTTCCACAATCAATCACAGCAGACGTCTTACTATCCCTACGCTACCTAGGAAAGACACTATTAACAGAGGACTATCGTCCGGAATTGAGATAGAGTAAGGGAGATAAACGACAGTTTTCCTCACCTTAGCCAAAAAAGAGGGAAAAACGGTAATTTAGAAGCCCCATTAGCCCGAACGGACATCGGATCTGAAAAGAGGACGAGAATTCAAGTGAGATAGGCTTTCGTTTCGCTCGAATCGGGTTTAGGACGGTCAAGTTATGGCCTACCGAAGTTTGGTTGACTAAAAGTCAACGGTCTGGTCAAAGTCAACCGGTTGACCCGGTCAACCCAGACCCAGACCCAAACTGAACCAGGCCCAATCCATAACTGGCCCAATTGCCTAAACTGGATCCTAACCAACTAAACCAGGGAAATTGAATTGAAATTGGAATTAAACCAGAACCTAATTGGACCAACTAAACCGGAATTAAGAAATTGAAATTGGAAAGAGTGAACCGGAATCGAATTGAACCGGACTAAACCGGCTAACCGGACCGGCGGTCAACGGTCAACTACGGCGGCGGTCAACGGCGGCTCCGGCGGCGGGCGGCTCCGGCGGTCGGCGCGTGGCTCCTCCGGCGCGCGTGGATCTCACGCGCCCGTGACTCCCCGGCGAGTGGCGGCTCGTGCGGCGGTGCGTAGTGGTCGGCTCGGCGGCTCCGGCTTCGTCTCGTCGCGACGGTCACGGTAGTGTGCTCGGTTTCTCAGGATTTTGGGTATTTTGGAAGTTACGAAAAGATGAAAACGTTTTTAGGTTTGAAAGCTCAGATCTAGTTTTCGGATCTTACCTGGTGAGATTATAAGAGAGAGAAACATGAATAAGGCTTCCTGCTGCTCCGAACATCTCCAGATCTCGACAGGGTTTCGCCGAAAAAAAGAAGAATGTGTTTTCTGGTGGAGAGGAGGCACATTTATAGGGAAGACTCTGGAAAAACCCTAGGGTTTTAGAAAAGGAAATGGGCTTTTGGGCTTGGCTACTGGGCTTTCTCTTCTTTTCTAAAATTTTTTTTTGAGTGGACTGGTATGGGTATGTTACATTAACGGTCAAGTGTTTGGTAGATTGTTCTTGTGTTGTGTGGTATTTAGTTTTCCTGAACACCGTCTTTTCTACCTGCCGTCTGAGGGATATTAACCGATTGCGGTTTCTATTGATGTGCATGTGGTTTTAACGGATTGCGGTTTCTTGGCCATCAAGTTATCAGTGACTGTGCAATGTTAATTACTGTGTTAAGTATCATGTGCATTCATGATGGACAGAACTTATACTTGGTCTTCAGTGCTGCGAATTTTAAAGTCCTTCATCACTTAGATTTACTGACTTGAAATTGCAAATCCCGAGCATTGAATGTTTAAATTGTCGAGACGGAAAGTGAATTTCATTTGTATGGTGGTATTAGCTGGATACTTTATCTGGGCATGTTTGTGTCTTTAGAAATTGGCTAATTATATGTATTCGATACTATGGTTTGCCACATCTATTTCTGTGAATGAAAAATGTGGTGACAGTTATGTTTGAGATTATAGTCTGACTTGGAAATATTTGTTATATTAAAAGACAGATAGAAGCACGATTGATTGGAAGTCGTATGACGTGAAACTGCAGAATCATAAAAAGCATGGCCTCATATCTAAAACATTAGATCCTTTATTTGTGGTTTGTAAACGGAAAGGATTCCAACTCGTTTAGCCTGCTTCACTCATATCATGAAGACAATTTTAGCTTCTGCTTGTAGTAGAAGCATCTGTCGCTAGTGTTTGCCATGTCATTTAGATGAGATAGGTTTCAAGGCTTCATCTTCCTCAGTGATATGAAGTACCGTCTTTTCCGTGACACTTGTATTCTGTGCAACAAAGTCTTGATGCTTTCCTAGATTGAATCAACCAAGCTTGTGTCTCTTTCTCATTTGAGGATTGGCAAGGTTGGTTTTCCTTCATCGATTAATCCGAAGCACAGTTGGAGGATCCCCAGGAGATAAACAGACGTTTCATGGCCACCGGTAGCTCCAACCCCTATGTGGTGAATTCCGTCACTGTGATCGTTTTCAAGAAAGTAGATGAGTATACCTTTTACAAACACTACAAGAAATATGGGCATTGATAGCTCACAAAAAATGTTACTATAGGGCTTTGGTAGCATATTTATAAACGTTATGACAGCCGCAACTATAATAGACCCCCCCACAATGGTAGCATTTTTAAATGCTATGATAGTATGACCTATTGTAGCGATAATCACCTGCTACAGAAAAGTGTTTACTAGCATTTGATTAATGCTGTGATATGATTTTCCATGGCATTTTTTGATTGCTGTAATATATTTTATAATGGCTAGTCTCCTACTACAGAAAAGTGTTTACTAGCATTTGGTTAATGTTGTGATATAGTTTTCCATGACATTTTTTGAATGTTGTAATATATTTTATAATGGCGCTTATAAGATGTCATTGAATATTTTTTTGTGACATTTGGTATATATTATTATAGCTCAGCTGTATTACATAAAATATATATTTCAATTCGGATTTCAATAAATTTTTTATTGCATTAAATTTATAAAAACATACGTTATTTCCATAAATCATCCAATACATAAACAATAATATCATTCCAAGTCCTAAACTAACTTAAGAAAAAATAAAATTAACTTCATAAGGACAGTGAGACAAACTTCTTGAATCGAAGGTTAATTCGTATTACACCTTGTTCTTCTCTTTCTTTGTCATGAACCAAGTCCTTTTCGGGCGTGTGTATAACTTAACAAACACTTCAGTTTCAAGCTCCCATATGGTCCTCTCTTGCATGTGACAAGCTCCCATTTGGTCCTGCCCCACCTAAGGTTTTGAATTGGCCTCACCTGAGATGCAACCATAAATGGAAATGAATTCGCAAATATCAGAATGAAAGAACTAAACCATCAGAGAGAAAGGAAGTCAGATGAGCAGGAAGCAAACCTGCATACAAATGGAAGTCTTTACATGAGATTATGAGAAACATCACACCGCCAAGATACATGCAATAGAAAAAGAGCTTATGAATATTGTAAAGAGGACAGCTTCGTGAATCTCCTGCCCAATACAATTTCACTGCATATATTGGATGACTCTATGGTGTTCTTCCTATTGCTTTGCCTGTCGCATGAATCCTGCAATAAAACGAAGAATTGTTGGCTAAATGATTACCCACATTACACTTTAAGCTGATCATCTTTGAAATCTCTTTTGTTGAGTACAAGAAAACGCATTGTAAGCAATAACCTTTACCATTCTGTAATCTGAGTTGTGAAATCATGTTTCTCTAGCTAGAAACCACTTCATCCATGTGGACAAACAATATCTTGCCATGTATTCTGGTAAATCCACACTGCTCCATTTTGCAGAAAACCCATCATTAGATAGCAACCAACTTCGACTTTATGGTGTTCTTCCTGTTGCTTACCTTGAAAAGCATGTATGGTGTTCCTGATTCTACCTGGGATGTCAAGATTTCATACCAAAGCGGATGCACCGGAACAACCTTCTTGTCTTTCCCCTGAAGACATGAACAGACATAACTAGTTAACCTAAAGTACTCGACACATTCATAGAATTGAATACATTGAGATTGAACTCCCTATTAAGATCCCTTACACCGTGGAGAGGATGATACTTACCATCACTTGTGGGAACATGAGCATGAGCTAGGGATTGAGCGACGGCGTGAGACAAGATGACGGCGAAAACATGTGAGAATAAAGCAGAACCGGCAACAGAATTCACGCCATCTCTGCTACTTTTTCGATCCGACGAGGCTCGGAGAAACCCGGAAATTAGATCTACGGCTGTGCGAAGGAGGAGAGCAGAGGAGGTTGGAAGAGAAAAGAGGTGAGACAAGGAAGAGAGACACTCGGGTGACGACGAAGAGTAATTGTTATTTTTTTTAAGTCTAGGAAGAATCATCTTAGAAAGCAAGGGGTGAGATTTTGCCACGTCACCGATCCTAGTGGTCTTTCAGGATTGGTTCTTCATTTTTATTTCATTTATATTTTAAAACTTATGAATTATTTATTTTTAACTAACTTAAATATTTATACTTTAAATTTTATTTTTTTAGACATTTATAATGATAATGATAGATTTTTTATTTATAGTATAATTAATAATTTATACTATTTTAAGTTTTAAGTATAAAATAAATACTAAATTTATATTACAAAAACCCTAAACCTTAATCACTAACCCCCAATATCCTAAACCATATAAAGACTTTAACATTCATATTAGTTGAACTTATAATATATGTAACAATTGTTTTGTATTTATACTTTATTATAACTACAAAAAATAGTATTACTCTAAACCCTATTTATACCCTAAAATAATATGAGAGACGATAAGTTATATTATAAATAAAATAAATAAATTGCAATACCCTAAACTCTCCAATACACTAATCTCTAAATCAAATAACATAATCTCTCCAATACCCTGAACCCTCCAATACCCTAAAAAATCCAATACCCTAAACTCTAAATCAAATGTTTATGAGATATTTACTTTTATATTATTTTATTTTATTTTAAATTATGTTATTAAAATTACTTATAATATTACAAGTTATTAATTTTGTATTTTTATTCAATTTCGAGAATTACAAACAAAAAAATAATATTCCACTCTCTAACCTCTAAACATACCCTAAAATAAAAAATCAAGATTTTGTATGTTTCTAACATCTTTTATTTTAAAAGTTGGTATGTTTAATTTAATGTTTAATTTTATATTTTCTTTGTTTTTAACTTTTAACTAGGTGATTATCCCGCACGTATGTGCGGGCATTAAATTTATGATAAAACTATGTTAATTGTAAATTTAGATGTTAATTGGTTTGTTTGCTACCTCCGCTGCAAACATTATGTTTGTACATGGTTGTATTTTTTGGTATTTAGCATTGAAGCGTAAAAAACTAATTTGTATTCATTCGTATTGTTTTGTGTCACTTGGAACACTCTAAATCAAAATATCATTCATCTTCGTTATTTTACATGTAGTATAAGGTTTGTTACGGAAAACATTGTGTATATTTAATATGTATTAGAAAGTTACGCCCGCACGCATATGCGGAGATTATGTTTATTCGAAGTTGATATAAATTATTTTTTCGTCTTGTTTGTCAAAACTAATATGTGGTATTTTTTCGGTTTGTGTGTTAAAACATATACATGATATAAGTTTTTAGGTGACATGACACATTACGAAGTATCCAAGAGTCCTGTCGAGAAATGTTTTTTTCTAGATGATTTACCTGCACACATGTGTGGGCATGAGTTTTTTGATAAAACTATGTTAATTTGTAATTTTAGATGTTAGTTGATATGTTTGATATCTTCCATGCAAATATATGTTTGTAGACAGTTGCATTTTTGGCAAACATTAATTTTATATGTTGTTTATTCAACCATATATTGTTTGGATTGCCCAAATTGTTCCAATAATACGTTGATACATTACCCAAAGTTTGTTCTTTATTTAATTTTATACAAAAATATTTAGATTATTGTTAAGATTGTATCAAGATTTTCGCTAACTGAAAGTAAACTATTCATTTGTCCATTTCGTTATTTATTAAAATTAAGAAAAATATTTTTTGTTATTTTTAAGATATTATCATAATTTTTTATTAAAATAGTATATCTTTATAATATTATATAGGTTATTTGTGATTGGTTATTTAATTTAAATTATTTTGAACATATTTTTATTTGATTGGAAGTTGAATACATGACTTATATTGTTAAAATATTGTTAATAACTTAACCAAGACGAATTTAGAGATTTTACTGATTTAGAAAATATTTTACTAACAAATACCAGTGTACTTAGTAACGCGATTAGTTACCAATACAAATATGTAATTAAGAAAGGCACCGTATTGTGAGTCAAAGGTAAGAAGAATGAAAGCGAAGATTTCGTTATTTGCTCCGCAAAGAACATTTTTTTTGACTCCCGATACACGTTGTGTCTGCTGCCTAATTTTATTTAAAGTATATCCGATGAAATTAAAGTATCAACGAATTTTTTAATATGTATAACAGCCGTAACTAAAATAATTAAAAATTTAGTTAATAAAAATAATTAATTCATAAATGGATTGATAAGAAACTTTCATAAATGAGATTATTTTTATTTAATATAATTCCGATATGTAATTAAACTGCAATTAAAAATTGCCTTTTGGTTGAGCATAAAATCATGAAATGAGATATGTAGTCGGATTTTGAAATGAGATATATCATTTCCGTTAATAAAAAGAATAATTGCAAATTTAATAATATAGCAATATACACTCTGTAACCATTCCTAAAATTTCTGCGTTACATATCTTTATTAGCTTTGTTAAGTTTTTAGATACATCATCAACTTAGCCAATTACAAACCTTAAAAAATTAATTGATGTAATAAATTAAATTGCTTATTCTTAGTTCGCTTTTTTGTTGCAAAAAATCGGTTCGTTGCAAGTGTGTCAAATAAATATCCCAACTCCATTTTCTTTCTCAAGCCTTTGTCTTTGCCCATGAACCTTCAGAGAACGAAAAACATAAGATGTTTGCAACACATCAGATTCTAACACTAAAGTAAAATGACAATGTAAAGAGAACGTGTATTGGATGAGGATCAAGTTAGATTTGGAAATATCTTTTAGTTAGAGATATATTAGTCTATATCTCCTTATTAGTCGATATCTTCTTAGAAGATAATCACAAGATTGTAAGTGATAAACACAAGGGCTTAATCTAAGTTGTATATAAGCTACGGCTTTCATGAATATCAATCAACACTTTCTCTTCTTTCACATAGTATCAGAGCTAAGATCATAAAAGCTCGAATTCTTTAAAAATTCCTTAACAAATAAAAGAGAAAGCCGACTGCTAAAAGAATGGCAGACGATGAAAAACTTGTTAAAGCAAGTGATACGGTGGTAAACTCACCATATACTCTGTTCGCTAATGATAATCCTGGAGTATTGATTACCTCAGTATTGTTAAAAGTTGATAATTATAATGAATGGGCCTTGGAGATGTCGAATGCTCTTCGAGCAAAGAAGAAACTAGGTTTCATTGATGGAACCTTAACTCAACCGAGTATAGGGGATGCAAACTTGGAATCATGGCTGAGTGTTAACTCCATGATAGTGGGTTGGATTCGAACTTCTATTGAAGCTCGAGTACGATCTACGGTGACATTCATCACTGATGCGCATAAGTTGTGGGAAAACTTGAAAACAGGTTTTCGGTTGGAAATAAAGTCAGAATTCATCAGTTAATGGAGCAGCTCGTCTCGTGCAGACAAAACGGAGAATCTGTTATGGATTATTATGGACGATTGGCGATCAAGTGGGAGGAGATGCAGACTTATAAACCTCCACCTGTGTGCACCTGCAGTGCGGCTGCTGCATACGAGAAAGAGAAGGAAGATGAGAGAGTTCATCAGTTTATTATGGGACTTGATGAATCTTGATTTGGTAATGTCGTGAGCTCTATAATCGAAGCTGATGAATTGCCAGATCTGGGAAGAGTGTATGCGAAAGTTATTCGAGAAGAAGACCGACTAAGTTCAGCTAAAAACCGTGAGCAACAACATGAAGCAGTAGGTTTTATGACACGAAGAGAAGTGAATATGAGTGAGAACAATCAAAACACTCAACAAGATTCACGTGACAACACAGGACAAAATAACAGAGGAGAAGCGACTGGTGAAACAAAACGTGATCGGTCTTGTGGTCATTGTGGTAAGATAGGACATGAGAAGAACAACTGCTTGCAACTAGTCGGTTATCCTGAATGGATGAATGATCGAGGAGGACGTGGTGGTCGCAGTTCAGGAAGAGGAGGAGGTCGTGGTAGAAGTCGAGGCAGAGGATACGCAAGCAATGCACATGCCACCAGCTCTCACGTACCGTCTGGTACACCAAATCTCACACCTGACCAATGGCGAGCAATCACACAAATCATACAAGAGAAACCAAGTAACTCTTCATCTGATAAACTATCCGGTAAGATTCTTGGAGATGTTATTATTGACACGAGAGCATCCCATCATATGACTGGGAACTTATCTTTGCTTGTTGGAGTAAGGGAAACTCCATGTAATGTAGGATTCGCAGATGGCAGTATCACCATGTCATCTAACATGGGAACTTTGATCTTAACCGATCATATCTCCTTGAAAGAAGTTCTCTATGTCCCGAATCTGAACTGTTCTCTCATATCAGTTTCAAAACTTTTGAAACATATGAATTGCTTTGCCCTCTTCACTGATGCTATTTGTATATTACAGGACCGTTCTACGAAGACTATGATTGGAGCCGGTGAGGAACGTGATGGGGTTTATTATTTCAAGGATGTAACAACGGGTCAAGCAAACAAGACTGTTAGAGGTTCTGATCAAGTTTTGTGGCATCAAAGACTCGGACATCCTGCGTTTTCTGTACTTTCTTCTTTACCTCAGTGTTTTAGTTCTTTAGATAATAAGACTAGCTCAAGTCAGTGTGACGTGTGTTTTCGAGCTAAACAAACAAGAGATTGTTTTTCTGAGAGTTTTAATAAAGCTGGTAGTTGTTTTGAGTTAATACATGTTGATGTCTGGGGACCATACAGAATACCAGCATGTTGTGGAGCAGTGTATTTTCTTACTATCGTAGATGACTGCTCAAGAGCTGTCTGGACTTATCTCTTGCTTGAGAAGTCAGAAACTCGAAAAGTACTTCAGAATTTTTCCGCCTACACTGAACGACAGTTTGGAAAATCAGTCAAGGTTGTGAGGAGTGATAATGGGACTGAGTTCATGTGTATGAGTGCATTTTTCAGAGAAAAAGGAATAGTGCATCAAACATCATGTGTGGGAACACCACAACAAAATGGAAGGGTTGAACCGACGCATCGGCACATTCTTAATGTTGCCCGAGCTTTGTTATTTCAAGCAAATTTACCAACTAAGTTTTGGGGAGAGGCTATCTCAACGGCAGCTCATCTTATTAACTTAACGCCATCCAAGTTGTTGAACAACATGACACCGTATGAAGTTTTGTTCAACAAGACGCCTTCCTACAAGCATTTGCGGGTCTTTGGTTCGTTGTGTTACGTTCATCACAAGGCAAGAGATGAAGATAAGTTTGGTGACAGAAGTAAACGATGCATATTTGTTGGTTATCTCTTTGGGAAGAAAGGTTGGAAAGTCTATGATCTAGAGAAGAATGAGTTTGTGGTATCTCGTGATGTCGTGTTTCAAGAGAGTAAGTTTCCGTTTGCACAAACAGACGTGTTCAAAAAGATCACAAGTGCTAAAACAAGTGACAAAGATTGGGTCCTCAAATCGGAAGAGGTGTTGGACAACAGGGGGATTTTCTCAGATAAGATTGTCACAGTGGAAGCTCCGGTTCTCATTGAAGATCAAGCAGAGGATAATGAAACAGTTGTAACTGAGACAGTTGAATTAGAACATGGCGCAGATAAAGAGGTTGCAGAGTCTGTTGTTGAAGAAACAGAACCAGCATTAGGAAGAGGACACAGGGAAAAAGTTGTTCCTTCCAAGTTCAGTGATTATAAGGTGTATAATGCTCAGCTAACATTACAAGATGATCCCCATCACAACCTCATCGCGTCTCCATCACAGTCCTCTGCAACGACGGTCCAAGGTAATACTCCTTACCCAATCTCATCTTATGTTTCTGATTTACGTTATTCTCCTTCGAATCAAGTATATTTGGCTGCAATCACAAAGGGATTTGAGCCGAAAAGTTTCAAAGAAGCAGTAAAACATGAGGCTTGGCGAAAATCAATGCAAGGAGAACTACAGGCGTTTGAAATCAACAAAACATTCAGTGTTGTTGATTTACCACCTGGTAAAACCGCTATTGGAAATATGTGGGTTTACAAAAATAAATATCACTCCGATGGATCACTTGAAAGGCACAAGTCTAGACTAGTTGCTTTGGGAAATAAACAAGTTGAAGGGGTAGATTTTGATGAAACTTTTGCTCCTGTAGCAAAAATGACTACAGTGCGTGGTCTGTTAAGAGTTGTTGCTGGAAAAGGTTGGATAGTACACCAAATGGATGTACACAATGCTTTCTTGCATGGAGAATTACAAGAAGAGGTATATATGAAATTACCACAAGGTTTTCACTCATCTGATCCAAGAAAAGTGTGTAGATTGCATAAGGCCATATATGGACTAAAGCAAGCTCCTAGATGTTGGTTTGCCAAACTAACAACTGCTCTTAAGAAATTCGGTTTTAAACACTCATACACAGATTATTCTCTGTTCACCTATGTGAAGAATAACAAGGAGTTGAAGGTTCTTATATACGTTGATGATCTGATTGTTTGTGGCAATGATTTGGATTTTGTTACTAAATTCAAAACATATCTCAGCAATTATTTTCGAATGAAAGATCTAGGAAAGCTGAAATACTTTCTTGGAATTGAAGTTGGAAGAGGTGAAGATGGTATTCAACTGTCACAGAGAAAATATACATTGGATATTATTGAAGAAGCAGGAATGCTTGGTGCGAAACCTGCCAAAACTCCCATGGAACAACGACATCAACTTGGTGATAACAAAAGTAAATTTCTTGCGAATCCAGGGCAGTATAGAAGACTGGTAGGACGTCTGATCTATTTGTCAGTCACAAGGCCAGACATTGCCTACTCTGTTCACATTTTATCTCAATTCATGCACACTCCACGGATTGATCAATGGGAAGCTGCTTTACGGGTCGTAAGGTACTTAAAAGGTACTCCTGGACAAGGGATCTTCTTGAGTTCGAGCTCGGACTTCAGACTGTCGGTTTACTGTGATGCAGATTGGAACTCATGTCCAACTACTCGACGGTCGTTAAGCGCTTTTGTTGCTTTAGTTGGCGACTCCCCTATAGCATGGAAAGCAAAGAAACAAGATGTCGTCTCACATTCCTCGGCAGAGTCGGAATATAGGTCCATGTCTGATGCTACACGTGAGATTACATGGCTGCGTCGACTAGCAAAAGACTTGGGAATTCCACAGGATGAACCGGTAAGGCTGTTTTGTGATAGTAAATCGGCAATCTACATTGCAGCTAACCCGGTTTTCCATGAGCGGACAAAACATATAGAATCCGATTGTCATTATGTAAGAGATGCTATACAAGCTGGTTTAATATCGACTGTTCATGTTCGAACACATGAACAACTGGCGGAGGTGCTTACAAAAGCATTGGGCAGAGTACAATTTGAAGCTTTATTGTTCAAGTTGGGTGTTCGAAATTTCCACACTTCCAACTTGAGGGGGAGTATTGGATGAGGATCAAGTTAGATTTGGAAATATCTTCTAGTTAGAGATATGTTAGTCTATATCTCCTTATTAGTCGATATCTTCTTAGAAGATAATCACAAGATTGTAAGTGATAAACACAAGGGCTTGATCCCAAGTTGTATATAAGCTACGGCTTTCATGAATATCAATCAACACTTTCTCTTCTTTCACAACGTGTTTCCCCTGATTAGAGAATCAATTTGATCCGTTAGAGGAATCAATGAAGACCAGTTTTATAAGGTGAAGTATGCAACAACATGTGGATCGAATAGCACCTTTCTCGTATTGCTTTGAAGGCATCTTCAGTTGCATAAGGAAGATCAGTTTTTGGATCTTTGTACATGTATAACCGATATTACCTTCGTGATTCTAGTTCAAGAACGCTATAGATTGAATCTGATTATCTGCTATCTGATTTCCTGATATCCTGAGAACTCCTGAAACCTGACGCCTTCGCTTGATTTCTTACATCCACCTCGCTTAATTTGTTTACTTGCTATTTCGTTTACTGCTTTACAAATCTGCTTCGCTTAGTTTAATCCGAATTACTTATAATCTATCGTGTGACCGGAGTCCTTGTGGATTCGATACCCTAAATAATACATCTGCATCACTGTGCACTTGCAGTTAAAATAGGGATAATTATTGACCTATCAAATTTTTGGCGCCGTTGCCGGGGACTCTTTGAGTTCGCCGATAGATTCAGTATTAGGATTTAGACTAAGCATTTTTTTCTAGTTTACTTACGTTTTTGTTTCTTTGGTGTTGCAGGAATCGAACTGCATCGATCGACGCATACCTTGCATCGATCGACACAAGGCGAAACCAGTGATACCGAGAGCTTGAACACTTAGCAGGTTATATTCTTAATGGAGCCTGTGATTCTGATTTGCGGTGAAGACGGCGTTTTACGAGACCAAGAGGGTCATATATGCAACGCAAAGGGTCAGAAACTAGATGGGGAAGGAAACCCCATCCTACCAGAGTATTACGCATTGGTTGGGCAGGTAGCTGAGATGAGAGACAAGATTGATTCTATCCATAGCATCCTACTTGGGAAGAGACAAATCCGAGCTGATGCAGTAGCTGGAGAGTTTGCAGAAGTGAATTATATAGCTGTAGCTGATTATTATGGACAGATGTATGGAAATCAGCAGAGACAAGGTTCTAGTTATGCTCCGAGATCGAGAGATTATGGTTATTCATCTCACCAAGCACCACCTCCACCCACACACAAGAGCAGATTGGAAGTCATGATGGAGCAGTGTCTTGAACGACAACAACAGACCACTGTGTCTTTCAACTCAAAGCTTGAGACCTTGTACACTGATTTGAATGGTAAGTTTGAGTCCTTGAACACTCATATGAGGCTGCTGGACACACAAGTAGATCAAATTTCAAATTTTACCAAAGAGAAGAATGCTCAGAAAGCTCATGTCAACGACATCTCAGTTCAGGTTGACCATAGGTTGGATCAGGGATCATATCTTGCAGTTAAGGCTATGGAAATTGTGGAAAACAAAGAAGAATCCGAGATTGAAATCCCCGAGTTTGAAAGCTTCGACGGACCAGACTCAACCGAGATTGACATGGATCTTTTGGCAAATTCAATCAGTGTCGATAGACCCCCTTTCAGTTTCATGGATACCCACATCAGAGCTTTAAAGGCTAAGATTGATAATGGACAGAGCCAAGGAGAGAAATTTGAGTTTAAGATTGCTGAACTTGTGGAAGAAGCTGAAAAACCCGAGACTGAAGCTGGAACTCGAGATGAACTGTCTGTGTCCATCGTTGCACCAAGTGCATCGACCGTTGCATACCGTGAAAAATCAGCCTCACTTGTTTCTCGTGGAATTATTAAGGAAAGGATCTACAAACCTCCAATACCATTCCCAAAAGTTTCTATAAGGTCTGAACATGGGCGAGATATAGACAAGTGCATGGTAGTGGTAGATAAGGAGATGATTGAAGCCTCACCAGCTAACGCTTCGAGAGTCCATCCTTGTGTGTTGAGAAATGCGAGGAAGATGGTCTCCACTGATGGTCATTTGAAAGATAAAGTTCAGGTTGGTGGAAATACATCATCTGATAGTGGAGAAGAGAAGATAGTGGCTCCTCAGGAATCTACTCTAACACCTTCAGGACCTAAAACTGCTCATAAGCGGAAAGCCCCGAACATCAAATCTCCACCAAAGCAAAGGTATGCACCTTCTAAAATTAAACCTCCTGACTCCCTTACTGTGAATGCAGGAAAACCCTCTACACCACCCAAGTGTCAATCCCGCCCTCTATTCCTTCCTATGTTCCTTGGACGATCTCACGCAGATACTGCGTACACACCGCCATGGATGAAGAGGCATTCACAGAGATATTCTAAGTCTCTGTTGAAACCCCCATGAGTCTGACCTCTTCCAAAAAGTCAAGCTAATGACTTAAAACAAGCGCTGAGTGGGAGGCAACCCACTGTTAGGTTTTAGTGTCTTTCTTATTAATTTTTGGTGTTTTTCTTAGGATTTCACGTTTTCATTTTATTTTTGCTAAGTTTTTATACAGAACTTGTTTGGAGATGTGTGACGATCGTTGCCTACATGTGATTAGAAATTTCAAGGTAATGTTTCTCAAAACCATCAATTTTGAGATTTGGTCCTAGGATTTAGAAATTAGAGATTTATGGCTTTAAAATGGTGATTCCGTTTTGACATAGACTTGATTTAGGATGCTTAAAGATGAACCTATATTGCATGAATGGTTGTGATTGATCTTTGATGCGTTTAACAGATTTTGAGCGACTGCAAAAATCGCCTTGCAACGATCGATGCACTAGTGCAACGGTCGTTGCCTTGCGATTTTGGGATTTATTCGATACTGTGGAATCACCTTGCAACGATCGATGCCTCTGTGAAACAGTCGTTGCTTCGCGATTTCACAGAGAATTTTCACGAAACTAATATGATTTATTTCTCCTTTTGCAGATGCCTCCTCGCGGACAACCACGCAAACACAGAGCTACAGCTGCGGATCAGACTCCTCCACCAGCGGAATGGTTTACCCGAGATTCGCCACATCCTGAGCCTTATCAGCGAGATAGGGAAGCCGTACAGTTGCCTTGGCCCAGGGCAGATAAGGTGAAGATCCGAACAGACAAGGTGTGGAGCACGACACATGATAAGCTGATTAAGACTGATGAGTTCACAGAGAGGCCAATCAATGACTACTGGGACGAGTTCGATACACTGCTCTACAATGCCTGGTGTGATATGGAAGTTAAGCCGACTAAGTTTGTTGACTATTAGAGCTGCAAGCACTTGGGTATTGATGAGCAAGTGCTTAGATTGATTAAGGGCATTGGTCTGGGGACTATGCCTATACAGTACTATGAGCTGTACCCGGACTTGGTTAGACAGTTGTTGGCAACATGCAGGGTCTACTATCCTGATCCAGACCGCAAGAGGGCTGCAGATGGGATTTTTACATTCATGAGCTTAGGAGTCAGGTATCGGATTCCCTTTCTAGATATCTGCTGTATTTATGGTTTCAGCGTGGAGCGTACACGCACAGATATAGCTCTTGAGTGGGATAGACACGAGGCGCAGTATTTCTGGGATCAGATAGGCAGTGGGGCATACGACTCAAGGACCACAAAGCAGATTATGGTCAGACATCCGGTGCTCAGATATGTGATCCGCATCTTGGGCTACACACTTTTGTGTAAAGCCAAGACAAACAAGATGCGCAAGAATGAGTTGGAGGTATTCTTTATTGGGCTGAAGGATTTGTTTGATGAGACTGTCTTGAGAGATCCTGCTAAGGATCTAAACTTAGGAGCTGTGTTTGCTCATCACATGTGCACACTGACGACGAAGGCTGTGGATGGGAAAGACACTGAGTCAGTAGGGAGTTTGCTTACCCCTATTTTCAGGCATTGCAGGATTCCCTTGGAGGGTACAGAGCGTGATGATCGCAGGGCATATATGGATTTGACTCACCTGCAGAGTGCCACTTGGCTAAAGGAGAGACGCATCTGGGTCTATTATGACACTCATGAGCAGAAGCATGGTGTGGAACTTCCTGCGGCTGATATGACTAAGATCGATACATTGGCTGACTTATTTCCAGCCTCCTATGAGAGAGCGGCGCAGTGTTCCTACGATGGCACATCCTCTAGGCGAGCCTTCTACGAGAGTTTCCTCTTCATCTGCACCTGCACCTGAGCCTGCTGCACATGACATAGGCCCTTATCATGTTCCTTCTATTCCTTTGGGAGAGATGTCGGAGACTGAGTGGAGAGAGCGTCAGGATGGGATACTGAAGACTATCTGGGAGTGGATGCGTGGCTGCACTTGCAAGAGACAACCACAGGTTCATCAGCCCGTTCCTGCTAGTCGATGTCGACAGCGCTCTCCGGGTGTTTCCAGTGGTTCTGATCTCATGGCTGGATTAGATGATGAGAGCGAGTGAGCGTAGTCTCCATTTCCAGACATCGGTTCTGAGTTTTATTTTCTTTTCCTTTTGCATTTTTCTTTTGATTTCCTTAGGATGCTTATGTTTTTGGATGATATGCTTGTATTTGAACTATCTGTTGCTTTGATTTTGCTTGTCTACATTGATTTTCAGCTTTCAGGTTCGAAATTTGAGAATTTCTCACCAGACTAACCTGCTGACTTGCTAACTGATCCGAAAAATCGCAGTGCGTCGATCGACACAACCTTGTGTCGATCGTCACAATACGAGTAATCGCATTGCAGCGATCGTTGCGGTTCTGAGCAACGATCGACAAATGACGAAAAATCGCCTAGCAACGGTCATTACATTTATGTAACGATCGTTGCATGTGCGAGACAGGTAAAAATCAAACAAACCTTAACACATCCATTAAAATTTTTGCTTTCTTTTTACCGACCCTTAGCTTAACACTACTGGGGACAGTGTGTTTCAAGTGTGGGGGAGATAGCTACTGACTTTTGTCTTTTTGTTTTCTTAAGAGTCAGTCCAGTTTTTCAAAAAAAAAAATTGTTTTATTGAGTCAAAACAAGTTTAAGTAGGAAACAATGAATTTTGGAGAAGTTAACAATATCTTGCAGGAACTTAAGTAACCATTGGGATGAAGCTGAAAGATCAATCTATGACTATTAGAAAACCCAACACGGATCAACCTACTAAGGACACCCATATCAATTCAGGTATTCAGAGAGGATCTTTTTACTGGCTTCAACCTTAAACCTGACTTTAATTTTCTCACCTGAGGGCTTGGTATACCTTGAGTCGGACTCCTTTGTTAGTTCTGACACAGCTTGTAAACCTGTCCGAGTATGGTTCCCTTCTCCCCTTCCATTAAAAAAGAAAAGAGTAATAAACTGAGGATGAGTTAGTAACTTCGAAGTGGTCACGGGTGTAGTAGCAAACACTATTACCTCCTGTGCTATCCATGGAATGTGTCCAAAGTACACCCCTCAACGGGAAGAGCACTGATAAAAAAAATAAAATGATACCCAATGGGGAAAAATCAGAATGCTAAGGAAGGGAAAAGAGAAGAAAAGGAACCAGAAAAAGATAGTATGGTGGTATAGAGCTGGCAAAGTAAGAATCCATGTGCCCTTTGATCGATAATCCTTAGGTGAGACCGCACTTAATATGCTTAAGAAGTCAGTAGGGTGAATTTGAATTGCTTGGATTGATTGTGGAGTTCACTTAGGACAGTTGCTAAGTGTGGGGGAAGTACATGTTGGTCTTGATATCTTGCGGTTGATTCTTTCAGTGGTTTACTAAGGAGAATCTGAGTGTTGTTGCTTCGAAGATAAAAAGAGTTTCTGAAAGTTTTCAAACCTCTTCACTAGATTTTTGTTCTTTGTTTTGCTTGAGGACAAGCAAAGGCTAAGTGTGGGGGAGTTGATATACCATGGATTTTAGGGCTTTTAACCATGGTATATGTCCTATTTATCGAGTCCTTTACTATTTTTTAGAGTCTTTTCAGGTGTTTATTAGGTACATGCACGTTTGGAGCGGAATTGGAGATTATGGAGCATTTTGGAGCACTTTGGTGATTTGATCCGAGAGATAGAGTTCACTGCCAGTATTTGACAGTTGTGTCGATCAACACACATTGGCATCGATCGATGCAACTCGTGACCAGAATATCTCGGCGAGTTTTAATGAAGATTTGGAAATTGCAGTTGTACCTAGAAGTTCCTGATATTTACAAAGAAGCCCCAAAATGTGATTAGCATTATAATTAGGTTTTACAGCCACCTGTTTAGGCTACGCTTTCATAACTAAGTTTTATTTTCAGAGAGAGTTTTAGGGGATGGTTTTGTTCTCGAAAGAGACTTGATTTCGAACCCCTGTACCTATTCTCTTAATTATTCTATGATATCTATTTTGACTATGTTTTCTGTTATGATTGCTATGTCTGAGTAGATCTCTTGTTAGGTTAAGGATTCTCATTAGGGATTTGAAGGAATGTTAGATTAATTGATTAAGATTTATCATCTAGTTCTTCATCTAATATGTTCTTAATGCTTGATCTGAACTGGCCATTTAGATTATTGATTTTAGGTTGATTTACACAACGACAGTTGGTTTATTTAACTAGATCTGATTTAGGCAAGCAATTTGTCTATTCGCAAAGGAATTTGGTTTAGAGAAATTGTGAACGAATGAACTTGGAATTAATGCATGTTTAGAGCTCTAGGATTCGCAACGAAAGTTGGTCTGCTAGGTTAACCACTACAAAAAATCTAAGCATTGATAACAGTTTAGGATAGCACGGATTTCAGAACTGCTATCAAAGATAAATTGGATATTTTGAGTATTCTATAATAGCATTTATAAAATGCTAAAATAAAATATTACTAAGCGCCAAACCAAAATTCTAAATTCCGCCAAAATTTTGCCCAAAAACTAATATGCGCCGATACTTAATTTTTTGCCCCCTTTTCCATCTAAGTATCGAAACATTGATACCCTAGCTAAACATAAAACATTTCACCTTCACACTCTCAAAACCAAGCGGTCGCTCACGAAACCCGCTCCCAGATATCTCAGATCCTCAAATCTGGTCCCAACCACCTAATAATCAGCCGTAGAACATCTTCGTCAATATACTTTCAAGACTATTCCACTGATTTCGCCGACGACATAATTAACATCAGAAAACGGATCTTCCCTTTGGAAAGTCGAAGACAGTTGGATCTCTCTTTACAAGTCACTCGACACCCCAAGTTCAACCGCTTCTTACGCTTTCGGTACCAAATCTTGTCAATTATTCTAGGTTTCGATTTTTGAATCTGGGTAGCTTCAAAATATCGTCTTTGTAATCTTCGTGGTATTTATCTTTATGCAGATTATGTTCGACGACAGATCTACTAATGCCTGCGTCTACGAGCTTCTTACCAAGGATATTAGTCATGCCGCCGTCGAGGGTTTCAATGGTAACCTAATCTTAACCAATTTGAATCAATCCTGGGCAATATCGTGAGCTTATGTGTTTTCATAGTTGTGATATTCCTTACTCGCTTCGACAAGTATCGTCTTCGTTAGCTTTTCCTTACTTTGGATTTGTGGAATCATCTTTTAGTTTCAATATGGAGATCTTCTCTTTTCGATTTTCTGATTAAATCTCTGTGAATTTTCTGTGATTTTCTAGGGATTTACGTTATATCTGAGGGCTTCAGGTTCAGAGAACACTCGTCATCTTTTAGGTATTGAGAGTTATCTCATGTTATTAATCGTTGTTAAGTCGGGTATGTTTGATTGTGTAGTTGAGTTTCTCTACAAGAACATAAGTCAATGGGTATAGCTGTAATGTCTCCGTTTTTAGTAGCATTCTTTTTAGAAACTATGAGGATTTGTTATTTCTCGGTGTTTTAACAAAATTTGTATCATGGTATTAGGCACTAGCATGATAAATATATTTGGATCAGACCAGAATATTGCAGCTGAACCTGAACCTGAGGAGGCAGAAGAAGGAGAAGAGGAAGAGTGTAGTTCATCAAACTGCTAGTCTCCGTTATGTGGAGGTAACTTTTGTTTCTTACTATGAATGATCTCTTGTGTTCTTGATGGTGTGAATCCTTTAATCGAGATTATATCCCGAGGCTACCTCTTAAACTCGTTGTGCATTTGCTTCTGTCTGTTTTTGTTACATTAGTAGCCACTGTTGTGCAAAACCTCTTTCACTTTTACTTTGATATTTACTCGAAATCTTTCTCTCTTTCATTTCATCTCTTTTGTATAATCTCAGTTTGGTTGGCTATTCATGCTCGATTTTGTTAAGATATTAATGATTACGGTTTGCTTAGATATAAAACAAAGTAAATTATAGTCGTCCATTTATTTTTAATACAGGTTTTTGGATCCAACAAACTATTATATTAGAGATTGTTTTCTAAAGATCATATATATACACGTATTGTTGGATCTATATTTTAATATTGACAATGACTTTCGTAGAAGAAAGATTTCTTGTTGTCAAGCTGCCGTTGTTGATGCTTCGTTTGTGATGTCTCAGTCTTCTCTCTGGTTCACTCCTTTTGATCCATTTGCGGTTTTATCTAATTTTCAGGTTTCCAAGTTCTTATCGCTAGTGATTAATTCCGATGCTATCAAGTTGCAGCTTCAAAATATTCAGTGCTTTTGTCTTCATGTTTATAACCTTTTTTTTTTTGCCGTATGACTGATATCATTGCATTTTAGACATTTTAGGCTTGTTTTTAATTCATATGTTGGTTGCATTTGCATTCATTCATGTTAGTTCTTGAACTTTCTTGCATTTAGAACTTTAGGTGCATTTGAGTTAGGAATTGCATGTTTTTAGTGTAAGACCATCTCTCCTTTGAATCGGCTTCTTGTTTATGACATTCAAGTCACAATTTCTTGTATTTTAATACAACTTGTATTTGAATAATGTGGTCCACATGTGGCTTTGAAGAACGATGATGTCCAGTTTGTGGATTATATTGAGAGCGAGTTTCTGAATGAACAGGTAAACAAAACACAGACATGTTTTATGTTATTGACAATTGTTGATGTTTTTGAATTAGTGCTTGAATCTGAAGGCAGTATTCTTTGGCACAAGCTGATATCGCGAGGGGTCAGATCAGTGAGAACTTGGCCTTATGAAAAATGTTATCAATGTATCTGTGGATTGTCTTTTGTTATGTTGTGCATGTTCTTATGACTTTGGTTGAAGAATACAAGACTAAAATGAAGGCAAAGAAGAACACGGAGATTACCTGCAGAAGATGGAAGAATATGAGAGGAGAAAGGAAGAAGCAATGAAGAAAGACTTAGTTTATATTAACTTAGATAGTTTTGTTAATGACTTTTTGTAAACATGTTTTGGTTCATTAATAAAATTATTTGAAATATATTTTTTTTTATATAAATCCAATTAATACAATATATATATATATAAAATAATGATAAATACGAAAAGCTATTATAGATGTAAATAATAATAGCACCACGTATAACGCTATAATAGATTGCAGCAAACATAGCAAACTAAAATTAACGCTATTAAATTGTAATAATAACATAGCATGAAAGAAATGCTATGGTAGGAGGGGGGTCTATTATAGTTGCCGCTGTCAGAGCGTTTGTGGAAACGCTATCTATTACATAGCATAGCTTGTATCGAGTGCTATGAATGTTGATTTTTCTTGTAGTGGTTGTTAGACATAGATAATTATCGCAGCGACAGCTAGTTAGTTTTACCTTCGTGATTCTAGTTCAAGAACGCTATAGATTGAATCTGATTATCTGTTATCTGATTTCCTGATATCCTGAGAACTCCTGAAACCTGACGCCTTCGCTTGATTGCTTACATCCACCTCGCTTAATTTGTTTACTTGCTATTTTGTTTACTGCTTTACAAATCTGCTTCGCTTAGTTTAATCCGAATTACTTATAATCTATCGTGTGACCGGAGTCATTGTGGATTCGATACCCTAAATACTACATCTGAATCACTGTGCACTTGCAGTTAGAATAGGGATAATTCTTGACCTATCAGCAGGATACATGAACACCTTATAATAGACTTGGGGAGTATATAATAGATTTGGGGAGTAGCTCACGTTGGTTGGTTTTGTTTTATCTTTTGAACCATATAATGGGCCGGAAAAGAAAAAATAGGTTTGCCTGTGAGGAGGGTTTCGAGAAAGGCTAAAAGTATGGAGAAAATGAGCTTGCCACGTGGATAAGTGAGGTTTATGATATGGATAGACTGAGAGGAGAGAAAAAAAGTCTCTCATTATATATATGATTACCCCAACATCAATAGAACTATAAAAAATATTTGGGTTAACGAGCTATTTCTCCATTAGAAATATCATATAGCATCAGATCCACACGGAAGTATTGCCACGAAAACTATAACGTGATTCTAATTGCATTCGAATTAATAGTTCGAAATCCAATTGCCCATAAAGTCAAATTTCAATAGTTTTCCTGTGAAACCGTGAACTAGCCATCGAACCACTTAAACGAGACCGATAAACCCGACCCAAAATGAAAATTCCTGACCCAACCCGACTCTGAAAAATCTGACTTAAAACCCAGAACTGGTGTCGTTATCTTTCTTCCCCAAATCCTAAAATTTCTAAATTTATAGAACCCTAAATCAAAATTGAAAATTTCGAGATGTCTGGAGCTTCTAGAAATGTTTCTAACAACTCGAATGGATCAGGCAGTGGTCGGCGTAGAAGTGGAAGGTTCATTGGCGTGCGGAAGAAGTGATGTGTGGAGAACAAATGTGTCTAGTTCTGAACCTAATCCTTACCGTAGATACTTTCGTTGCTCTTATGCGGTTACTCGTAAGGTAATATAAATGAACTTATGCGTTTATTTGATGATTTTTTTGTCGCTATCAGGCAACCGAATTGATGATTTTGGGAATTTGATTTTGTAGCTTGTGAATGATAATCACATTTTAAGTGGATAGATGAAGCACTTTTGAATGGGGTTGAGGCGTTGCAATTCAAAAATGAGAAACTAGAGCAAGATTTGAGAGATATTGCAAGAGAGTGTGAGGTGTTTGAGAAGGTTTAAATGAATCTTGAGAAGGAGATATTTGATAGAGTTTAAGAGACATTGATCGAGGCGAAATATTGGATGAAGAAGATGATGATTCTTCTGGTTTTTTGTTGTTTGATGGCAGTTTGTTTCATGGCACTTGTGCTTTAAAGAATATGGTGTTGTTGTGTTCGTTTTGGGCAGATGGTGTTTGGTATTATTGTGGTTGTTGTTGTTATACAATGGTGTTTGTTTGGTATTATTGTGTTTTGTTATAGACAATTGTGTATGTTTTGTTGTTTGCAAAATAAATAAATCAAATGCAACCAACATTCCATCGAGAACGACAACTTAAACTAAGCATTTGATTCCCTTGATTAAACAACAAGACCATAAAGTTTGCTACAATAAGTTTGAATAAGCTTAAACAAAGAGCATACGACAAAAGTCTAATAAAGTAAATCCGACAAGACTATAGGGTTCCCGCAAAAACCTGGAAAGACTGACCCTATCACATTAAAAACACCCAAAGATATCCTTTTCATGCTTAGTCTCATGTGTAGCTTGTCTCCACTTGATTGGGATTTGTTTGAGGAGCTTCAACTTCATTTTCATGACCTTGTGAAGCCAAAAAAACAATAAAAACAATTCCTTAGATGATAAACCTCAAAACCAGATTACATTATAAGGTGAGATCACAAACCTGAGTAGAGGTCTTTTTATGGTATCGCGAGTTATGATCAGCTACACCGCATATTCCACAAACCATTATGCACTTTTTATGCTTTGGTTGCTTCTTATTTGGAGACTCGTTCATTCCTTTTTTCCTTGTTTTGTTTGCTTTATTAACCTTCTTCCTACTTGGTTGAGTTGGTTCAGGTGGAAGGTGAACATCTGAAGCATTAGTCTAAGGCGAAAACCGAGATCCTCTCACACGTAAAAGTCCTTCTTCGTAATCCTTTTCCATGTCGATGTGCGAATCCAGTGACATACAAAGTCTTCAGGAGTCAACTTCTTAGGGAGCATTACACCATAAACATGCTCGCATGGAATTCCTCCTATCCAAGTTAACACGGTAAGCACACCCACTAAATCTTGCTTCAAAGTCACCGTTTATGCTTCTTGTCACCTTACACTTTGAAGCTTTCTTGTAATGAGTGAATGTACCTGAAAGAAACATGTACATTAACTCAAACCGGCTAGAAAACAAAATGAAATACCTTGGTTAAAGTACATACGCATAGAAAACAAAATACCTTCATGAGTATCTGAGATTACTAATCTTTTGGAATTTCGAGCCATGGCAAATCTTGTTATTGTTTCCAACATGGGAACAAACAGTTTCTCTCATGCCTTGTTTACAGTATTGTTGAATGACTGTCGAATTGTTTTTGATATCCTCACAGAAATTCCCATGCTTGAAAAACGCCCTACACCATGTTTCTGGCTTAGTCTTTATCACATCATTGAAGACCTATGTATCATAACACCTAATTCTGTCCAACCGTTCTTTGTACTCTGCCTCGTTATAACTCCATTCTAAATTCCAAATCAGTGGCTTCATATCCTTCCTAGAAGTATGATTCTTTTTCAGATTCCCGTAAATGTGTCTAACACACATTCTATGTTCCGCTCTAATCAACCCCAGCAATCATCAAGTATAAACATTAAAACTCAGAAAACGCACATCATAATCTATAAGTTAGTCACAGTTACCTTTTGACGGTCTGAAACTGATATACCATGGATTTTAGGGATTTTAGCCATGGTATATGTCTTATTTATCGAGTCTTATGTTATGTTTTGGAGTCTTTTTAGTATGATTACAGGTCTAGACATGTTTGGAGCGGAATTGGACATTATGGAGCATTCTGGAGTATTTTAGAGATTTAACCCGAGAGATGGACTTCACTGTCGAATTCACAGACCTGTGTCGATCGACACATCTTGTGCATCGATCGGCACAAGGTAGACGCAGACAATACTCGGCGTTTAATGAAGAGTTTGGATATTGCAACTTTGCCCATAAGTTCTTCATAATTACAAAGAAGCTCCAGCCGGCTTTAGACCAATATATTAGGGTTTTTAAGCCATTGTTTAGGCTAAGTTTTATTCTACGCTTTCATAACTAAGTCTTATTTTATTTTCAGAGAGAGTTAGGGGCTGATCCTAATCTCGAAAGAGAGAGGATTTCGAACCCAGTTCTTTGTTCTATTATATGCTATTTGGTTTTCTATTCAAGATGTTTTCTGTCTCGATGATTATGTCTGAGTAGATTATCTGTTAAGTTTAGAGATTCTCATTAGGGATTTCATGGAATTATAGGTTGATAAATCTGTAGGGATTCATATCTGTTAGTTCTTCATCTAGGATTGTACTTACTGCTTAATCTGAATTAGCTACCCAGATTTATGATGTTAGGTTGATTGATGCAACGACAGTTGGTTAATTAGCTAGAAAGAACCTAGATGAGCAATCTGATTTCTCGCAAAGGAATTTGGTTTAATTAGATTGTGAACATATCGAACTTGGAATTAAAGCTGGTTTAATCTATTAGTAATTGCAAAGGAATTTGGATTGCTGCACTTAGACTTAGAGAATTCTCACAACGGCATTTGGTTAATTCTATATCTGTGTTTGAGTTCTAGAACAGTTCTTAATTAGATCATGATTGATTGATTAGTTTATGTTCCTGATTTCCTGAAAACTCCCTAGACTTAACGCTTCGCTTCCTTGCTCACAAACTCGCTATTTACTTTCTTGCTTTGCTTTTTAGTTTCTAATCACATTTGCTTTCCCCTAGTTTAATCTTAATAGTCCTAAATCTATTGTTGACCGGAGTCCCTGTGGATTCGATACCCTAAGTACTACAACTACATCACTGTGCACTTGCAGTTAGTATAGGGTTAAAACTCGACCTATCAAGTTTTTGGCGCCGTTGCCGGGGACTCTTTTGAGTCCTCGATAGATTTGAACTTAGGGTTTAGACTAGGTTTTTCGTTTTTGTTTTTGTTTACTAATTTTTCTTTTCTTCTTTTTCTTGCGTTTCAGGTACGCCTGTAATCGCTCTGCATCGATCGACACGGTCATGTGTGTCGATCGTCACATCTTCGCACTTGCATCGATCGACACTGCTGTGCATCGATCGACACTACGCGTGAGATGATGGGAATGATGGAACGGATCTTGGAAAATCAGCAGAATAACTCATTCCGCAGAGACTATGGTTCTTATTCATTCACCAGGGATTATGAGTCTTCGTCATATCAGCATGTTCCCCTTCAGAATACGCAATCTGATAAGCTGATAAGTATGATGGAGCAGTTACTGGAAAGAAAGGAAGAGGAGATGAACTACATAAATAGTTCTAGGTTTCAAGGAAACAGGTATGGAAATCAGCGAGGTAATTCCTATCAAAGGACTTATGAATCATCCTCCTATCAGGTACCTCCTGCAGCTAATGCTTATGAGAGCAAGATAGAAGCCATGATGGAACAGTTGTTAGAGGATCAGTCTAAGTCTGCTGTAGACTTCGACAGGAAGCTGGATGCTATGCATGAGAATCTGAATGGGAAGTTTGAATCTTTAAGCACACATGTGAAGAAGCTAGATGTTCAAGTTCAACAAACAACTGGAGCAATACAGAGGCAAAATGAAGCTGGGAAAGCTGAACAGAACAAATCCATCAATGTTGTGACCATAAGAGATGAGATTGACTTGCTAGAAGAAGAAGAGAGCATAATCTCGGATTTTTTGGAAGAATTCTGTCTGTCTGAGACATGCATCGATCGACACAACTCTTGCATCGATCGACACAGTCACGATACGTCTGTTGAAATTGCTCGAAATCGCCTTGTGTCGATCGACACACATCGTGCATCGATCGACACTGAACGCAGACGGGACCAGAAACCTGCAACAGTCCTGGAACGAGTCTATAAGCCCTCTGTTCCATATCCTAAGGTTCCTAAACTGTCTAAAAAGGAGCTAGAAGTGACTAAATGCACGAAAGTGATGGAAAAGAAGCTGATTCAGATTACAGAGAAGCTTCCAGATCCAGGAGCATTTGTGCTAGACTGTTCAATCTCTAAGGACAGATTCAAGCGTTCTCTGTGTGACTTAGGAGCTGATGTAAATCTCATGCCATACTCTGTGGCTAAGAGATTAGGAAAGATAGAATTCCAGCCTACTAGGATCTCTCTTATCCTAGTTGATCGTTCAAAGAAGTATCCAGAAGGAGTTCTTAAGGACATTAATGTCAGAGTTGGGAACTACTTGATTCCGACGGACTTTGTAGTGCTGAAGTATAAGATTGAACCTGATGATCCTCTGCTGCTTGGAAGATCAATCTTAGCTACCGCTAGAGCTGTGATAGATGTGAGACATGGACTGATTGATCTCCACCTGGGAGACAAGCCTTTGCAGTTCAAGATGGACAGGAAGCAGAGAGCCACCATTGATGGGCAGAGCTTCAGTGTTGAGGTGGAACCAGAGGTTCCTATTAGAGAAGAGAAGATGGTGGTTCCTCTTGAACCTACTCTAACATCTTCAGTGCATGCACCTGCTCATAAGCAAAAAGCTCCAGACATCTCATTCCCAAAGGTAAGGCACAATTCATCTAAGCTTAAACCTCCTGACTGCATTGCTTTGAATGCAGGAAAACGCAGTATCCCACCCAAGCATCGCTCCTGCCCTGGATCTCTTCCTTCGTTCCTTGGCAAACCTCATGATCTGAAAGCCTATACACCTCCTTGGATGAAGAGATATTCACAGAGACACTCAAAGTCTCTGTTGAAACCGCCATGAGTTCAATCTCTATCCTATAGTAAAGCTACAGACTTTAAACAAGCGCTGAGTGGGAGGCAACCCACTGTTAGGTTCGTTTTAGTTTTCGATTTTCAATTTGATTTGGTGTTTTTAATTTTTCTGTTTTTTTGTGTTCAAAGGCTTGAGAAACAGGCAAAATCGCATTGCATCGATCGACACACCTAGTGCATCGGTCGATGCAGTTGCGATTTACGGTTTACCGATTCAATTGCGGTCCAGACATCGGTTATTCACATAACCGCGAGCAAAATTCGCCTTGCATCGATCGACACCCTTGTGGCATCGATCGACACAGGGCGACGACAGGTACGTGTTCTGCAACTTTTCGGATTGTTTTGATTTGATTATTTATTCTCACCGACCCTAAGCTTGACACTACTGGGGACAGTGTTTTTTAAGTGTGGGGGAGGAGCTACTGACGCACACTTTTGTTTTCTTAGAGTCAATCCAGTTTTCAAAAAAATTTGTTTTATTGAGTCAAAACAAGTTTAAGTAGGAAACAGTGAATTTTGGAGAAGTAAACAACATCTTGCAGGAACTTAAGTAACCATTGGGATGAAGTTGCAGGATCTATCTATGACTATTATAAAACCCAGACACAGATTAACCTACTGAGGACACCCACATCACTTCAGGTATCAGAGGATCCTTTTACTGACTTCACCTTAATACTGACTTAATTTTCTCACCTAAGGGCTTGGTATACCTTGTGTCGGATTCCCTTGTTAGTTCTGACATAGCCTGTAAACCTGACCTATTTGGTTCCCTTCTCCCCTTCCATAAAAAAAAGAAAGATAATAAACTGAGGATGAGTTGGTAACTCCGAAGTGGTCACGGGAGTAGTAGCAAACACTATTACCTTCTGTGCGATCCATGGAATGTGTCCAAAGTACACCCCTTAACGGGAAGAGCACTGATAAAAAAAATAAAATGATACCCAGTGGGGAAAAATCAGTTGTTAAGGAAGGGAAAAGAGAAGAAAGGGACCAAAGAAAGATAGTATGGTGGTCTAGAGCTGACAAGGTAAGAGTCCATGTGACTTTGATCGATACTCCTTAGGTGAGACCGCACTTAAATACTTACAGAAGTCAGTAGGGAGAATTTGAATGCGTGAATGTGATTGTGGAGTTTACTTAGGACAGTTGCTAAGTGTGGGGGAAGTATATGTTGGTCTTGATGTCTGCAGGTGAAATCTTTCATGTGGCTTACTAAGGAGAATCTGAGTGTTGTTGCTTCTAGGATGAAAAGAGTTTCTGAAAGTTTTCAAACCTCTTCACTACATTCTAGTTCTCTGTTTTGCTTGAGGGAAAGCAAAGGCTAAGTGTGGGGGAGTTGATATACCATAGATTTTAGGGATTTTAGCCATGGTATATGTCTTATTTATCGAGTCTTATGTTATGTTTTGGAGTCTTTTAGTATGATTACAGGTCTAGACACGTTTGGAGCGGAATTGGACATTATGGAGCATTCTGGAGTATTTTAGAGATTTAACCCGAGAGATGGACTTCACTGTCGAATTCACAGACCTGTGTCGATCGACACATCTTGTGCATCGATCGACACAAGGTCGACGCAAACAATACTCGGCGTTTAATGAAGAGTTTGGATATTGCAACTTTACCCAAAAGTTCTTCATAATTACAAAGAAGCCCCAGTCGACTTTAGACCATTATATTAGGGTTTTTAAGCCAATGTTTAGGCTAAGTTTTATTCTACGCTTTCATAACTAAGTCTTATTTTATTTTCAGAGAGAGTTAGGGGCTGATCCTAATCTCGAAAGAGAGAGGATTTCGAACCCCAGTTCTTTGTTCTATTATATGCTATTTGGTTTTCTATTCAAGATGTTTTCTGTCTCGATGATTATGTCTGAGTAGATTATCTGTTAAGTTTAGGGATTCTCATTAGGGATTTCATGGAATTATAGGTTGATAAATCTGTAGGGATTCATATCTGTTAGTTCTTCATCTAGGATTGTACTTACTGCTTATTCTGAATTAGCTACCCAGATTTATGATGTTAGGTTGATTGATTCAACGACAGTTGGTTAATTAGCTAGAAAGAACCTAGTTGAGCAATCTGATTTCTCGCAATGGAATTTGGTTTAATTAGATTGTGAACATATCGAACTTGAAATTAAAGCTGGTTTAATCTGTTAGTAATTGCAAAGGAATTTGGATTGCTGCACTTAGACTTAGAGAATTCTCGCAACGACAGTTGGTTAATTCTATATATGTGTTTGAGTTCTAGAACAGTTCTTAATTAGATTCTGATTGATTGATTAGTTTATGTTTCTGATTTCCTGAGAACTCCCTAGACTTAACGCTTCGCTTCCTTGCTCACAAACTCGCTATTTACTTTCTTGCTTTGCTTTTTAGTTTCTAATCACATTTGCTTTCCCCTAGTTTAATCTTAATAGTCCTAAATCTATTGTTGACCGGAGTCCCTGTGGATTCGATACCCTAAGTACTACAACTACATCACTGTGCACTTGCAGTTAGTATAGGGTTAAAATTCGACCTATCAGAAACCATAATGAAGCCATCACCATCATTCAGCTCCATATCGAACTTAAAATTACTCACAAACCATAACCAGTTTTCTGTGTTTTCCACTTGAACAACACTCCAAGCAATTGGATAACTGGCATTATCTGCATCTTTTCCTAATGCCACCAATATCTGCCTTTTGACTTTATTTTTCAAAAAAAAAAAAAACCATCAACTCCTATCAAAGGCCTCACTGACTCTTTCCAAGTTCTCCTCAAAACATCATAGCAAACATAGAACTGATTAAACTCCTCTTGACCTTTCTTATTATTAAAGTATCTATCAAAAAGGTAGAATCCTTGTTCGACTTAACTAACCCAGACGCATAATCTTTAAGCCTCGGAAACTGAGGATCATACTCGAATTCTACCCATCTCAAAGCCTTATTCTTAGCCTCTTTACGTTGTGGCCAAGACAGTGAGACCCCATTTTTTGAATATTGTTTCTTCGATTTTCATTGGCATAGAGTACTCGGGTTCCTCCCTGATTTTGTCAACAAACATTCTAGCTATATGTGGTACCTTTAACATCTCAAAATCACCATTAGGGACACAAGTATGAGTATCAACGTAAAGGCTAACTTTCCAGACATTATCTTTCAGCAATGTGGCACAATAGATTTACCATTTACACCCATTTTCACCACCACCAACACACTTGAATCCAATTTTTTCCTTATCATAACTGTACTACTTCAAATTAGGCCACATTTTCAATGCATAATCAAGAACACACTCCTTGAATGTGACGCCATTGACGAACAATTGATCCTTAAAAAGTCTTCCATCACCCCTGGTTGTATGATGCCTCACTCTCAGTTGCTTCCTAGTCCCTTTCTCTACATCTTTGTCTTCACTCTCGGGATACTTGTCATGGCGGATATGCGACTCATCTCAAAAATCTTGTATCATCCGCTCCATTTCAACAACATCTCGATCTACTTCTTCATCATCAAAATCATCTTCTCCACGCTGCGATCGAACGATTATTGACATTGTAGAGTGTATGCGACTTCAATCTCGTCTTCCCAGTGTGTCTATTTTGGATTCTCCAGAAGAAATTTTCAGAATTGAAGTTAGGGTTTGCGATTTCGGGCTTTTGCTTTTTTCCGGGATGGTTTGGTTTATAAAAGTCGGGTCTGGATTTGTTATGTTAAAATGGGTCATAATCCGACTTAAATCAAGCCTAATCGGTCCTATAATTATTTAAAAATTGGTCTAAGGATTTCTCAAAAACGTAAACCAAAGAAAAGTACGGTCTTTGGGGTTTTACATTTCGATCTTTTAATTTATGGGAAAATAGCTATTTAACTTTAATTTTGTGGGGAAATTGGTATTTAACTATTTTATTGTGGTTATACGGATCGAGGCAGTATTTGCGTGTGGATCTGATGCTATATGATACTACTCATGGGGACATAGCTCGTTAACCAAAAATATTTAATGGTGATAATCTAGAGATATTGTATGTAGGTATGCAAAATTTTATGCCATATTTGGCGATCCTTTTAGCAGTGTAGCCTTGTTTGCAAGTATGCATAATTTAAGCCAACATTTAGCGTTACACCCAAGTATTGAATTAGATTTTTTTCTATTAACCTAAAAATATCTAAAATTTATGGAAAAGTCCAAACTAACCCTCAAAGAAAGATGCAGTCCACGAATATACTCTTTTTCTAGATATACAAATGGGCTGAAAACATAGGTATATATCTGTGTGGATGTCTAAAATAATGTGTTGTAATTTTTCATAACATGTGGATCGAATTCGAAGTACGATAACATCTTGAGCCCATCTTCTTATTACTATACCACAAGATCCCAGACAATTGAAATTCTTTAGCTATACTAACAACAATTATCATATAATGATATAAACAAAAGCCAAAATTATATTATAATATTCATTTGGGGTGTTTTCTAACTTAATCTATGGATGTTGACAAAAAAAAAAATCAATTATCAATGGATCAAATATAAATTTACAAAATTAACACTACAAGAAAATAATGTTATTGCAGTTTTGCAATGAATATCTAATATTTTTTTACTTTATTAAGAATTTATATTGAATCTAAAATGAATAAGATATTCGGTGGAAATTTTAACCAAAGAAATACATATAAAAAATGGAAAAATTGCATTTTAAATAACATACTAACACTTTAAACCTTTAGATATTTACACTCACACTCTAAACAATTAAAGTAAAAAAAATTCACAAATATAATCTTCAAAATAGCTTGCGTGTTTACACCGCTAAATAACTTAACGGAACAGTTAACTCTATGATGAAAAAGTTAACTTCCGTTAATCTAATTCAAAATGTGTAGTTATTTTAAAAATTATTTAACTAAAAGAAAATAAGGTTGTTAAAAAGAAAAAAAGAAAAAAAAACAATGTGGTCCAAAATTCCAAAACCTTTTAAGGCAAATCATATTGCTTTGGATGGCAATAATCAATCAAAACTGAGAATGAAAAAAGTTATACAAATGATAGTAACGATGCCGACGAACACGAGGGTATCAGATTTGGGTCGCTAACACTGAAAACTTTTACATTTAGTCTGACATTGTACTTTCTTCTTTAAAGAAACAATTTTTATATTTTTGTTGTGACTTTCTTGTTTAAAAACTTCAACTTTACTCTCTTAGCAAGAACCACACTCATGGCGACACTTCTCTTACCTTCTTCAAGCTAGTTTTCATTTTGTTCAGTACAACAAATCTATGGCCATGGGAACATCCTTGTTCTTCTTTTTTCTTGTGTTCTCCGCGCCGTTATTCTCACGCACCGATGATTCTCAGCCGGAGATCGACGCCCTTACAGCGTTTAAGCTCAACCTCCATGACCCTCTTGGTGCGTTAACTTCATGGGATCCCTGAACTCAGGCGGTTCCATGCGACTGGCGCAGCGTTGGCTGCAATAATCACCGTGTCACCGAGATCCGTCTTCCTCGTCTCCATCTCTCCGGACGAGTTTCCGATCGTATCTCTAGCTTCCGCATGCTACATAAGCTATGCCTCCGGTTAAAATCCTTTAACGGTACCATCCCTCCATCGCTCGGTTACTGTACACGCTTACTCGACGTCTTCCTCCAGTACAACTCACTCACCGGGAAACTACCTCCGGCGATGGGGAATCTCAGTCGAAATTCGTTGCTTTGTCGTTGTTGAATTTGGTTTTGTGTTCGGATTCAGAAGCTATGAATTCGGTTAAAGGCGATCTCTTTAAGAGACATAGTGATTACATCATTGTGGTTAAGGAGATTGGGATGAAGCTGGATTTTTTTTTGGCTCCTTATGAGAAAGATTTGGATTTTTTTTGTTCTTTCCCTTTTTTGTTTGAGGTTCTGTAGAGTTTTAAACGTCAAAATAGTTACCTATATGTGAAAGTAGTTGATAAAAAATAGTCCGCTACTTATATTCAATCTAGTTGTAAAAATAGTTAACTATTTCGTTCACTTATATTTCCCTGTAATTTACCTATTATAGGGAAAATAGTTAACTACTTGTAAAAATAGAAATTAACATGCACTTATATTCCAAAATATATTTGCATAGATAACTATTTTGTGAGGTAGTTATTCCTTGTATGTATTTATAAATGTCATTGACTATTAGATTTAATGATGTTTATATTTAAAAAGTAGTTAACTATTTTGTATAGACTATTTTACAAAATAATTAACTACTCATACGTCTAGTGGTGTTTTTAGTAGTGATAAATAACTATTTTATGAGTATTTTGCGTAAATAACTATTTTGTGAAGTAGTTATTGTATATATTTATAAATGTCATTGACTATTAGATCTAGTGATGTTTATATTAAAGAGTGGTTAACTACTTTTTATAGACTATCTTACAGAATAACTAACTACTCATTACGTAAAAACACCACTAGATATAATAGTTGATTACATTACGTAAAAACACCACTAGATCTAGTGATGTTTATATTAAAGAATATTTAATTATTTTGTAATAACTATTTAGTATAGACTATCTTACAAAATAGTTAACTACTTGTTATGTATTAAAAAGTAGTTGATTATAAGGTATAGACTATCTTACATGCATAATAGTTAACTATTCATTATGTAAAAACACCACTAGATCTAGTGATGTTTATATTAAAGAATAGTTAACTATTTTGCATAAACTATTTTACAAAATAGTTAACTACTCATTACGTATTAAAGAGTAGTTGACTATAAGGTATAGACTATTTTACAGAATAGTTAACTACTCATTACGTAAAGACACCACTAAATCTAATAGTCAATTACATTTATTATAATGTACAATATTAATTTAATGTTTTTTTATAAATATAGTTGACTATTACGTCTAGTGGTGTTTTTAGTAATGGTAGATAACTATTTCATGAGTAAATAAAATATCTTCTATACAATCTTAAAGTTTGGGATGTTATGGTTTATAAGTCATGGGTAACAACTTCAGCTTTTGGTCATAAAACAATTGTCCCAATTCAGTGACTTGTCGCTTTCTGCAGATTATTTTAAACAAGGAAGCAAGGGTAGTCTTGTCTAACTTTGCGTGTCATTTGCATTGTGTTCTGCTACTTTCTTAATTTCCATGGTCAACTTTCTATGGACTTAATTTTGATCGGTTTTTGTAATATTCGCCAAATTAACTCTTTTTTCCTTTACTTTATTTTAGTTAGTATTTAAAAATAATTAAAATAATTACATTTTAAATTAGATTAACAAAAGTTAACTTTTTCATCACATAGTTAACTATTCTATTAAGTTATTTAACTGTGCAAACACGTGAGCTACTTTGAAGGTATTATATATGTGAGTTTTTTTTTCTTTGATAGTTTAGAATGTGAGTGTAAATGTCCGAATGTTTAAAGTGTTAGTATGTTATATTTTGATAGTTTTTTTTTTCTTGTCAACTGGTTTTTGGCCACAACGGGTCAGTCCATTAACCCTATTCCTCACATATGGAGGATGAGGGGAGTCGATCCCTTGACCTCTACAAAGATGAACATTGACATCAAAAATAAAGGACCACTAACCCACATGTACCGCTCAGTTTTAAAAAAAAAATTTTTGATAGTTTAAAATGCGATTTTCCTTAAAAAAAATAGATGAAAACTAACATAACACTTAAACAATTAAAGTAGTGGAATAGCCCCTTTAGCTCATTAGAGCCACCTGGAAAGTGAGATGAAATTTGGAATTCCAAAAACGAGAAATCGTCTCGTACGCCCCTTGTGAGAGAATTTAAATCTCTACTGCCCCTTAGTAATCTCTAATGTCCTTCACTTTAATGAAATGACGAAAATACCCTTCAACTTTTTGAAATAGAAATTCACCGCTTTTTTTTTTTAGAAAGATCACCATTTTAATTGTACCATAATACCTCCAATATCATGTACCAGTATTACTCCTAGTTGTACTAGTATTACCGGTTATCCTAATGTTAGGATTATCCTAGTATTACCTGGTTATCCTAGTGTTACTTGGTTATACTAGTATTACCTGGTTATCCTAGTGTTACTTGGTTATACTAGTATTACCTGATATCCTAGTGTTACTAGGTTATCCTAGTGTTACTAGGTTATTCTAGTGTTACCTAGTTATACTTCCAGTATCAGGTACCAGTATTACTCCTAGTTGCACTAGTATTACCAGTTATCCTAATGTTAGGATTATCCTAGTATTACCTGGTTATCCTAGTGTTATTTGGTTATACTAGTATTACCTGATATCCTAGTGTTACTAGGTTATCCTAGTGTTACCTAGTTATAGTGTTACTAGGTTATCCTAGTGTTACCTAGTTATATTAGTATAACTAGTACTAGTATTACCACGTCTAAGGGATTCGAACCTTGGGCGCGCGTCACACACATGTATGCGCGTGGAGCTCCCAACCACTAAGCTACCATGTTTTTCAACAAACACTTTCCTATTTAATTATATTTAACCCCTTACAACCATTCATTAAGGGTAAAATTGTCATTTCGTCATTAAAAATATAACAGGGGCATGCGAGATTAATATTTTCCTCTTAGGAGCATACGAGCCATTGACCCTCCAAAAACACATTTAATGGAAATTGAGCCGCCATTAGTACGTAATGTTTGGTAGTGAATGTTTAGTGTGTTTCAAGAAACACATGGCAGAATTAGTTATGGTCACAATGTACAACATTTTTTATTAATTAAAAATAAATAAATAAGAAAAACGAAAGGGAAAAACTAGTTAAGATAAAACACAGGCGGAAAAACAGGTTGCCCTAGCCGCATCGCGCCCAGACACGCAAATCGAGGCGGCGCCAAAACTCCGTTTGTGAGCCTCCCTACTCTCCGGCGGGCGTCGTTTCCTCATGACGCCGCCGGAGAAGTCCTTTTCTTGCTTAGGTCTTTGGTAGTCGCTTCTCTTCTCCGATTCTGGCTATGACGCGCCACGTCTCCGGCTACTGCTCGACGACGGTTTTACTCTGGTCACGGCGTTGTTCTTTCTGGCGGTGGTGCTCTTCGAGGTGTGGTGGTCCACGGATTCTTCTTATCCCGGCGTATGGAGGTCCGTATATTCCTTTCTCGACGTGGGGCTCTTCGCCGCTCACTCTTTTGAGGTTTCTCGCCGGCGTAGCCATTTTCCGGTCGATCGTATCCGCGAGACGGTGGTGTGATTGGCTTCCTTCTCGATCCGGCTGATTTCTCTAGAAGCCTTGCCGGTGAGTTAGCGTTGTGCAGAGGTAATCACAGGTTGGGTTGGGAAGTTGATTTAGTTTGGTCAGATTTGGTTTAGGTTGGTTCTTCTGGTTTAGTATTAATCAAGCCACCTCTGCTATTAGGATAAATGGTGGTAAGGTTTTAGCATTAGCTACTCAGGTTGTATATTTGTGGTTAACTTGGTACCGTTAAGAGCGTCTTTCAATCGGGTTTTATGAGTTAGATCGATTATTTGGATTGTTTAGACTTCGTTGGAGATTTGGGTTGTTTAGGACTTCTATCTAGGTTTTCATAGACGATTATGAGTGCGTCTGTACCGCATCCGAGAGTGGTTTCAGAGAACTTTCTTAGGTTCTTACTTGTCGGATTGTGAAGTTCGGTTTCTGGGTTCTGAGTTGGTGAGAGAGTGTCTCTCTGTGAGTCTCCAGGTTGTTGATGTTGTCGTTCGGTGAGCCGTGGGCTACGGCGACTTATCTCGTTCTTTCTTCTTTTGCGGTTACCACATTTTCCAAGTTCGAGTTGCTTTGCTTAACCTTTCTGCTATTGTTTTATGTTTCCTTTAGCTGTAGGTTTAGCACCGTTTAGGGGTTTTGTTGCCTGTTCTATGGACTTTTGTTTCCCGTTGTTTGGGCTTTAGTTGCCCGATGTTTGGGCTTTGTTTTCAATATCGAACTCTGTATTTTAGTTCTATGAATATAATCCCATCAGATGAAAAAAAAAAAACGAAAGCAACAGTGGTTCAAATCTTCAAGTAAACAGCACTAGTAAGATGAGAAAGTAAAACATGTGTGGTTAAAATGTGATATAACTATTAATTAAGTTATATATATATATGTATATATATTTGCAAATAAAAAAAAATATTACAAAGAAATACGAGGAAAAGCATAAAATAGCACAAAAACATACCTTGTCATAAATATTGTCATAAATATAGCACCAAGGAAAATAATTCACATTTTTAGCATTATTTTAATTACAAAGACTTTTATAGCATTATATAATTTAGGGTTTAATGTTAATTATTTAGGGTTTAGGGTTTATTATTTAGGGTTTAGGGTTTATTATTTAGGTTTAGGGTTTAGTATTTAGGGTTTAGGGTTTAGTATTTAAGGTTAAAGGTTAGGGCTAATGTAGTGACAAAACATGTTTTGGTGCTATTTTTATGATTTTTCTTCCTTGTTGCTATATTTGTGATAAGACATGTTTTTTGTGCCATTTTTGCGATTTGCCCAAGAAATATTCGTAAACATTAAATAAAAAACTAAATTATACCAAAAACTAAAAAATAATAGAATCTAACTGGACTAAACAAGATCGACCCGAAGAAATCAAGTTACCTAATATTAATTGAATTTATCAAATTTACACAAAATAAACCAAATTAATCCAAATTCTTTCTAAAACCCAAAAAAATCGGTTCATTTCGGCACAATTGAAAAACCCAAATAACCAAATTTTGAATCGAACCGAAATAAATTTTGGTTGTTTTCGACCAAAAATAAAATTCTAAAAAATGAATAACTGAAGAAATCAAATCGAAAAACCCAAATAAACCAAGTTCTAAGCCCTAGTGAATATCGCACTTTCTCTTGAAACCAACCACTAAAAGCATATAAATTATCTTAAATTATCAATTTCTATTTTATTATATATTCTAGTAATAGTTTTGAATACTAAAATTAGTCAAATAATAAATAGTATTAATTTATTATATTATTAATCTATTTTATTTTCTATTTTTTAAATTAATAATTTTAAAATAATGTATAGTTAAAATATAAAATAAAAATAAAATATTATATCAATTCTATTTTAACAATTTTTATTTCCAATAATTCAAGTATCCTTATCAGACTCGAACTCGGAGGAACCCGAACCGAACCCAAATAAAAGTTTTAAAATACATGAATGAATTTTATATCTCTAGATCCATTATTCTGAACCGAACCCAAATGGGTACCCAAAAGGCCATGCCTAATTTTACATTATCCACATTTATTCAACAATATATGTTTCATGATTAAAAACAATTAATTGTTCATAATATTTTGTTAATGATTCATAAATATTATATGAAAAATACTTGTTCAATAATTGAAACACAAAAAATTATTCTAATTTTTTTATTCATTACTCTTAGTAATATATTTAATTTATAAATATTTGTTTACAATTTGTATCCCTCATTACTTTTGTCATTTTTACTATTCAGATATTTATCTTGCAACTCATAATGCTTTTTCACTATTCAAATATTATTTTATACTGCTTGTTCCACATTAATCACACTTATTTCACATAATGCGTTTCTCTCGAATAAACCACACTTAAACCGTTATGCACTTTATGATCCGCTTGTTCCGCATTGCTTGATCCACTAGTACGATTCGAAGTCTTAGTGTACTAAACCGATGACCTAATTCTATTATAAATCACAAAATTGTAAGAAATTTTATAAAGTGCATATATCATGTGAAAAATATTTCCCATAATCATTTGTTAAATCTTAAAATTAATACTAGCAATTGTATAAAATATAAAATGTTGTTCATAAAAATAACAGAAAAGACTTTTTGGTTGTTTAAAATGTCCAAGACCAAAAGTAAAAAACATATATCACACAAAAATAGTGACCGGTTGGTTACTATATAATAATAACTCTAAATCTTAAATTACTCTAGGTTCTACTAAAAACTTACCAATCATGTGAATATTTTTGGACTGGTTGATTACTATAGAATAATGTTTACTCCAAATTTAAAAGTATTCTATATCTCATTAAAAACCTAACAATTATTGTTAAATTTAAATTTTACTCGATTTAATGTTAAAGAGAGAGAAATTGTTGGATATTACCTCCATTAGCCTAAGAATATTGAAGAGTGGAGAAAAATCTAGATCAAATGTGAAATTATTTAGAAGTATTTAGGAAGAGTTATAGAACATTCTAGAATTAAGATAGAAATTATCTAGATTAATAGATAAGGACTATAAAATTTTCTAGAGTAGTGGATGAGTGATCATTAGGATAATGTTTGTAGATCATTCTAGAATAGGCTAGAATCTAACTCACCACTAGTATAAATAGAAGAGTGGTGTCACTTGTAACCAACCCGTCCAAGAAGAAATATATAAGAGTGTTCACTACAAGCTACTCTTGTAAATCTCTTTCCTAATAAAAATAGTTCTTTTTTAAAATCATAGTTGTCTATTTCCCATCTTCATCACATGAAAGGCTATTATAGGGGCAGTTTTCCCAATAGCTGGTATCCGAGCTATGTCGGTTTGTAACAACGATATCTTGTGCGTATCAAGATGGAGGCTACTGTTATCTTTGAAGGTGATATGTTTAAACTTATTACGGACAACTACACGTATTGGAAATCAATGATGGAAGATCACCTTTATTTGCAAGGATTTGTATGAACCCATCTTCATGAAGGATAAGCCAGAAGGAAAGGATGACAAGGCATGAGAGGTTTTGAATCAAAAATAGGTGGCTGTCATTCGTAAGTACATCAATAGAAGTCGCAAATTAGTCGCAAAGACAGCAACTGCGTTACGACTCTGTCAGCGCGTCGTAAAGTAGTCGGATATCAATCGTATCTTACCTGTTTGTGGTAGGTGTACTGGTTTCATGCGACATGCATATATGACCATTAATGGTAGTGGCCAATTATGTCTACATAGTCGAAATTGAACCCTATCTCCGGTTTCATTTGTAGAAACACAAAGAATTTGGAAATCTAGATATATGGCGGTAAGTTACAATAATTACAACTACCATCATTGGGAGTGGATGTATATGAGCTTTGATGAAGCCACATACAATTTCTCGATAGCCTTCAAAACGGGGATGGAACAATTCATGCAATTTGCCAAAAACCAGCCTCTAGCGCAGAGCAATGGCGGTAAGTTTCTCTGCCCTTGTTATGTTTTCAAGAACGAAAAACCGGTAACCTCGGAAAAATTAATTTGGAGTCATTTTTATAGTAGAGGATTTATGTCTGATTATTATGTTTGGTATAAGCATGGAGAAGAAATTGGTTTGGATAAAAGAATGAGTTATGTTGATCAGAATGATCATGGTCGTCGTAATGTAGTAGAAGATAGATATGTAGATATGGTGAATGGTGCATTTCGTGATTACGTGAGTAATAGTGAAGAACATGTACGTAATCATTCAAAAAAGTTTTATGACCTGTTATAAGGAGCCAAAAATCCATTATATTATGGTTATCGTAAAGGTCACTCCCAATTATCCTTGGCTGCTCCGGTCTTGCAAAAAAGGCAGAACATAATATGAGTGAAAGGTTAGTAGATTCGATATGTAAAATGTTGACAAAGTATTTACCAGAAGGAAACCAGGCAAGAAGTTCACATTACGAGACAGAGAAACCGATGCGCAATTTAGGCCTCCCCTATTATAAAATTGATGTTTGCATGAACAATTGTATGATCTTCTGGAAATAAGACGAAAAGGAAGATAAATGTTGGTTTTGTAATTCACCAACAAGAAAACATCGTTTTTGCGACTGGACTTTGCGACTATACTTGTAGTCGTAACATTTGGCCACTATTAGGGGACAATATAGCTACTATTTTGCGAAAACGGATTATTGGACGTGTATTAGTCGCTTATATACGACCAAAAATGATTGTCGCCAATTTAGTCGTCGATTTATGACTGAATACGACCATTGTCGAGACCGGAAACAATAGTCGCAGGCTCGACGATATGACAACTATTTTTGCGTCTGATGTTAAGAGTCGTAGAACAATCGCGAATTGGTCAGTACATGGGCGACTAATTCGCTACTTCGGGTATAGTAGTAACCAAGTCGTTTATTTGTCGCTGTTGATACGACTAATATTCAACTCATTATTCTTGTCGCATAGTAGTCGGGTATGCGTCGTATCATATAGTATTTTGGATTTTTTGAAAGCAATATGAGATAGTTTGGTTATGTTTTACCTGTTTGTGGTAGGTATATGATATACCATGGATTTTAGAGATTTTAACCATGCTATATGTATTATTTATCGAGTCTTTTACTATGTTTTAGAGTCTTTTCGGGTGTTTATTAGGTACAAGCACATTTGGAGCATACTTGGTGATTTTGGCACTTTCTGGAGCTAATTGGAGTATTTGGCCGAGAGATAGAGTTCACTGTTGATATTTCTGAGCTGCATCGATCGTCACACTTATGGCATCGATCGTTGCACCAGCGAGATGGGCCAAACGACGGTTTAATGAAGAATGATGAAATTGCAATTTTGCCCAGAAGTTCCTGATATTTACAAAGAAGCCCCAAAACGTGTTTTAGGATTATAATTAGGTTTTACAGCCACTTGTTAGGCTAAGCTTTTCTTACGTTAAGTTTTACTCAGAGAGAGTTCAGGGGCTGATCCCGATCTCGAAAGAGACTTGATTTTGAACCCCAGTTCTTATTTGATTATATGATATTTGGTTTTCTACTTATGATATCTTCTGTCTCGATGAATATGTCTGAGTAGATCACCTGTTAGGTTGAAGGATTCTCATTAGGGATTTTAGAGAATTATAGTTTAATTAATCTGTAGAGATTCATTTCTGCTAGTTCTTTATCTAAGTTGTTCTTAATGCTTAATCTGAAGTAGCTAATCAGAGTTATGATGTTAGGTTGATTAATTCAGCGGAAGTTGGTTAATTTAACTGGAAAGAACCAAGATAAGCAATTAAACTATTCGCAAATGAAAGTTTGGTTTAGGATAATTGTGAACATATCAAACTTGGAATTTATGCTGGTTTAATCTGTTAGTTCTCGCAAACGAAAGTTTGGTTTGCTGCACTTAGACTTAGAGAATTATCGCAAAGGAATTTGGTTAATTCTATATCAGTGTTTGAGTTCTAGAACAGTTATTGATTAGATCTAGATAGATTGATTGCTTGCGTTCCTGATTTCCTGAGAACTCCTGAAACCTAACGCTTCGCCTTCTTGCTTACAAACTCACTTGATTTACTTTGCTATTTCGTTTACTGTTTTCACATCTGCTTCGCTTAATTAAATCTGAACTACTAATAATCTATTGTGTGACTGAGAGTCCTTGTGGGATTCGATACCTTATATACTACAATTGCATTAACTGTGCACTTGCAGTAGAATAGGGATAAAACTATACACCTATCAAGTTTTTGGCGCCGTTGCCGGGGACTCTTTGAGTTCACCAATAGATTTAGTACTAGGAATTAGACTAAGCATTCTTTTTAATTTTCTTGTTTACTTACGTTCTTGATTTTTGGATTCGCAAGGATCCGCACTGCATCGATCGTTGCCACCCTGCATCGATCGACACAAGGCGAGAACAGCGATGCTGAGATCTGAGACGTTCAATAGGTTCCGCGCCATGGAGCCTGTGATTTTGATTCGCGGTGAAAACGGCGTTTTACGAGACCAAGAGGGTCACATATGCAACGCAAAAGGTCAGAAAATAGATGGGGAAGGAAACCCCATCTTACCAGATTACCATGTATTGGTTGGGCAAGTAGCTGAGATGCAGAATAAGATAGATGACATCCACGACATCTTACTTAGGGAGAGACAGTTCCGAGCAGAGGCAAAAACTGATAAATTTGCAGAAGTACACTATATGGCTGGAGCCGACTCTTATGGACATACATTGGGACATCAGCAGAGACAAGGTTCTAGGCATGCTCAAGGATCAAGAGACCATAATTATACTTCCTATCTGGCACCTCCTACACAAAGGAGCAAACTAGAGATGATGATAGAACAATCAATTGAAAAGCAACAGCATAACACAGCTTCTTTCAGCTCGAAGCTAGAGAACCTGTACACTAATTTGAATGAGAAATTTGAATCCTTGAACACTCGTATGAAGCAGCTGGACACACAGATGGATCAAGTTTCAAGTTCTACCCCATGGAGGGATTCTCAAGAAGCTCATGCCAGCAACATTCCCATTCAGGATGACACACAGATGGATCATGGATCATGTCTAGCAGTCAAGGCCGTGGAATTTGTGGAAGACAGAGGGGGATTTGATGTTGAATTACCTGAGTTTGAAAGCTTCGATGCACCTGACTCAACAGAGATTGACATGGATCTTTTGACTTGGATAGTTCAGATTGAAGCGGGACCAAGCCAAGGAGAGAAATTTGAGTCTGAGATGACTGGAATGGACCGAGAAGCGGATAAACCCGAGACTGTAGTTGAAACCCGAGCTGAGACGACATCATCGATCGTTGCATCACATGCACCGATCGTTACACCCCGAAAGAAACCAGTTTTGCTCATATCTCAAGGACCTGCTAAAGAAAGAACCTACAAACCTCCATTACCCTTCCCGAAAGCTCCCGTTAAGTCTAAAGATGTGGTTCAGTGCACAGTGGTGGTTGACAAGAAGATGGTGGTTCCACAAGAGCCTATTCTAACATCTTCAAGGCCTAAAACTACTCATAAGCAGAAGGCTCCGAACATCAAATTTTTGCCAAAGGTGAAGCGTAAATCCTGTAAGTTTAAACCTCCTGACTCCACTGTTTTGAATGCAGGAAAGAGAGTTATAACACCTAAGTGTCAATCTCACCCTACATTCCTCCCGACGTTCCTTGGACGACATCATGCTGCTACTGCTTACACACCACCGTGGATGATAAGGCATTCACAGAGACACTCAAAGTCTCTGTTGAAACCTCCATGATTGCGACCTCATTTCCAAAAGTTAAGCTAATGACTTAAAACAAGCTCTGAGTGGGAGGCAACCCACTGCTAGGTTTAATTATTTTTCCCTTTCATTTTTGGTTTTTTTTTCTTAGGATTTCACGTTTTTATTTGTTTTTGTTAGTTTTTAGATACAGAACACAAGTCTGGAGATGTGTGACGATCGTTGCTCACATGTGCAACGGTCGTTGCAATTGGTTCAAATCGAAAATTAAGGTACGTCGAGCTAAACCGGAATCAATCTGGTTCAACCAGCATCGATCGTTGCTTCTATGCAACGATCGTTGCACCCACGACCAAGGTAAGTTCCCTTAAACCCTCTTTTCTCTCCTTCTTCTCCATTTCTTTTAGTCGTCACACCGAGAACCTCCCCCCAAAAATCATCATTTCTTCATCAAATTTCTTGTTTCCAAGTGCTATCTACTTATTTTTACACTCCCAATTTATTTCTCCAACCCATATCTCACGAAATCAAGGTAATGTTCTTCTATTTCCGGATTTTCGGATTCAACCATTAGGGTTTTAGAAATTGAGAATTTTGGATGGAATTGATGAATGCATGCGTAATTAGAACGATTTAGGGTGATGGATGATGATTTTGAACTGATTTGAGGCAATGTGGCATGGATTTGAACTGTTTTTGATGATCTGTTTGCGGCAAAATCGCCTTGCAATGGTCGTTGCCCTAGAGCAACGGTCGTTGCCTTGCGATTTTGGGAAATGTTCGATAAAGTGAAATCGCCTTGCAACGATCGATGCCTTAGATGCAACGGTCGATGCTTCACGATTTCACTTTTTATCTTATTTTTCTTCATTATAATTCAAAAACTTGATAGGTGTATAGTTTTATCCCTATTCTACTGCAAGTGCACAGTTAATGCAATCGTAGTATATAAGGTATCGAATCCCACAAGGACTCTCAGTCACACAATAGATTATTAGTAGTTCAGATTTAATTAAGCGAAGCAGATGTGAAAACAGTAAACGAAATAGCAAAGTAAATCAAGTGAGTTTGTAAGCAAGAAGGCGAAGCGTTAGGTTTCAGGAGTTCTCAGGAAATCAGGAACGCAAGCAATCAATCTATCTAGATCTAATCAATAACTGTTCTAGAACTCAAACACTGATATAGAATTAACCAAATTCCTTTGCGATAATTCTCTAAGTCTAAGTGTAGCAAACCAAACTTTCGTTTGCGAGAACTAACAGATTAAACCAGCATAAATTCCAAGTTTGATATGTTCACAATTATCCTAAACCAAACTTTCGTTTGCGAATAGTTTAATTGCTTATCTAGGTTCTTTCCAGTTAAATTAACCAACTTCCGCTGAATTAATCAACCTAACATCATAACTCTGATTAGCTACTTCAGATTAAGCATTAAGAATAACTTAGATAAAGAACTAGCAGATATGAATCTCTACAGATTAATTAAACTATAATTCTCTGAAATCCCTAATGAGAATCCTTCAACCTAACAGGTGATCTACTCAGACATATTCATCGAGACAGAAGATATCATAAGTAGAAAACCAAATATCATATAATCAAATAAGAACTGGGGTTCAAAATCAAGTCTCTTTCGAGATCGGGATCAGCCCCTCAACTCTCTCTGAGTAAAACTTAACGTAAGAAAAGCTTAGCCTAACAAGTGGCTGTAAAACCTAATTATAATCCTAAAACACGTTTTGGGGCTTCTTTGTAAATATCAGGAACTTCTGGGCAAAATTGCAATTTCATCATTCTTCATTAAACCGTCGTTTGGCCCATCTCGCTGGTGCAACGATCGATGCCATAAGTGTGACGATCGATGCAGCTCGGAAATATCAACAGTGAACTCTATCTCTCGGCCAAATACTCCAATTAGCTCCAGAAAGTGCCAAAATCACCAAGTATGCTCCAAATGTGCTTGTACCTAATAAACACCCGAAAAGACTCTAAAACATAGTAAAAGACTCGATAAATAATACATATACCATGGTTAAAATCTCTAAAATCCATGGTATATCAACTCCCCCACACTTAGCTCTTGCTTGTCCTCAAGCAAGACAAAGAACTAAATGTAGTCAAGAGGTTTGAAAACTCTTCAGAAACTCTTTTCTTCCTAGAAGCAACAACACTCAGATTCCCCTTAGTAAACCACTGCAAGAATCAATCACAGAATATCAAGACCAACTTGTACTTCCCCCACACTTAGCAACTGTCCTAACTAAACTCCACAATCACATTCAAGCATTCAAATTCTCCCTACTGACTTCTGCAAGTATTTAAGTGCGGTCTCACCTAAGGAGTATCGATCAAAGGGCACATGGATTCTTACCTTATCAGCTCTAGACCACCATACTATCTTTCTCTAGTCCCTTTCTTCTCTTTCCCTTCTTTAATAACTGATTTTTCCCCATTGGGTATCATTTTTTTTTTTATCAGTGTTCTTCCCGTTATGGGGTGTACTTTGGACACATTCCATGGATCACATGAGAGAAAATAGTGTTTCTACCATTCCCATGACCACTTCGGAGTTACTAACTCATCCTCAGTTTATTATCTTTTTTTTTTTTACTTTATAGAAGGGGAGAAGGGAACTAAATAGGATAGGTTGACAGGCTGTGTCAGAACTAACAAGGGAATCCGACACAAAGTATACCAAGCCCTTAGGTGAGAAGTCTAAGTCAGTATTAAATTGAAGTCAGTAAAAGGATCCTCTGATACCTAAAGTGATGTGGGTGTTCCCAGTAGGTTGATCTGTGATGGGGTTTTCTAATAGTCAGAGATAGATCCTGCAACTTCATCCCAATGGTTACTTAAGTTCCTGCAAGTCTTGTAAATCTTCTCAGAAAATCATAGTTTCTTACTTAAACAATTTTGACTCAATAAAACAAAATTTTTTGAAAAACGGACTGACTCTTAAGAAAACAGAAAGATATAAGTCAGTAGCAGTATACGGGTTTCAAAGCTAATCTATATTTGCAATATGTAAAGTGTATAATCGCTCTTTTCCAACTTCTAATAAACATGAATAAGTTGCAATATTATATAATAACTAAAATTTAAATCGATGTTAATTAACCCTTAAAATAAAACCAAACGCTTAGCAATTTTTACACTGGTTTTAAGGAATAAAAAATTAAAAATTCATAAGTTCTTAATAGTTATAGAATAAGAGTGAAGGAGAGTTAGAAGCGATCGAGAGTCTGGTGCTCGTTTGAGTACCATGTCGGAAGAGGACTAGGGTAACTATACGAAATTAAAGAGGAAAATATGTTATATGTTGTTAATAATTTATATGATCATAAGATGTTCAATATGACAAGTTCAAAAAAATTCATACCGTTCCATCAAACTGTTCTACTCATCCAATGCTATATTGTAATCATTAGTAAATGAGAATGACCCATGTATGCTTTTCTTTCATAACCTCTAATTGTTATGCGTTAAATTTACCATAAGAAACTTATTGTTCATAATCCTCCCTCCTTAACGGAATACATTGATTTGTTCTTTAGGAGGGAACATGTTCTGATGAGAAAAGAAAAAAACAGAAGAAAAAAGAGTAGAGGCATGTTCTTCTAACTTCTAAGCATGAAGAACACGAATATCTCTACTTCAGTAGTACTTCCTGCCTGCAATCACTTGTGTATGGCCATATGAATACGCATCACAGAAGATCGAAAACAACATCGAACTTTGACTAATTTTCCGGGAAAATATAATTGAATTCATTATTGCAGATTCATTTCTCACCTTGGAGATGGGCGTGTAGTTTGCATGGCTATCAGCTTCAGAGTTGTATTCCTGCAAATGGAAATTAGACAAACTCAAAAAATCTTAAGCATTTACAAATCGAATGTTAAAAACACAAAAAGGATATGTGCAATACCCTAGGAATATGCTCGATATCGAATGACTTGAATTGGTTGGTAAACTCTTTCGCCTGATTATACAGCTCAGCCATTTTCAGGCTTGTGAGTTGCCATTCACCCCGCATTTGTTTAATGATAGTTATCATAAAGTCTAAAGCTAAATATTCAAGATAAAAAACAAGTATTAGCTGTAAAGCAACTGACCTGTTTAACAACAAGCTGAGAGTCTCCATAGGCCCTCACGTGTGTGTAACCTTTTTCTAAAGCAGACTCCAAACCACGAATCAAACCTTTATATTCGGCAACGTTGTTTGTTGTATTGCCTAATACTTCACAATAGGAGGAGATGACAGTTCCATCGGAATCACGCAGAACACCTCATGAACCAGCTCTTCCAAGGTTTCCTTTTGAAGCTCCATCAAACTCAATGGTACAATGTTTCTGAAAACATACATATTGTAATTTAATAAGATGTAAACATCAATATCGAAGTTCGAACCTAGAGTATATCATGCTTCATAAGCGATGGCACGAGCAGATCAACGAAATAAATTGATTCAACATAAAAGAGAAGAATCAAAATCAGAAAGTATGAATGGGGTGAAGCCGCGAAGGGGTTCTTGCCTTTACCTTATCCATTTCTCTTGTTGTCTCTGTTTTCTCTGCAATAGGAGAGCCAAAATTCCGAGGTTATGATGGTTAGGGTATTCGACGGCGGAAAGGGAGAGAATGTCTGAATTTTAGAGAGGCTATATGATGGTTAGGGCATTTCGACCGGTTATTGATAATTTACCGTGAAATTTGGTTTAGGTACCGCGCCGATGCGCGGAATTTCCAAAACATTAAAAATTTTATGTATGTGTAAAATTCTTTCTTACCTATATATTTATTTGAATTTATCTTCGCCAAAATCTATATTTAATATTTTCTTTATTTGTACTGCAGGTTAGTTATTGGAAAAACACACATTAATTTCTTGTTTGGGTGCTGGAGTGGTTATTAGATTAAGAGCATCTCCAACCCCACACTTTTTTCTACACTAAACTCTATTTTAGAGTAAATTCTATAAAATGGTCCTTTAACTTTTAAATCTTTTATTTATATCTATAATAAATAAAAAGTTTAATAAATACTTATTATAAAACCATTACTAAATTATTAAAAATACTGAAATACAAAAATACCAAAACTTAAAATAAACAACATGAAAAGTACTCAAATTTACGATAAACAACACAAATACATATAACACACAAAAAAATATAACTTAAAAATCCGGTAAGCCGCTTCCGGGTCCTCCGAATGATGTTGTCTTTGTGCACTTGTATTCTTTAATTACTCCAAAAATTGCTTATTTCCTTCTTCTAAGGTATTGATAACCGCAGTTGTTTGATCAGCAAGTTTTCTTTTCATTTTGGAATTTTTAATCCCACTTGGTCGTGGAGAACGGGAAAGGGACGTTACAAAAGGGATTCCTTGCTGCTGCTCAATATCTAACACTGGATTCAATCCACCAAGCTATAAACATAAAAGGTCAGAAATTTATAAGTTTCTGAGGTTTTATGTTTATAGCTTGGTGGACTGAATTCACTGTTAGATATTGAGCAGCAGCGAGGAATCCCTTTTGTAACGTCCACTTCCCGTTATCCTCTGACCCTCGAGCTGACCGGTCAACAATCAAACAAGAGAAGCCGAACAACTATTCGACTGCCGATTGAGTTGTCTTCTCCCAGCAAGGCCATCGATGAGATAGGATCTGTTATGAAATCAACACCTGAACTAATATTCTCCTCAAAATTAAGTAACCCAAAGGACTCGATCTCAAACAATCATCTCGCCGTCGAGTGTTTGCCGGCGAAAGACCATTGGGTCGTTTGACCTTGCAAGACTCGTAGATGACTTTATTTTGAGGAGAACACTAGTCCCGATGTTGTTCATGCATGTCTCGTGAGGTCGAGACAGAACTGAACAAAAGGAAAACAGAAGAACATGTCAGCATATTTAACAAAAAACTTAAGATAAAAGATACAAGATGAAGCGAGGCTCTGTTAGAACTTAGAAGCGAAGGAGAGGCAAGAAGTGAGGATGGGGAAGAATGATGAAAACATGGGCTATATATTTACCCAGGGGAAGAACGAACGATTATCGAACCAATCCTGATTTAAAGCGACATGACCTTCCAGTCACGCCGAGCACATTCATTGGTGGAAGAAGAGGCGTCTTAAATGTAACCAAAAAATTCTTAATATTCAATTACGAAACCAAAAATAAATCCAAAATTTTACTCTTGTTTATCTACAGCTGTTAATTTTTTCCCTTTTCAAAAATGCAATAATTATTACTCGTATATGTATTTAATTACTCCATCGGTCTAATATTAATCACTTTTATAAATCAAAATTTACATTTCCAATTGTATTAGTATTCATTCTCATTTGTTAAGATTGCAAATTGTAGTCGATTTCTTAATCTTAGTCAAAGAAAGTTATTGACTTGGAGAGGCCTCTAAAAGTCACCGAATAATTCTTACTTTGGAGTATTTATCAATTCTTATTGAAATATGGCTATCAATTAAGTACCGTTATTAAATTAAAATATTAAAGATGAAAGCGTAATTAATACGGTTCGATAAGCATATTAAAACCGAAAGCATAATAAAATGTTAAGGTTTTCAAGTAACATACACTAAATTGTTAATGAGATTTAGATAGGGACAACAGCACTGCTTCCGGCAGCATCGGTGTCAGCGGCCTCTAGCTGGAACCTGAGATCTTGAACCTCTTGGATTCGCGGTTCAACTATATAAAATAAGACCTTAAGCCTTCGACGGTCTCAACCCATGTCTCACCGGGTTCACCTATATAAAACAAGACCTTTAGCGAACTATCCAAAATTATTATTTATAAACAATTGAAAATGTTAAACGTCAGTTACTTCCAGTCCGAACAATCCTCCACATCTTGAGTACCACGATCGTTTCTAAACCCTTAGTACTGAAGTATTCAGAGAAGAAGTCAACCGCGTATTTTCCATAAGCCACACACTTTAACTTATTCATCCTATTACGAATAAGAGAATCAAATCAGAAGTATCCTGATAAATTATTATTATTATCGAACAATTTACACTTTTATCAATTGTTTTGGTCATTGTGTTTACTGCTACACTACCAAAAACATGCACTTACTGGGCTTCTCTGAGGTGGAACACTTTCCTTTTCCTTTCAGGGTTATCGGGATCGACTTCAAGGGGGCAGATGAGACAGCACCCATGGTGTCTAGTCAAGATATTTGTTGTTATTTAGAGATTCACGATTAGAGTCTCAAAATCATTGGAAAGAAAGAAACTTTCGATAGTTTTTACCTATAGGATCGTCTCTGTCTGTTTGTATGTCACTGATGTAGAGGAAACAAACAAATTCCATGTAGTGCTTGTTGTCCAAAGGGTCGATAAATTCAATCTCAGTGTCTTCCGTGACTTCAAGTCGGTGGCGAGACTTTGTTGGACAGAAACCTGGATCTGCTCGCACTACCCTAAGTTCATATATCTCAATCCACTTGCCTTCGTTTTCCTCAAGTCCAGAGAAGTTATTTACTTCGCCTGGATAAATGACCATTTTGATCTTGGCTCCCTGCACATGAGTGAATGCATAAAGATCAAAGAGTCAGAACAGTGCAGTCTTGCGTGTTGGAAAATCAGTCAAATAATTTTCACTTACTCTCTGGTCTGCCAAGATGAAACTCCAATGTGGTCCATCTTCAAACACATAGTATGGGTAGACGCGGAAAATCTTAAATCTGAAGCGCCAACCGGTTTGGGCTATGTTAGGTTGTGTTTCTGCTATGTAGTTTTAATGGACCATTGTGCTTTGGTTCTGTTTCAGAGAAAATGACAGTGGGAGAAAGGCAAATCAGGAAGATGATTATTACGACGAAATAATTTCCCCTCACCAAACAAAGGACTTGAATTGAAGAAGGTTACAAGAACTGAGTGTTTTAATAAGGTGCCTCAAGCGCCACTTCAAAACAGAGAGAGAGAGAGAGAGAGAGAGAGAGAGACGTACGGTTACGTGGAGTGTATATATTCGCGACCCCAATCAAATCAATTAATCATGGTTAAATATCCTGGTTAGGTATGCTTGGTTATATCATGGTTAAAAGTTATACAAACCGTACACTGGTTTTGACTTTTGTTCTAGTGTAGCCCCTGAGCCCTTGAACCATATACTGGTTTTGTCGATTGCTTTGGTGTAGCCACCGTGACATATAAACGTGCACTGGTTTTTGGTTTTTGTTCTCTTGTAGGCTATTGCAGAGTTCCTCTGTCTCGGCGGGACATTTATGCTGTAGCCACCCTCCAATCTTGTTTTGAACGTTTCATTTGGTAGGGTTGTGCATATTGCTTACACATTAAATGAGAGACAAGAAGAATATTCAATGTTCCTCTCAACCAATATTATTAAATTTTCTTAACTTGATAGGTTCGTATATACTCAAATAAAAATCACATATATCTAGAAAGATTACCAGTATCATAAGCTAGTCTCTCTAATATAAATATTTCATTAGTTTTGACCATTAAACAATTTTTAACTTAGATACTATATATATTTATCAATCCTGAGATAAAAAATAAAGAAGCACATTTCCAACTTCGAAATGCATTGATTGATCATATTTGGGAGTATCACGAGAATACGTTTATTGAATAATTTTAGTTGTGAATTTAAGTGTAATTTGTTTGTTTCCCAAACTTCAAATTTGAGGTTTCAATATTCAAAACCTAAAAATCTGAGGTTTTACGGGTGGGTTGGAGATGCCCTACAATGAAACTGCATAATGAGGCTTTACGGTTCCTTTTTAGGGTATAGGGTTTTGTTCACTCCAAAAGAAACCCTAAACCCTAAACACTTAAATATAAGGTTTCGTATGTGCTTTAACATTCTAGTTCGAAACTATTTCTTAAATCTTGATGTGTACTATTTTTAATTTGTGTGTTACCAAAATTGCAAAACTATTTCAAAGAATTTAAAACACAGATTTGCTTTCATAAAACATGTCTTCAATCGTTCTGTATACTGTGAGCAAACGTGTTCTGATTTTAATAAAGTAAAATAAATTAGTTAATTTTTTAAAACAGAGTCAATAAAAAAGGATTTTATTACGAACACGTTACGCCAACTAGTGGGCAAAAATTCAAAATATTTTCCAAATAAATCCGGGAAACCTAAACCCAAAATTATAGCCCAAAACATTTCAATTACCCACCTATACCTAAGAATTTTCAACAGAGTGCCGAGAAATCATCAAATACGTCAAACCCTGGTTTTCTTTTGTTCTTCCCCTTTTCAGATATCTCCTTCGAATCATCTCTCTAATATCTCCATGAATCATCTCTCTAATCTCTCCCTGAATCATCTCTCTAATCTCTCCACGAATCCTCTTCTACGCCCTCCCATCTCAAACTGGTAAGAGATTCTTCGAATATCTTATTCGAAGCTTTCCATTTCATGGCTAACTTTGGCCGAAATCCTATCGACTCTCTCAAATTCTTCCTCGAATATCTCAATCACAAAACCCTCCGTGAATCGATGCCTACGGGTACTTGTAGGTATATTGTTTGGTTCCTTCTGCTTTGCTTTGATTTTGAAACGGGACAGGCTCGGATTATGATTATTTTTTTACAATTAATTTTGGTTCAACAGGTTGTAAACGACTCCTATATTCCACAGTCTGGGTAAGTTGGTTGTTTTTTTTTAATGAGTGTTTGAGGAGTTATTGTCTGATGGTTAGGATGTTAATCTTATAGTTAGCACGCAATTGAAGACACAAATCTCTGTTTAACTCCTTAATTTGTTCTGCTAAGTTCGAGTGTCTAAGTGCTTACAAGATAAGTGCCAAACCATTCATAACTTTCTTCTGAAACATTTGTTAAGAAGATCTATCAACGACGCATGAAAGACATGGTTAGTAACACAAAGGACTGCAGAAGCACTGAAAAGAACTCCGACCACGTGAGCTATCAACAGTTGAATATAACAACATCTTTCCTCAGGTAAAGTCGTTGTTTTCACAATCCATGTTTATAAAGTCATCGATCTTTATTTAATTGTTTTCTCTTACTGTCTGTAATTATCACAGGCCACTGAGAAGGATGGACGAGTAAATCCTGATGGAGTCGAAAGCCTGGCAGCTAATCGGAAATGCGCAAGCACAAGCAGCCCATACAATTTTAGCGTTGTCGCCCACCAAGAGCAACTGACATAAGCTCAAAGTAAAACAACAACACCATCTGATTCGTAGGTTACTTACCACTGTCTCTTGCACTTGTTAATTTTTTGGTGTATGATTTGCCAACTACTAAATGATGTAGTTTGCGTTTTGATGCAAGTGGTTATTACGCTTGTTGTACCATTCAAATTACAGTATCACCAATTACTAAATCGGAATGAAATTAATCCAAATTCAAAATTTTACGAAAAGCCACTAAACGGTCGTCCATTTTTTGCACAATACACACAAACTAGTCGCTAAATATTTACCATCAACGAATCTATATTTTCCATATAGTCAATAATCGTTATAATGTCATTACACCTTCGCCAAGTAGCCACCATTTCTTACGACTATTGTGACTATATTGTGACTATATTAGACAGTCAGATAGCAGTCGGCCATACAGTACCATAATCGAATCTGGATGTTTCGTTTAGACGCTGCATAGTTGTTTAACAGTCGACAATTAATAGCAAGATGTTCACCATAATCATATTTGGATTCTCCATTTAGTCATCTTATAATCGGTAAATTAGTCAATAAACAGTCGTCAAAACGTCACCTTAGTCTACGACGAAGTCGTGACTATACTACGCAGTCACATAACAGTCGCCACATAGTGGCGAGATCATTACCATAATCGTATATGGATGTTCAGATTAGTCGCGGGATAGTAGTTAAAATAGTCGTTACGCAGTCGCTCCATAGTGGCTAATATATACGACTACTTTCTGACTATACAATACAATCGCATATTAATCGCCCCATAGTCACCAGAGTTAACGACTATTTGATGACAACATCTCTCCGATCGTATCTGGATTCGCTCTATAGTCTCACAATTGTCGCTAATTTCGTCGCAGTTTAGTCCATATATCTTTCGAAGACGCTACGTCAATTTTACGATTACCTATGTTGGTCGTATAAATAGTCATAACTCGCCGACTAATAATACGACTATGAGATTTAGCGACTATGGATTGACGACTACCATATTTAGTCGTATGTTTGTCGTAAAACCCCGATCAACGACTATTCTGCGATTAAAAGTGCAGTCGTAAAAATGTTGTTTTCTTGTAGTGCAAGATGGAAGCCTAACGAGAGACAAAGTAGAACCAATGTACCTTACAGTTGTATGTGGTATCTACTAATTGCTGACTGATTGAAGAGAATGTATCAAAGCGAGAAGATTGCAGCGGTAATGAGATGGTATGTCGAGCACCAAGCGAAGGAGGGAGAAATGTGTCATCAGTCTTATGCGGCGGAGTGGAAATCTTTTCACGCACAACATCCTTTGTTTTCCCAAGAACCCCGTAATGTTTATCTTGGATTATGTACATATAATTTTAATCCATTTGGCATGTCTCGTCATTCGTTGTGACTTGTGATCTTGACTCAATATAATTTACCCCTGATATGTGCATGAATACACAATACTTTTTTCTTACAATTCTAAATTATGGGCCAAATCATCCACGCGCAAGTCTCGATATCTTCCTCCAACCACTTATTGAGGAGTTAAAAGAATTGTGGTCTTCTGGAGTCGATGCATACGATGTGTCGTTGAATAAAAATTTTAATCTAAAAGCGGTGCTGTTGTGGACGATAGGCGACTTCCCGGCGTATGGGATGTTATCAGGATGGACGACCCATGTTAGATTGTCTTGTCCTATTTTCATAGATGAAACAAAATCTTTTTACCTGCCTAACAAAAGGAAGACGTGTTTGTTTGATTGTCACCGAAGATTTCTTCCACATGGTCATCCATTGAGGAAAAATAAAAAAGACTTCTTGAAGGGAAAAGACGCCTCGAAAGAGCATCCACCTGAGGCTTTGACTGGTTAGCAAGTTTATTGCGAGCGATTGCAAGGTGTAGATCCACCGAAAACAAAGGACGTCGGTGGTAAAGGTCACGAAATAAGAAGCTTGACTATGGGAAGTGGCATAACTGGCACAAGGAAAGCATATTCTGGGAGCTTCCGTACTGGAGGGACCTAAAGCTTCGACATAATCTTGATTTGATGCATGTCTAGGAGAATGTTTTTGACAACATCATGAATACTCTTATGAGTGTGAAGGGTAGATCCAAAGACACCATCATGTCAAGATTTGATATAGAACGATTTTGTTCTCGACCACACTTACATATTGATAGTGAGGGTAAATCCCTTTTCCCCGTGTACAGACTGATAGACGATGCCAGAACAAGATTACTGGAATGTGTGAAACATGCAGTCAAATTCCCAGATTGCTATGCGGCCGCCTTAGCTAGTTTTGCTGATATGGAGAACAATAGGTTTTCAGGGATAAAGAGTCATGATTGCCATATTTTATGGAGAGGCTACTTCCATTTATCTTTTCCAAACTCTTAGACTGGAGCGTCCACCTTGTGTTATCATGTGCTAATTAATTTTACTTATAGTAGTAAGAATATTTGATAAGTAAATATGAGTATAGTATTTTATATTAACCAACAGTTTCAATATATATATATATATATATTGTAGGGGTTGAAGGGTTTTTTCCATGACTTATGCTTGAGAACTTTACAAAAAAGCCGCGTCCAAATTCTCAAAGAAAACATAGTTTTAATCATATGCAATTGGGAAAAGATCTTTCCACTATCATTTTTCGACTTGATGGAGCACTTGCCGATACATCTCCCCTACGAAGCTGAATTAGGAAGCACGGTGAAATATAGGTGGATGAATCCTTTTGAAAAGTTTTTCAAAAAGTTGAAAGGAAAAGCAAAGAACAAAAGATATGCGATATGATCGATTGTTGAATCGTATCTCAATGAGGAGGTAGCTTATTTCTCAGAGCACTACTTTAATGAGAATATAAAAACAAATCAAGGTAAACCCTATGGCCAATCATATGTTTACTTTGCCATTTGTAAGACACTTGGTAGATATTAATTAATTATAAAATTTTCTAAACTAATTTATTTGGCCAGGTTAACCAAATTCTTTGAAGGTGAAATCCAAGTATATCATCTCGATGTACCTGATATATTTACTCAAGTAGTAATGCAAAAAATCTGGCTTTCAGAGAAAGACTATAGATGCACACATGTATATGTTCTGCGAAACTGTGGATTTTTCAGCCACTAGAAATATACATATATATATATATATATATAATTTGGCATGTCTTATCTTAGGTTTTAATATATTCCACTATATATGATTTCTTATATAAGTTTTGGTCGAAAGCATGTTTGAAGATCATATATCTACAAAATATTCAGAACTCTTCGAAAAAGAAGTCTTCGCAAGAAGGCCCGAAGAATATCCTATTTAGGTGGAAGATTATGTATGTGTAAAATTCAGTCGTACCTATATACATATTATATATTTATTTGAATTGATCTGCATTCCTCTATATTTGAAATTTTTTTTCTATATACATGTTACTTATTGGAAACAAACATATCATTTTCCTCCTTGGGTGGTAGAGATAGTGCATGGACCAGTGCATAAGTCTAAAACTTGGCCCATCTATTTTACAAGAGTATATTTGTTTAATACGGAGAATCACGGCGAGGGACGGAAGACATGTAACTATTGTGTATGTGTTAAAGGAGAGAATTATATTGATGCATCTGATGAGGCTGATTTCCACGAGATCTTAACTGATGTCATACAACTCGAGTATGAGGGAATTGTAAATTAGAGAATCACACTTTTTAAGTGTAACTGGTACGACCTTATTCTCGGTAGAGGCCCTAGGAGGAGTAATGCTGACATTCTAGATGTTCTTTCATCAAAAATATACAATAAAGACGAACCATTTGTTCTAGGTTTCGTATGTTCCTTACCTGTAAATATTATTGCCTTTAAATATATGTATGTATATATAACTTCATTCAGTACATACTTATTGTACAGCCTCACAAGTGGATCAAGTATGTTATATCCCGTATCCATACACGAAGAAACCAAAGTAATTGTGGCTAAATGTTGTTCAAGTCAATCCGAGAGGAAATATTACAGGATATTATGGTGACATGGAACCGATTCTTTTGCAACAAGAAAATGATGATACTGTAATGATGAATTGAATCAAAGATCTCGTTATCGAGAATTTTGTACAAGGAGGAAACCCAATACATCTTGATTACGAGGTCGGAGATGCGGAAACAAAAGATGAATTCCGGTGTAATTTATTCTCTTCTGATGATGAGGATGAATATGATGATGAAGATCATGATGAAAACCCCTATTAATATGCTTATTATAATTGTCGGTGTAATTTATCGTCTTCTCGTTTGCGAAACTCTAATGAATTTTTATATTTCATCAAATTGACCCGCCAAACCCAACATTATACCTTTCTGTAGCCGCCGTCATTTTTATTTCATTTCAAACATTCATGTTTTTCAAAAAGGCAGAGTATTAGACTAAGTAGCAAAATAAAATAAAATCAATATTTATTGGAGCAGAGCTTGAAAACTGGAGTTGTGGCGTTTTTCCACAGTAGCTTCATCACAACAGTGTTGTTAGCCTTGATTTTGTTTGCCTTGAGGAATGCTCTCAAGCCACCAGTTAAACGCAATCACTGCATCCTACTTTCAACAGTCATCACCTGTTTGACAGACCATTTCACTCCACCCTCATTCCCCATATATATGGTCTTGCCTGCAGCTTTTTGTAATTCATTGGCCTTGCTGAATGATTGGGGAAGAAACTGCACAAATAAAATATGGTGTTACACAATACAAAAATCAGAAACCATAGCGAAATAAAGTTTATTACAATTCTTCTACTCTTGATACTCTTTGTTGTGTCATTTAGTGTTACAAAGTTCTCTTCAATTCCTAAAACAAATCATACAAACTTTAGATAGTACTAACATCAAAAGAAAAAAAAAGTATTAGTCTTGGAATACAATATATGATAAGTTACTCATGTCCTCATGCCGATTTTCTGTTTGACTTTTGACCCATTGGAGTTCACAACAACTGGGTCCAAATGCATGTACATGGAAATTTAAATCTCCAAAGTACTTGAATATTAAAAAGTCTCCGACTCGGAAATCGTGTCCTTCGGCGAACTCTTTCCAGTCTTCAGTTATTCTGTCGCCAACACGGTTCACCGGAAATTTCAGGTTACACACATCTGAAATGAGCTCACCAGCTGTAAGATTAGGTTTTCCATCTATGTGGTTTTTGTAGAACTTTTTGGAATATTCTGCAACGCCCAAAAAACCCCAACTAAGAAGAAGTAAGCATTAAATAAGAAGGGAAAGAGAGAGGAATCATTAAGATTATATTCCACACCCGAAAGGAATTCGGGAAGTAGAGGCTTGAAGAAACGAGGGTTTCCCATTAGTGAAGTCTTTCGTAGTGTGAAGTTAATCTACCAATATAAATCACCCAAAAATCAGAACACATATTAAAAATAAAGGAAACTTCACAAAAATGACCATGAAATCAGTCAGACTTGATAACACCGACATGCACTCAACTATAAATCCATCATAAATAAAAATCTAACTATTGAAGACTTTTAGACAGAAATCGGGTATAGAATGAAAAGAAATACCTCAAACAGATTTCTTGTCGCATCAGATGAATAACACGACGGCGGAAAGGAGAAGACTGTCTGAATTTGAGAGGGATTATGATGGTTAGGGTATTTCTATCGGTTTATGATAATTTACAAAATATTTAGTTTAGGAGCGATAATTTTTTTTGGTTTGACGGGGTTTATAAGATTAATATTTTATTTTCATATGAAAATGAAATGATGAATTTTTGTTTTATTCTCATGTGTATACAAGCTATTTTGAAATTTTGTGTGGATATGTATGTTTGTAAGAATCTGATGGGTATACAATATGTTTTTTGAAAGCTAAGTGTAATGAGTAAATTTCGACCAAAATAGTAACTAGTAAAAATGTAGAGTAGCCATGTTCCAACCACAAAAGATTTTAATAGAATTATAAAATCAGTAACAATAAACTTTGTTATTTTGTTCTAATCATATTATATACAGTTATGTTCTAATCATAAATTATATATTTTTGTTTTGGAAAAAAATTATATCTACAAGATATGTTACTATATATTAATCACTATCCTACTAAAATATGCATATTAATTACCGTTATTAAATGGAAATATTAAACAAGTAAGCATAATAAAAAGTAACATTCTTAAGTAAGGTTCCTTAAGCATATTAGACACTAAATTTAACATGCATGCGATTTAGATAGGGACAACAACACTATTTCCGGCAACATCAGTGTCATGGGCCTCTAGCTGGAACCTGCGTGAGCCTCCTAAATTCGCAGATTGAACATGTAGTCCGATAAGCCTTCAACTGTCTCTCAACCCATCACTACAAGAAAACAGCGTTTTGCGACTGGACCTTGCGACTATACTTGTAGTCGTAACATTTGGCCACTATTAGGTGACAATATAGCTACTATTTTGCGACAACGGATTATTGGACGTGTATTAGTCGCTTATATACGACCAAAAATGATTATCGCCAATTTAGTCGTCGATTTATGATTGAATAACGACCTTTTTTTATACCGGAAACAATAGTCGCAGGCTAGTCGGCGATATGGCGACTATTTTTGCGTCCGATGTTAAGAGTCGTAGAACAATCGCGAAATGGTCTGTACATGGGCGACTAATTCGCTACTTCGGGTATAGTAGTAACCAAGTCGAATATTTGTTGCTATTGATACGACTAATATTCAACTCATTATTTTTGTCGCAGAGTAGTCGGGTATTTGTCGTATCATATAGTATTTTTGATTTTTTGAAAGCAATATGAGATAGTTTGCTTATATTTTACCTGTTTGTGGTAGGTTTACAGGTTTCAAAGCTAATCTATATTTGCAATATGTAAAGTGTATAATCGCTATTTTCCAACTTCTAATAAACATGTATAAGTTGCAATATTATATATTAACTAAAATTTAAATCGAAGTTAATTAACCCTGAATATAGAAACCAAACGCTTAGCAATTTTACACTGGTTTTAAGGAATCAAAAATTAAAAATTCATAAGTTCTTAATAGTTATAGAATAAGAGTGAAGGAGTTAGAAGCGATCGAGAGTTTAGTGCTCGTTTGAGTACCATGTCGGAAGAGGACTAGGGTAACTACACGAAATCAAAGAGGGAAATATATTAGATGTTGTTAATAATTTATATGATCATAAGATGTTCAATATGACAAGTTCAAAAAAATTCATACCGTTCCATCAGATTGTTCAACTCCTCCAATGTTACACGATGATAGTCAATTAAAGAAGTCCCTTCGATTCCTCTAAGCCAAGTAACCCCTAGGTTAAAAAAATATATTCTCATAATTATGTTCTATATATTAATGTACTTATATTTTCTAGAAAACATGTCAACATACCGCCAAATCTTTCGATCCTGAAAAATTGGAGCAAAACAAACAAATGCTTTTCTGGAACTTGTTCAAAACGACTCGACAATTCCTCAGAGAGTGGTCCATAGGCAACACATTCTATTATAAGGTGATTATAAAACACCATTATTTAGTAAGGTTTAATTATAAGGTGATTATAAGACTCCGAAACTTAAACTTACTCGGCATCTTTTAGCGTGAATTGGACTTTAGCGCGTGTACGTGAATACGAATAGACCTTTGAAGAGTCATCTACCCATTGAAGCTCTCCAACCCATGTTATAGCACCAACAACATCTATAGGATACAATTCTTTTGAATATAAGTTAATCCCCTAAAAACAACAACCACAATAACCACAATTCTTCCAAATTCGATGTTAGATTTTTTCATTTAATCTAATAATAATGTATTGTAAACAATACTTACCAATTGCATATTTATCTGAAACCGTCCTATCATTAATTCCTAGGATTGGTTTGATGCTCAAGAGGTCATCAAAAGTTGGAGGATCGAAGTTCTCAGTGATGTTTATCTCGTCAGTTATATAAATATCATTATACGTTGGACATACTCTGTCATACTTTGGCCCTAACGAAGCCCTAAAATCCGAAAAATTAAACCAGGAACCTTCTTTCTGTAAAAGAAAAAGGAACTTCCGGGCGTTTTTTCCAAAAGCTAAGGCTTGAATCCGACTTCCCTATTGATTATAACCAAAGGTTACAAAAGGAAGTACACAAATAAAAACGTATGGATTTATGGGTGCCCCCAATAAAAAGAAAGCGGTAAAATTAATTCCAAGAGATAAAAAAAAGTAGAAGAAGAATACCGTTTCATCGGATAAAATTAATTCCAAGGGAGCATCGTAGTGAGTAAAACACCACGCTCTCAAAACCTTGGCTCTAACATTCCAGCGATTATCCCTCAAAATAATATCAGCAATTTTGTGAAATTGTGAGTTTTCAGAATTGCATGTTATAAGCGGATTCGTTTTGTGGATATCTCTTTGAATATCAGAGAATGATAGGGAAGAGGTAGAAGAAGAAAGTGAAGCATTTTTAGGTTTATTGAAATAAATACCCGGTAACTATTTTAACTCGATACGCAACAGTTGCGAGTTTACATTAAAATCCACTTACTCGTTTTGGGCTTTTCTCGAATGATCATATGAGAATGACCCATGTATGCTTTGGTTTCATAATCTCTAATTGTTATGTGTTAAATTTACCATAAGAAACTGATTCTTCATAATCCTCTCAGCTTAACGAAATACATTGATTTGTTCTTCAAAAGGGAACATATTCTCGATCGCTTAATAAGTTTAGGTACTAAATATAAATCAATGTTTAATACCCATTGATTCTTTTTTCAAGTTTTGGTTATCATGGTATACGAGTAATATACTATGCTAATACTTACACGATGATAGTCATAACATATATGGTTTTATGGTTAATAAGTTAAGGTAATAAATTTTAATCAATGCTTAATACTCGCTGATTACTTTTTCAATTTTTGGATATCATGGAATACGAGTAATTAATATACCAAGTTTACTAATGCTAAAGTAAATTAACCAAGTTGACAAAAAAGGGAAATACTAGAGAAAACCATAAACAAAGTGCTGGTTATAAATACAAATTTAATTAAAATTCTTAAACCGTAAGTATGTACTTCACTTCGCATAGCCAACCAACCACACCCAACATTCTTAAAATAGAGGAGGCTTAGGGTACCTGAACAAAAAAAATCATATTAAAACAATAACACATAAGATCGCCAAGAAAACATAGTCATCTATACTATATGATTAAGAGTTGGGAGATAAATACCTCTGCACTAAATCACGGAACTCTTCAATTTCATACGCATCAAAGAATATGTTAGAAACTCGTTGAATTGGCTCCAACCTCACCAACCCTAAGCAACAAACAAATTTTACTTATTTGTCATTTTACACTAAAGGGAACGAATTTACAAAAAAGCTTTGATGTTTCATCATACCACCACTGTTATTGGCGATATTAAAGCACTGGAATAAGCAGAACAATATCTCTTTGACTTTTGCCCCATGCCCTAACCAGCCTAACAGCAAGATCGCCATTGGCTACACAATCCAATGACTCATTTCTGCCAATATTTAATACAGTTGAGCTTTCAGACATTTTAAGAATATTGTACATGAAATAAATTTATGTTATACTTACTCCAAATCTCTGATTCTGAATTCTACTTGTAGTCGCCTCCAGAAATAAGTTTCCGGATCATTTGCAGTAACCACTGGATCTCTTACGAAGCCATCAATTCCAAGCACAATACCAATCAAATCTATATCTCAAACAAAGAAACATAACAAACAAATCCATAACAAAATCATATTAAAACAATAATCACATAAAACTAGTAACCTTAAATCCAAAATAATATACCGATTGGATATGTGCTAGTTATAGTGCCATTTGAAAGGCCATGTATAGGCTTCAAGTCTAAGTTTTGCTGTCCATTAGGGTATGGAATTTTCCAGATTACACTCGAACGAATTCGACACAGAGAGTATAAACTATATGTCAAGCGGTCGAACATTGGCATGTCAAGGAAATGAACGTTATCCCATTGTACCCACTGGCCCTCGGATTCCACCAGCCACTCGAAGATTTACATGAAATCACCCCAAATTTCTCCTTCTTTCCTTTTGCCATATTGTTAGAAAGTGTAAGACTTAAAACTTCAAACAGCGATAGAACAGAAGTTTATACAGCGTAAGATCAAAACATTATACAGCGCGTGAACTGTGGTAGAGAGATAACCTGTTCGTCCACCAAAAGTAGTTTGATGGTTTTGCCGGAGAAGACCCGTTCATACATCCAACATCGACGGACCTTCAATCTCAAACTCCATTTCGTCGTCGACTTGTTGATGTCCGAGAGGAATTGGTATTGCCTTTGTGCCATTGGTCTTTTTGCAATAGATTTTCTGTTGAGGAAATAAATGTATAACGCAAGGAGTTAGATAGATGAAGTGAATTTGATAGAGGTTATAATGTTTAGGGTATTGGCAGTTTATGGTAATTCAGGCGCCATAAATATATTTGGTTTGGCGGGTCTTAATTTGTGTCACTTAATAGTTATTCATGAACTAATGCGTTACACATGGCATATTAAATACCTACTGTTTGACACTTGCCCTCACACTTGTAACTATTGAATTTGACGTCTAAAGAACCTTGGGTAGATTTGCTAGATATGTTGAGTTCCTAATCAATCATACATTTGATATTAAGATGCATTTATTATTCTTTTAAAACTACTTATTTTAATTTAAGTAAATTAAATCTAACCAACTACTAAAAAACAACATAATATTAATGATTGCATTTGAAGTACTATAAATAAATCCAACCAATCACTAAAAAAAATACATTTAAATCAGCATAGAAAATTGCAAATGTATATTGTAGGATTCACTATTTCGAGTAATGGTAAGTTTCAAATTGTGAAAAAAATACACCCTACTAATTACCAGAATTAGTATATTTGAACCAGGATATTTTAATGTTTAATGTTGTATTAGTAATGTATAGTGTTCTACTGTGAATACTGTTACACCAAAATTGCATTACCAATGTTGATAGCTAACAAAATATTGCATGACATAATGACTATGTTAGCAAGATTTGACATAAAGTAGTCTAATAATTACGACTACTTAACATATAGGGGTTACAGTCGGCTTCCTGCACACACGCAACCGACATTAGTGGATAGGTGATTATCTAGGGAAATACGCGCCAAATACACGATGATCTAGGTTATTAAAGAAAACAGTATTTTTTGTTTAATTATTTTATTAATCATTCTTGTTCGGGAAAGTGAATAGTCGTGTCTATATGTACGGTTATTATGTAGAAGAAACTCAGTCAATCAAATTAGGGAATAAACACCCACTTTTAAGATCTTGAAACCACCGAATTAGTCAATCAAATTAGGGAAGAAACTCAGTCAATCAAATTAGGGAATAAACTCGTGTCTCGCTAACCCACAGTACAACAACATGCATATGGCTTATGCGTACTGGCCATGGCGTCGATACGATCAGCCTTACTACGAAACATGCTCTGTAACAAGAAAACGTAGAGCAATCATCCCATTCGACCTTCTAGCGTTGCTTGATGATGTGATAACGAAGATTCTCGCTCGTGTTTGCGAACGGATCATGCAAGATCTTTGTCATTCAAAAATTGTTTGCAAAGCCCTGAAGGAGAAGACGGAAACACATGAGTTCTTCAACTCGGTCAATCTAACACAAATGTCATACAATGTTTGGGCTCCAAGATTTGATTGGAAAAAATTCCATGAGAGGTGCTACGACGCAGGCAACACATCAGCCAACGTTATTAACTGCAAATACACGATGATCTAGGTTATTAACGTAAGTGGAGTTTTCGTTTCATTATTTTATTAATCGTTGATTCCCTTTTAATTATCCCTTCCGAAATTGATTTTTTGATTCGTTTTACCTTATGTTTACATATGAAATTGAACCCAAGATCATTAATTACATAAAAGATTTACCATTTGTCTTAAATTCTAATTTTTGGAATGGAATAAAGTCAAATAGTCATTCCATTTATGTTTTCCATTTACACCCTAATTATTACGTGGGAATATCGAATAGTCACAGCTGTATATATATATATATATACACACACATATGGAAAGGCCTCATTAAAAAAACTACTCGATAACACCCATTCAATCAACTCGATCTCCACTTCAAAAGCACCACCGATTCAGAATGAAACGCAGAAACCATTTCAAATGCCAAACCCTCATATATACTGGCCATTGCCTTTTTTCAACGACCCGCCCTACAAAACACGGTCCGTGATAAGAAGGCGGAGGGAGGCAGCGAGACCATTCAACCTGCTCGACTTGCCGGAAGATCTAGTAAGGAACATTCATGTTCATGTTTGCGAAAATGACATGCAGGATCTCCGCCACTCGAGGATTACGTGCACTCGGGTGAATGGAATGTCTCAAACTGACGAGTTCTACGCCTCTATTAATCTAAAGAAGATAAGTCCTTGGACTCCATGTTTTGACTGGAAAAAGTTCCATGAGAGGTGCTACGACGCAGGCAACAGAACCGCCATCTGCCTCAAAGGAGTCTCCAATTTGTTGTTCGAGAACAAGCGGATTGAAGGAGTCGGTCAAATCAAGGTTGATGTAGGAAAAGGATGCATCATGAGCGAGTATATCTACGACATGATGTGCAAAATGTTCAGGGACGAATGAGAGGGAGTCTTTGGTAAGTATCAATTTACTAGAGAACTTGCTATTCATCTTCGAAGCAAATTGCCTAAGATCATTGGGAATGGGTGGGAAATGGATATTCCAGATTGGTTAATTGCAAAATGTGACCAAAATGACCCTCATATGATCACCGAGTGCAAATGTTCGAAATACGATCAAAGACAACTATGGTGGGAGAAGCCGAAGGGGGACGACATGTGTGATAAATGTTACTCGATTTTGCAGGTTGCCTATGTTTGCAAAATGGTCGCGGAAAATTTTATTCTCTTTGAGTGCAATCGTTGAATTTGGGGGTTGTTATTAGAACTTTCTAATTAATTTCCTATTTATGTTTGGAGCAAACTGCCTAAACCCCAAACCCATGTTTATAAACCCTAAACACTAAACCCTAGCTAAACCCTAAACTCTAAATGAGAGACAAGGAGAATATTCAATGTTTCTCTCTACCGATACTATTTAATTTCCTTAATATCACGGAAATACGTTTGTTGAACCCTACAATGAAACCTCATACGTTTGGTCACTCCAAAAAGAACCCTACAGTACCCTAAACCCTTAAAATATAAAGTTTCGTTAGTGCTTTAACATTCTAGTCCGAAAACTATTTCTTAGATCTTGATGTATACTATTTTTAATATGTGTGTTACCAAAATTGCAAAACTATTTCAAAGAATTTAAAACACAAAATTTGCTTTCATAAAACCTGTATTCAATCGTTGTTTATACTGTGAGCAAAATTGTTCTGATTTTTTCAATTAAAAAAAAAGTAAAATAGATTTGCTAAATTTTTAAAACAGAGTCAATAAAAAAAGGAATATATCACGACCACGTTACGCATACAAGTGGGCAAAAAATTCAAATAATTGCCAAATAATTCCGGGATACCTAAACCCAATTTAATAGCCCAAAACATTTCAATTACCCGCCTATGCCCAAGAATTTTCGACAAAGTGCCGAGAAATCATCAAATTCGTCAAACCCTTATTTTCTTTTGTTCTTCCCATTTTCAGAAATCTCCTTCGAAACATCTCCTCTTCTACGCCCACCCATCTAAAACTGATATCTCTTCTTCGAATCTCTTATTCGAATCTTTCCACTTCATAGCTAACTTTCGCCGAAACCCTATCGACTCTCTCAAATTCTTCCTTGAATATCTCAATCACGAAACCCTCTGTGAATCGATGTCTACGGCTACAGGTAGATGTATCGTTAGTTTCCTTTTGCTTTGCTTTGCTTGTGAAACGGGACAGGCTATGAATCTGATTATTTGTTTACAATTAATTTTGGTTCTACGGGTTGTAAACGACTCCTATAATCCATAGTCTGGGTAAGTTGTTATTTTTTTTAACGAGTGTTTGAGGAGTTAGAGTCTGATGGTTAGGATGTTAATCTTATAGTTAACTCTGCTTAACTCATTAATTTGTTCTGCTAAGTTCGAGTGACTGAGCGCTTACAAGATAATCAATGTATCATTTGAGACATGGCCAAAGCATTCATAACTTTCTTCTGAAACATTTGTTGAGCAGATCTATCAACGACGCATGAAAGACATGGTTAGCAACACAAAGGACTGCAGAAGCACTGCAAAGAACTCCGACCACGTGAGATAACAACAGTTGAATATAACAATAGAGTCAATAAGAAGGATTATATTACGGACACGTTACGCCAACTAGTGGGCAAAAATTATAGACCAAAAACATTTCAATTACCCGCCTATACCTAAGAATTTTCAACAGAGTGCCGAGAAATCATCAAATACGTCAAACCCTGGTTTTCTTTTGTTCTTCCCCTTTTCAGATATCTCCTTCGAATCATCTCTCTAATATCTCCATGAATCATCTCTCTAATCTCTCCCTGAATCATCTCTCTAATCTCTCCACGAATCCTCTTCGACGCCCACCCATCTCAAACTGGTAAGAGATTCTTCGAATATCTTATTCGAAGCTTTCCATTTCATGGCTAACTTTGGCCGAAATCCTATCGACTCTCTCAAATTCTTCCTCGAATATCTCAATCACAAAACCCTCCGTGAATCGATGCCTACGGGTACTTCTAGGTATATTGTTTGGTTCCTTCTGCTTTGCTTTGCTTTTGAAACGGGACAGGCTCGGATTCTGATTATTTGTTTACAATTAATTTTGGTTCAACAGGTTGTAAACGACTCCTATATTCCACAGTCTGGGTAAGTTGGTTGTTTTTTTAATGAGTGTTTGAGGAGTTATTGTCTGATGGTTAGGATGTTAATCTTATAGTTAGCACGCAATTGAAGACACCAATCTCTGTTTAACTCCTTAATTTGTTCTGCTAAGTTCGAGTGTCTAAGTGCTTACAAGATAAGTGCCAAACCATTCATAACTTTCTTCTGAAACATTTGTTAAGGAGATCTATCAACGACGCATGAAAGACATGGTTAGTAACACAAAGGACTGCAGAAGCAGTGAAAAGAACTCCGACCACGTGAGCTATCAACAGTTGAATATAACAACATCTTCCCTCAGGTAAAGTCGTTGTTTTCACAATCCATGTTTATAAAGTCATCGATCTTTATTTAATTGTTTTCTCTTACTGTCTGTAATTGTCACAGGCCACTGAGAAGGATGGACGAGTAAATCCTGATGGAGTCGAAAGCCTGGCAGCTAATCGGAAATGCGCAAGCACAAGCAGCCCATACACTTTTCAGCGTCGTTGCCCATCAAGAGCAACTGACAGAAGCTCAAAGTAAAACAACAACACCATCTGATTCGTAGGTTACTTATCATTGTCTCTTGCACTTGTTAATTTTTTGGTGTATGATTTTTCAACTACTAAATGCTGTAGTTTGCGTTTTGAAGAAGTGGTTGTTACGTTTGTTGTACCATTCAAATTACAGTATCACCGATTACCAAATCGGAATTGAAATTAATCCAATTCTAAATTTTACGAAAAATCCACTAAACGGTTGTCCATTTTTCGCACAATACACACAAACTAGTCGCTAAATATTTACCATAAACGAATCTATATTTTCCATTTTGTCGCTTAATAATCGTTATAATTTCATTACATCGTCGCCAAGTAGCCACCATTTCTTACGACTATGTTGTGACTATATTAGGCAGTCAGATAGCAATAGGCAAGAAAATACCATAATCGAATCTGGATGTTTCGTTTAGACGCTGCATAGTCGTTTAACAGTCGAAAATTAATAGCAAGATGTTTACCATAATCATATTTGGATTCTCCATTTAGTCGTCTCACTACAAGAAAAATGGGTATCCATAGTGTTCGATATCCGCTATAATTGATAAACCATAGCGCTTTAACGAACGCTGTATATGCTCCCGTCATAAAAAGTATCGTACTTTCTATAACGCTTTTTTAAAATGCAATAATAACGCGTACCTAATATAGCACTGTAACGATTGCAATATATTTATTTTTAATTGCATATATTTTGCGTTATATATTTTTTATTCATAACACTATTTTATTGCTATCTTATAAATTATAATAGTATTCTTTTTGTGATAAAATATACTACAATATTTTGATATTTTTTAAATCTAGCTAATTATGTTTTTGATATTAATTTAAAACCTGAATATTCTGATAAATCTGATGTATCATTACAAACGCAACACTTAAATTGTATTACAAATTCATACAACAATAAACACAAGACAGAGAAATATAAGACACAAGACAAAAGACTTGGACATATCTTCAGTTTACAGAAATTTGGATGCAATCGATTTGCACAAAAAGAAGGATGCCGTCGAATGTTAATCAGTAGACTTCAATGTCCACTGCTCTGCCTTCTTCAACTGCTTATAATCAAACCAGTCAATACCTAAACCCATCACACACACAAAAAAAAACATATACCAAAGTTATTAACTACATTTGATTATGCAATGGAGGTTTCAAGATTGAGTTATTGTTAATAGTATTTTTTGTTACCGTCATTAGCAGCAAAAAAAAAAGCAAACATAATAATAGTTATTTTGGTTTACTTTCTTGGTTACAGCTAAGAGTTTCTCTAGTGTAACACTAGCTGAGAATGGGTGGCCAGGATTGCTGCACTTATAACATAAGCTTTAATCATAAAAATTGGTAGACAATCTTGAAAAAGAAAAAATTACTTCTATCTTAATATATTTACCTCTCTAGATCCTCGTATCTTATGTGAATATTTGATATTGACAGCTTCAAGTTTCCCATGACTGTGTCGATCATATATCATGGTTTTTACCCATTTTAGACCATGATATAGATGTGTTTTTAGTGTCTTTTGTCTTTGTTTAGAGTCTTTTACAGGTTTAATCAGGTTTGAAGCTAATTGGAGATATTTGGAGCATTTTGGGACTTTTGGGACGTTTTGGCCGAGAGCTTAACTCACTGTCCGATTTATTGATCATGCATCGACCGACACACCTTGTGCATCGGTCGACACACTAGCGAGATGGGCCGTACATGTCGGTTTAATGAAGATATGAAGATTTGCAAAGAAGCCCAAGATAGTTCCAGTATTTACACAGAAGCCCCAACCGAGATTAGGCCTATATATAGAGGATTTTGGTGTTTATTTTACTTACGCTTTCATAATTAAGAGCAGAGGATTTTTAGAGCTTTTGGGGCTGATCTGAACCTATTACTTCATCTGTATTTGGAGAAGATTTCGAACCCCTTTTACTATTATTCTTTTATGCAATTTATTCATTCTATGATTATGTTTTCATTATCTATGTCTGAGTAGATTCCTAGTTAGGTTTAGGGTTTCTCACATAGGATTTCATGACTTGCTAGACTTGTTCAAATTCAGTTAAGGATTCAAACTATATCTGTTCTTCAATTTAATTGTGCTTAAAGCTAGTTCTAACCTGATCAATTAGAATCTAGATCTTAGGTTGCTAAATACGTCACGGAAGTGGGGTTTAGGAATCTGAACTAATTAAATTGGGCAATTAAATTTTGCGCAAACGGAAGTTTGGTTTAGGATAATTGTGAACATATCAAACTTGGGATTAATGCTAGTTTAATATGTTAGTTCTCGCAAACGAAAGTTTGGTTAGCTGCACTTAGACTTAGAGAATTATCGCAAAGGAATTTGGTTAATTCTATATCTGTGTTTTGAGTTCTAGAATTGTGCTTAATTAGATCCTTGCTGAATGAACTGTCTGCTTATCTGATTTCCTGAGAATACCCTAGGCTTGACGCTTTTAATTACTTGCTTCCACAACCGTTAATCTCTGCTACTGATTTACTTTCTCGCACCGCTTTTAATTCAATCACATTGCTTATTTCTAGTATTAGTCTCTACTGTTCTGATCTATTGAGACCAAGTGTCCCTGTGGATTCGATAACCCTATATACTACTTTGACATTGCTGTTCACTTGCAGTTTAGTATAGGGATAAACTTTGAGCCTATCAAGTTTTTGGCGCCGTTGCCGGGGACTCTTAGAGTCTTCGATAGGACCGAACTTAGGGTTTTTACTAGAAATTTTTCTTTTTGTTTTTGTTTATTTTCGTTTTGTTTTTATTTTACTAACTTTTTCTCTGATTCTTTCTGTCGCAGGTACGAATTTCGCCTTGCGTCGATCGTTGCATACCTTGCGTCGATCGTCACTAGGCGATTTTGAGATTGAATCGATCGTTGCACTGATAGCATTGATCGTTGCTGGACGATTACAGACAGTTTATGCCAACGCAGAAAACTCGAAGTAATCCGAAATCGAGCTTGCTTAATCTCGGACTAGAGGAACTTGGACGTCTAGAGAGGACTATCAGAAGAGAAAAGAGAGAGAGAATGGTTCGAGAACGTCTGATCTTGATACCAGATGCTGAAGGTACCCTGAGGGACCAAGATAACAACCCATACAATGCTGCTGGGCATCGGGTTGATGCTGAAGGGAATGTCATCCCTGATCCTCCTGAGCAACAGCAACAGGAGCTGAACCAAAACCAGGGTCAAGGACAGGCCCAAGGTAGAGAGATGGTGGTTCATGAGAGGACACTAGCTGATTACAACAGACCTGATGAGTTTCATGCGAACCGAGCAGCTCTAGTGCTTCCTGCTTTTGAGAGGAATGATTTTGAGGTAAAAACCATCTACTACCAGCTGATGAGACAGATTGCTTTTCATGGTCTTCAAGCAGAGCAGCCTATGTATCACATTGACAAGTTTGAGGACATAGTCACTGGCATGAAGTATGAAGGAGTATGCCCGGACTATCTGTTCCTTAAGCTATTTCCGCACAGTCTTGCTGGAGACGCTAGTGCATGGCTGAGACAACTGGCACCTGGTCAGTATACTACTTGGGCAGCCTTAAAGAGTGAGTTCCTGCGTCACTTTTATGATGATGCGCGCTCGGATCAGTCCAGACAGGACATACTCACCTTTTCCCAAGGAGCTGTGGAGCCCTTGAAGACTGCCTGGATGAGATTTAAGCTGTATCAGCGTGACTGTCCACACCATGGATTCACAGAAGTACAGCTGATTGGTATTTTCTTCAGAGGCATAGACCTCCCTTATCAGACTGCGCTGGATAATTCCAGTAATGCTAATTTCAACACCAGGACTCCTACACAAGCTAAGCAGTTGATTGAGAACCTGATTGGCAGCAACAGTTGCAAGACAATGGATGAAAGGAGGAAGAAATCTGGTGGAACTGTAGAGAATTCTGATATAGCTAATATAAGATCCAGATTGGACACAGTCTACAATCTCCTGACTAGTAAGAAAGCTGTCCACTTTTCCCAAGATGTAGAGGTGATTCAGACTGAGGAGGAAACTCAGGAAGAAGATGTGAATTTCATAGGAGGTTCTGGTTTCCAAGGTAATAGATTTGGTAATCAACAGGGGAACAGATTCTCCAATGGTGGACAGACTGGTGGTTTTCAGAAGACCTATGGACAAGGTACTCAGAGAACCTATGGATCTACATCCTATCAGACTCCTCCTGCGCCTACAGCCCATGAGAGCAAAATGGAGGCTATGATGGAACAACTGATTGAGAGTCAGACCAAGATTTCTGTGGACTGCAACAAGAAGTTGGACGCTGTCTATGAAGACCTCAATGGGAAATTTGAGTCTCTGAGCACTCACATGAAGCAGTTGGACACTCAGGTGAACCAGATGTCCAGCTCACTGAAGGGAAAAGGAGTGGCAGACACTCATGTTAAGGCCTGGTTTGTGTACATTAATGATGGATCTCACCTAGGTGAAAGATTTGAGCTAAGTACAGCTGAGTTGGTGACATAACAGGAATTTTCGGATATTTGTGAAAAACTCTCGGGTGAAATCTGCTGCAGTGCGTCGATCGATGCAACATCTGTGCCGATCGATACACCCGTCGGGATGGCAACGATCGACACACCCTTAGTGTCGGTCGTTGCAGGGCGTGAACAGACAGAACCGTCGGATGATAATAGCATAGATGCTGACTTGGAGCTTGATCGCCTATTCAATGGAGCCTCTGAGATTACTCAACAGGAGATCTACGAGCAGATCTTTAGACAACACTCCTCAGTGTCTGAAGTGATTAGGCAAGAGATTGAAGAGCTGAAGAAATTAGAAGGGATTGGTGAAGAATTGGAAGAAATTCCAACTTCTGATGATCCACCTTATCATCCATGTGTGCAAAGGTACCTGAACAAGATGTTGCCCCTGGATGATGATCTGAAAGACTGGGTGATAATAGTTCCTCAGCATATTAGTGATGTTCTGCTAACTAAGGTCCCGAAGAAGCTATCTGATCCTGGAGTCTTTGTGCTGGACTGTTCTATCTTTGAGGATAGCTTTAGGCGTTCTCTGTGTGATTTAGGAGCTGCTGGAAGTTTGATGCCTTACTCTGTGGCAGAGAAGCTGGGTATGCTGGATTTTACTCCTACTAGGACTTCTCTTGTCCTAGCTGATCAGTCCATACGAGTTCCTGAAGGACTCCTTATGGACATTCCGGTGAGAGTTGGAAACTACTTAGTTCCAACGGACTTCCTTGTGCTGAGATATGACTGTGATCCGGATGAAGCATTATTGCTTGGGAGACCCTTTTTGGCTACAGCAGGAGCGTTGATTGATGTTAGGAACAGCTTGATAGACCTCCATCTGGGAGATGAACCACTGCACTATGAGATGGTTATGTTGGGAATGTCCTGAAATCTACTGTACTATCTCTAGAAAGTATGATAAATGTCGAGATCAGACATAAGTCATAAATACTGGGTGATCATGATGACTTGCTAGAGCCCGCTCATGATCTATAAGTTTAGGACTTATTACCAGTATTGTATGATCCCGAAGGGTCACACACCATAGCTAACGGGAAAGTTAAGATGGAATTAATACGTAAGATGCTGAGGCATTTACTGTATTTGTACAGAGAGTTGGGCAGACAACAAATGGGCTTTTGTCTGATTTGTGTCTTGGGCCCAAAAGTCTAATGGACCATTAGTTTAATTAATTAAACTTGGGCCCATTAGTGAGTTAATTAATTGCAACATTTGGGTGATGAAACCCTAATGGCTTCTTGGCGATTTGGAAGAGCAGCCGCAGGCTCTCTCTCCTCTCTCTCTCTCTCTCTGGTTGAATTCCATCCGGTCTAGCAGCCATCCGTGCTTGTAAGCGTGTGGATACCAAGGAGGAACAGGTATTCATCTGTTCGTTGATCTCTTCATTACCACCAAATTCCGCTGCAAAGGTAATGTCCAGGTTTGTTTTATGATTCGATTACAAGAACCTAGATCCTTGTTTAAGATTATGCGTTAGGTTGCAATCTGAGAATTGAACCATGAAAAACTCATAATCCTTCAGTGGTATCAGATCCAGGTCGTTAGGTTTTTGCTGTTTGGATCTTTGTATGAATTGATTTTGACTTTTCTTAATAATCATAAGTGTTTGTTATGATTCGATAATGGAAAAGTCAAAATTCAATATTTGAAATCGCTATGATCGGTTTGTTAATGTTAGGTTTGTTAATCGATTGTTGAAGTGTTCGCTTGTTGACTTTGTTCAATTAATTAAGAATCGATTGTTTAATTATATGACAAAATCGTTTTGTTCATAATCGATAGAGGTTTTTGATTAAGAATCGATTGTTTATGATCGGTTTGTTAAGAATCGATTGTTCAATTAATTAAGTGTTCGCTTGTTTAATTAAGAATTATACTTTCCAAGAAGAACAGTGGTATCAGAGCCAGGTCGTTAGGTTTTTGCTGTTTGGATCTTTGTATGAATTGATTTTGACTTTGCTTAATAATCATAAGTGTTTGTTATGATTCGATAATGGAAAAGTCAAAATTCAATATTTGAAATCGCTATGATCGGTTTGTTAATGTTAGGTTTGTTAATCGATTGTTGAAGTGTTCGCTTGTTGACTTTGTTCAATTAATTAAGAATCGATTGTTTAATTATATGACAAAATCGTTTTGTTCATAATCGATAGAGGAAAAGTAAAATTCATAGTTTAAGAATCGTTTTTTTTTGTCCTCTTGTGATCGTGATCGATTTTTTGATTTGGTAAAGTTAAAGTTGTTGTTGAAATTAATTATCACTCGATTGTTGTTGACTTAAGGTCAAAAACGTGTTGATTTGTTTAATCGTGTTAATGACTTATTTGATAATGAATCGATTGCTTGTAAATCGCTTATTTGATAATAAGAAACGATGATATTATTTGTTAATGTCACAATCTTAAGTGAATATTCCGATCGATTGTTAACAAGTTAAATCACGATTTGTAAAAGATCTTGATTTTGTCTTTAAGCTAAAAGACAAAATCGATTCAAATCATTGGATAATTATGGTTTAAGCGGTTAACCCAAATCGCGGTTTGCTGGAAATTATTTAATACATGGTATTATTTAATTTCTGGTTAAACCGGATTTAAATTCAAAAAATGAATTTAACCTAAACCGAAGGCTGGTCTAAGTTTGATTTGGTTGGACCAAATAATTTAGAGCTGGTCTGGTTTAGTAAATAACCGATGGTTTTGATAGTTAATTTGGTCTTGGACCAGAATTAATAAACCGAATCGGTTATGTCAAATTATTGGGCCAACTGGAATTCTATGGTCTTGGGCCAAGAATTGGGCCTATAATTTGTGACCCAATCCCAAAATATTTATAAAATATTAAATTAGAAATTTCTATTTTTAGTATGTTACTAAATTTAGAAAGTTTCTAAAATAAGTAAGTTTCCCAAAATAGTAATCTTCTATTTTTGGAAATAAAACTGAAAATCCTCAAAAACAATATCAAGCTTGGATGTCTTTCCAATCTTGTCAGCTACTTAACGCTTATTCGATTACAGATATGGCTTACAGTGTGAGGTGTCTGTTTTCGCGTAAGTAAAGTAGTATATAGTCACTAATTTCATTAGGAGTCCCAGACTTTAGTGATTATTTGGCTGTAAGAGATTGGTTTCCTTGACTGGGCCATCGGGAGTCCCGGGCCTTGAGACATCTGGTGTATTGGGCCTTGGGCCCAATTCACAACCGAGAGTTATATGAGATATAACTAGCTGTGTGTATGCTTACCAAGTAAAGCTACTTCTGGGTGACGGCCAGTGGCCCACTTTGGATTTAGCTGAATATGGGTCTCGGAATCATTGCATTCTTATGAGGTTAAACAAAGAAATTTTGAATGCAATGCGAGTCTTCTTATAAGTTATTAAGATTACTCTTTTATGAACTAAATAACTAAAACTCTATTTATCTCTAAATTTCAGCTATGACGAGCACAAACAATCAAAACACTTTCTCGATCCGGTATGTCCTTGAGATGGACAAACTGAACGGATCAAATTTCTTGACTTGGTCGCGGAACCTGAGGCTAGTTCTCAGGCATGAGAGAAAGGACTATGTCCTTGAGAAAGCTCTCCCCGAGAGGATCGGATCCAAGGCCTGTCATGCAGTACGTAATGCTTGGAATAAGCATTATGATGATGCGGTAGATGTGCGTGGTCTGATATTGGCTACCATGGACTCATATTTGCGGAAGCAATATGAGAACATGGAGTCGCCAATAGAGATGATCAGCAGCCTGAAATTGAGATTTCAGGAGCAGGTAAGAGTGGAGAGATACCAGTTGGTTAAATCTCTCACTAGCTGCAAGCTACCGAATGATCATCCAGTAAGTCCTCATATCAGTAAAATGATGGGTTACATTGATAACCTGAGGAAACTAGATTATCCAGTTAGCCAAGAATTGGCAACTGAGATCATTCTGCAGTCACTGCCGTCAAGCTATGATAAGTTCAGAAGGAACTATATCAAGAAAGGCTTAACGAAGACGCTGACTGAACTGCATGATATGCTCAAAACAGTTGAGCCAAACGTGAAGAGTACCCTGTACAATCTCATGAATGAGAAGGGTAGGTTTACTAAACCTAATGCTGACAAGGGTGAAGACAAAGTTGTCCAGATTTTAAATCATGGCAAGCGTGTGTCTTCTGAGCCCGAATCAGATACCTCTTGCGTTGGTAAGTGCTGCTACTGTAAAGAGACTGGGCATTGGAAGGGAGATTGCATTAAATTCATGGAATATATGAGGAGTTGAAGTTGATGTATGAAACTACTTCCTCAGGTATTCATGTTATTACTTCAAGTTATACCTTATAGGTATTGGATACTGGTTGTGGCACTGATATTTGTTATAATATGCAGAGCCTGAGCAACAGTAGAACGTTGAAGGAAGGGCAAGTGGAACTGCGTGTCTGGAAGGAGCTTGGGATGCTGCCTCAGCCGTAGGGTTTTCACTTATAGATCCCTTTGAGGCTTGGTTTTGTATTAAGTAATTGCTACAATGTACCTGCTTTAAGCAGAGTTGTCTTTCATTTTCTTGTAAGAATTTGAATGTTTTTCATTTTGATAAAAGACAAGTTTTGTTCTTTTGATCTTAATGAAATATTAATTGTAGCACCCTATTCAAGGAATGGGTTTTATATCTTAAACCATAGAGTGCCTGAAATGTAACATAAATACCGCAATTGGTTTAAATCTGATGAATTAAACCTAATTTTTCTTGGCATAAATGTTTTGGTCACATAGAGTAAGTCAGATTCAGAAACCCCATAGTTATGGACTTTTGGGCTCATTTGAATGGATATCTTATGAGACTTGAATTCTGCTTACTAGACCAAAAGACAAAGGGCCCATCTTAGCCGAGCTAGAGAAAGGCCCAAAGGCTTATTGGAGATTGAACATACTCATGTATGTGGTCCGATGAGCAGTAATGCCAGAGAAAATTTCCTGTACTTCATTGTCTCTACTGATTACTTCAGTGAGTAAGACTGTGTTCATTTGATGAGACACAAGTCGGAATTCTTTGACATGGTCGAAAGAGTTCCAGAATGAGGTATAGAATCTGAGTGACAGAAGTATTAAGACTCTGGATTAGATCACGAGTGAGAATACTTGAGTCATTAATGGTGTGATCATCTGAATGAGTGTGAAGTCGTTTCACAGCTCAATTCTCCTGAAAACCTTGAGGTATTTCTGTGAGAAAGAATCAGATCTTATAAGAAATGATTAAAGATGAGTCACACGAATCTTCCATGATGTTCTTTAAGAATAACGCTCTAGAAATATCTAAGTTTACGCTGAAATAGTTCCACCAATATCAGTTGAAAGACACCACATAAATGTGGAATGGAATCGATCCAAATTCATTTTTACTGAGTATTTGTAGTTGTGCTACTTCGCTGGTTGTCCTAGGGAAACCAAGGCTTGTTACCTTTTACGTCCATTCTGTTTTCTAAGAAGGGAAGTTACTTTCCAAGAAGAACAGTGGGAGTAAAAGTATAACTCGAAGAAATTCGAGAAATACAGGAGGCTGCTCAACCTGTTGAGGGAGAGCAGCGGATGGATTTACATATTTCTGTAGAATCTACACCTGTAGAGCCTGAAGTTCGCAGATCTGAATGAATCCGTCACTAATTCGAGAGTGATTTCTCGTGATTAGTTGCCATGATCTGATGATCATTGAAAGTGACGAACCTGCGAAATTCACAGAAGCGAAAGTGAGCCCGGACTCCAAAAAAAATTACAATGTGTGTAAGTTAGCTTCATCGATCCATTCATGGATGGAAGCAAACATATCGGAGTTGGAATCTTCGTTCTGTTGAAGTAGTCAAGGCTTTGACTTGAACAGGAACGAAGTGGAACTGTGCGTTTGCTAATAGATAAGTGGGAGCGATGTTGCATTTCTCATAATGTATGTCGATGACATACTGATTCTCGAAAATAACGTCCCAATGCTGCAGTCGGTAAAGGACTGACTTGGGAGTTGGTTTTATGATTGACATGGGTAAAGCCACGTATGTTCTTGGATTTTGGATCTAAAGATAGAGATCCAAAAGAGCTGGTAGGACAAAGTCAGGATTCTTAAATTGACAAAGTCCTACACGTAATCAGCAATCCAAGAAGGGTTTTATGCCAATGTCACATGGCAATTCATTAAGCAAGATACAGTGTCCTGCGATATCTGCTGAGCTTGAATGCATGGATAGGATTCCATATGCGTCGGCAATTGGATCTATCATGTATGCCATGACACGTACTTGTTTTGATGTAGCTTTAATGTTAAGCAAGACAAGTAAAGACCAGTCAAATCCAGCAAAGAATCACTGGATTTCCGTAAAGAATATCCTAAAGTATTTGAGGAATACTAAGGATAAGTTCTTGATTTACGGAGAAAGTGAAGTGCTAAAAGTCGGTAGAGTCTGAAAGGCAAGTTTCCAATAGACAAAGATAATTCCTGGTCACAGTCCGGCTATATCTTGTGTCTGTCTGGCGGTGCAAGGCACTGTTGCTGACTCCATGACTTAAGCTGAACATTTCGCAGTTTGAGAAGCAGCGAAAGAGGTTGTTTGGAAAGAAAGAGTTCATTACTGAACTTGATGTGATTCCCAGCATAGATGAGACTAGCTGCACATCAGAGGTCCAAACACCTTGAGGGTAGGTATAACCTATTCCGTGAGATAAATGACAGAGGTGTTAAGTAGATCAGCAAGTTTCATCGAATGAGAACGTTGCCAATCTATTAACGAAGCCACTCCTTAGGCCTAAGCATGAGTCGCGGACTGTAGCTGTAGGATGAATGAAACTAAGATGTAGTCTTAATTTCAGTGGGAGTTTGTAAAGGGCTTTACTTAGTTGTTTTGAAAAGTTCATGTAAACATAATATTTTATGTTTATGAAATCTATGATTTCTGGATTATTTTAACTGTGATATAAATAATCGTTCCAAAATGATTCATGTCATTATATATGGGCCATCGAAGTACATGAGTAGAATTGATCATGAAACCCCATATTTAATGAAATGACATAAATCATAGTGTCCATAGTCGAAGGTTGTTGAATTGGAACACCAACAACCACTTGAGACTAGATTGTGTTGAGACTTATGACCAAGTTTCGAGGGGTCATAGATGCGCGGCATCAAAGTCGACACATAGGTATATGTAGGGGAGCATATGACCGGACATGGCCCGCTGATGAGAACTCTACAAGATATTAATATCTGTGTCATGAGAGGTTCTCATATACGACTATAGAGTATAGTCCTTAGACCTGAGTTCGCATGCATGTGGCTGCACATGAAGTGATGCGCTTTGATCATTGTCTAACGCTGTTTCGTAACTGGGAGCTATACGGACCTTGGTTGGGTGTATTATGAATTGTGTAGTTCATAGTGATGGAACAAGATGGGATTTGTCCCTGCCGTTTAACGGAGGTAATATCTCTAGGCCAATCGGAGACTTGATAGCTGGTAAGAGAGTGGCCACTCCCAAACGGACTTGCCCAAGTCGTTTGCATTGTCAGTATCAAATCTGGTCCGATGAACATGGTCTGGCTATATAAGTATGACACGCATCTTGCCTTATGCCAGATCGAGATATTGAGACAAAAGGATTAGGGAATGTAGGATTCCAGTACAAGTGGGAGATTGTTGGGAATGTCCTGAAATCTACTGTACTATCTCTAGAAAGTATGATAAATGTCGAGATCAGACATAAGTCATAAATACTGGGTGATCATGATGACTTGCTAGAGCCCGCTCATGATCTATAAGTTTAGGACTTATTACCAGTATTGTATGATCCCGAAGGGTCACACACCATAGCTAACGGGAAAGTTAAGATGGAATTAATACGTAAGATGCTGAGGCATTTACTGTATTTGTACAGAGAGTTGGGCAGACAACAAATGGGCTTTTGTCTGATTTGTGTCTTGGGCCCAAAAGTCTAATGGACCATTAGTTTAATTAATTAAACTTGGGCCCATTAGTGAGTTAATTAATTGCAACATTTGGGTGATGAAACCCTAATGGCTTCTTGGCGATTTGGAAGAGCAGCCGCAGGCTCTCTCTCCTCTCTCTCTCTCTCTCTGGTTGAATTCCATCCGGTCTAGCAGCCATCCGTGCTTGTAAGCGTGTGGATACCAAGGAGGAACAGGTATTCATCTGTTCGTTGATCTCGTCATTACCACCAAATTCCGCTGCAAAGGTAATGTCCAGGTTTGTTTTATGATTCGATTACAAGAACCTAGATCCTTGTTTAAGATTATGCGTTAGGTTGCAATCTGAGAATTGAACCATGAAAAACTCATAATCCTTCAGGATAAGCTGCGAAAGCCACTGATAGATGGGCAGACATTCACCATAAGGGACGCAGATTTTGAGCAGCCTGATCATACCATGGTTATAGATCCTGGAGCACATTTCACTCCATCTTTTCTTGGACATGAGCATTCCGCAACAGCCTACTCACCACCTTGGATGAGGAGACTTGAACAAAGACAACAAAAGTCTCTGTCAGGACCTCCTGGTACTTGAAAATTCCCATCCGTCCGGTCAAGCTATTGACCTTAAACAAGCGCTGGGTGGGAGGCAACCCACCATTAGCTACTGGTGTTTTTCTACTTAATTTTTGGTGTTTTTGTTAGGATTTTACGTTTGTTTTTGTTTCTGGTGAGTTTATGTTTGCAGGTCTCGGTTAAATCGCAGTGCAACGATCGACGCACTTCTGTGTCGATCGTCACAACACGAAAGGAATCGCATTGCAGCGATCGTTGCGGTCCTGAGCAACGATCGACTATACACGAAAATCGCCAAGTAACGGTCGATGCACTTAGTGCATCGGTCGATGCCTGAGCGACAGAGGTAACCCGACAGACATAATTTCACCTTTTCAATTTTTTTTTATTTTCTTTTTACCAATCCTTCGCTTGACACTACTGGGGACAGTGTGTCTTAAGTGTGGGGGAGGTGCTACTGATTTTTGTTTTCTGTTTTCTTAAGAGTCAGTCCGTTTTTCAAAAAAAATTTTGTTTTATTGAGTCAAAATTGTTTAAGTAAGAAACTATGATTTTCTGAGAAGATTTACAAGACTTGCAGGAACTTAAGTAACCATTGGGATGAAGTTGCAGGATCTATCTCTGACTATTAGAAAACCCCATCACAGATCAACCTACTGGGAACACCCACATCACTTCAGGTATCAGAGGATCCTTTTACTGACTTCAATTTAATACTGACTTAGATTTCTCACCTAAGGGCTTGGTATACTTTGTGTCGGATTCCCTTGTTAGTTCTGACACAGCCTGTCAACCTATCCTATTTAGTTCCCTTCTCCCCTTCTGTAAAGTAAAAAAAAAAAAGATAATAAACTGAGGATGAGTTAGTAACTCCGAAGTGGTCATGGGAATAGTAGCAAACACTATTATCTCTCATGTGATCCATGGAATGTGTCCAAACTACACCCCATAACGGGAAGAACACTGATAAAAAAAAAAAATGATACCCAGTGGGGAAAAATCAGTTGTTAAAGAAGGGAAAGAGAAGAAAGGGACTAGAGAAAGATAGTATGGTGGTCTAGAGCTGATAAGGTAAGAATCCATGTGCCCTTTGATCGATAATCCTTAGGTGAGACCGCACTTAAATACTTGCAGAAGTCAGTAGGGAGAATTTGAATGCTTGAATGTGATTGTGGAGTTTACCTAGGACAGTTGCTAAGTGTGGGGGAAGTACATTGTGGTCTTGATATCCTGTGATTGATTCTTGCAGTGGTTTACTAAGGGGAATCTGAGTATTGTAGCTTCTAGGATGAAATGAGTTTCTGAAGAGTTTTCAAACCTCTTCACCATGTTTTAGTTCTATGTTTTGCTTGAGGGCAAGCAAAGGCTAAGTGTGGGGGAGTTGATATATCATGGTTTTTACCCATTTTAGACCATGATATAGATGTGTTTTTAGTGTCTTTTGTCTTTGTTTAGAGTCTTTTACAGGTTTAATCAGGTTTGGAGCTAATTGGAGATATTTGAAGCATTTTGGGACTTTTGGGACGTTTTGGCCGAGAGCTTAACTCACTGTCCGATTTATTGATCATGCATCGACCGACACACCTTGTGCATCGGTCGACACACTAGCGAGATGGGCCGTACACGTCGGTTTAATGAAGATATGAAGATTTGCAAAGAAGCCCAAGATAGTTCCAGTATTTACACAGAAGCCCCAGCCGAGATTAGGCCTATATATAGAGGATTTTGGTGTTTATTTTACTTACGCTTTCATAATTAAGAGCAGAGGATTTTTAGAGCTTTTGGGGCTGATCTGAACCTATTACTTCATCTGTATTTGGAGAAGATTTCGAACCCCTTTTACTATTATTCTTTTATGCAATTTATTCATTCTATGATTATGTTTTCATTATCTATGTCTGAGTAGATTCCTAGTTAGGTTTAGGGTTTCTCACATAGGATTTCATGACTTGCTAGACTTGTTCAAATTCAGTTAAGGATTCAAACTATATATGTTCTTCAATTTAATTGTGCTTAAAGCTAGTTCTAACCTGATCAATTAGAATCTAGATCTTAGGTTGCTAAATACGTCACGGAAGTGGGGTTTAGGAATCTGAACTAATTAAATTGGGCAATTAAACTTTGCGCAAACGGAAGTTTGGTTTAGGATAATTGTGAACATATCAAACTTGGGATTAATGCTAGTTTAATCTGTTAGTTCTCGCAAACGAAAGTTTGGTTAGCTGCACTTAGACTTAGAGAATTATCGCAAAGGAATTTGGTTAATTCTATATCTGTGTTTTGAGTTCTAGAACTGTGCTTAATTAGATCCTTGCTGAATGAACTGTCTGCTTATCTGATTTCCTGAGAATACCCTAGGCTTGACGCTTTTAATTACTTGCTTCCACAACCGTTAATCTCTGCTACTGATTTACTTTCTCGCACCGCTTTTAATTCAATCACATTGCTTATTTCTAGTATTAGTCTCTACTGTTCTGATCTATTGAGACCAAGTGTCCCTGTGGATTCGATAACCCTATATACTACTTTGACATTGCTGTTCACTTGCAGTTTAGTATAGGGATAAACTTTGAGCCTATCAAGTTTTTGGCGCCGTTGCCGGGGACTCTTAGAGTCTTCGATAGGACCGAACTTAGGGTTTTTACTAGAAATTTTTCTTTTTCTTTTTGTTTATTTTCGTTTTGTTTTGTTTTTATTTTACTAACTTTTTCTCTGATTCTTTCTGTCGCAGGTACGAATTTCGCCTTGTGTCGATCGTTGCATACCTTGCGTCGATCGTCACTAGGCGATTTTGAGATTGAATCGATCGTTGCACTGATAGCATCGATCGTTGCTGGACGATTACAGACAGTTTATGCCAACGCAGAAAACTCGAAGTAATCCGAAATCGAGCTTGATTAATTCGGACTAGAGGAACTTGGACGTCTAGAGAGGACTATCAGAAGAGAAAAGAGAGAGAGAATGGTTCGAGAATGTCTGATCTTGATACCAGATGCTGAAGGTACCCTGAGGGACCAAGATAACAACCCATACAATGCTGCTGGGCATCGGGTTGATGCTGAAGGGAATGTCATCCTTGATCCTCCTGAGCAACAACAACAGGAGCTGAACCAAAACCAGGGTCAAGGACAGGCCCAAGGTAGAGAGATGGTGGTTCATGAGAGGACACTAGCTGATTACAACAGACCGGATGAGTTTCATGCGAACCGAGCAGCTCTAGTGCTTCCTGCTTTTGAGAGGAATGATTTTGAGGTAAAAACCATCTACTACCAGCTGATGAGACAGATTGCTTTTCATGGTCTTCAAGCAGAGCAGCCTATGGATCACATTGACAAGTTTGAGGACATAGTCACTGGCATGAAGTATGAAGGAGTATGCCCGGACTATCTGTTCCTTAAGCTATTTCCGCACAGTCTTGCTGGAGACGCTAGTGCATGGCTGAGACAACTGGCACCTGGTCAGTATACTACTTGGGCAGCCTTAAAGAGTGAGTTCCTGCGTCACTTTTATGATGATGCGCGCTCGGATCAGTCCAGACAGGACATACTCACCTTTTCCCAAGGAGCTGTGGAGCCCTTGAAGACTGCCTGGATGAGATTTAAGCAGTATCAGCGTGACTGTCCACACCATGGATTCACAGAAGTACAGCTGATTGGTATTTTCTTCAGAGGCATAGACCTCCCTTATCAGACTGCGCTGGATAATTCCAGTAATGCTAATTTCAACACCAGGACTCCTACACAAGCTAAGCAGTTGATTGAGAACCTGATTGGCAGCAACAGTTGCAAGACAATGGATGAAAGGAGGAAGAAATCTGGTGGAACTGTAGAGAATTATGATATAGCTAATATAAGATCCAGATTGGACACAGTCTACAATCTCCTGACTAGTAAGAAAGCTGTCCACTTTGCCCAAGATGTAGAGGTGATTCAGACTGAGGAGGAAACTCAGGAAGAAGATGTGAATTTCATAGGAGGTTCTGGTTTCCAAGGTAATAGATTTGGTAATCAACAGGGGAACAGATTCTCCAATGGTGGACAGACTGGTGGTTTTCAGAAGACCTATGGACAAGGTACTCAGAGAACCTATGGATCTACATCCTATCAGACTCCTCCTGCGCCTACAGCCCATGAGAGCAAAATGGAGGCTATGATGGAACAACTGATTGAGAGTCAGACCAAGATTTCTGTGGACTGCAACAAGAAGTTGGACGCTGTCTATGAAGACCTCAATGGGAAATTTGAGTCTCTGAGCACTCACATGAAGCAGTTGGACACTCAGGTGAACCAGATGTCCAGCTCACTGAAGGGAAAAGGAGTGGCAGACACTCATGTTAAGGCCTGATCTGTGTACATTAATGATGGATCTCACCTAGGTGAAAGATTCGAGCTAAGTACAGCTGAGTTGGTGACAGAACAGGAATTTTCGGATATTTGTGAAAAACTCTCGGGTGAAATCTGCTGCAGTGCGTCGATCGATGCAACATCTGTGCCGATCGATACACCCGTCGGGATGGCAACGATCGACACACCCTTAGTGTCGGTCGTTGCAGGGCGTGAACAGACAGAACCGTCGGATGATAATAGCATAGATGCTGACTTGGAGCTTGATCGCCTATTCAATGGAGCCTCTGAGATTACTCAACAGGAGATCTAAAAGCAGATCTTTAGACAACACTCCTCAGTGTCTGAAGTGATTAGGCAAGAGATTGAAGAGCTGAAGAAATTAGAAGGGATTGGTGAAGAATTGGAAGAAATTCCAACTTCTGATGATCCACCTTATCATCCATGTGTGCAAAGGTACCTGAACAAGATGTTGCCCCTGGATGATGATCTGAAAGACTGGGTGATAATAGTTCCTCAGCATATTAGTGATGTTCTGCTAACTAAGGTCCCGAAGAAGCTATCTGATCCTGGAGTCTTTGTGCTGGACGGTTCTATCTTTGAGGATAGCTTTAGGCGTTCTCTGTGTGATTTAGGAGCTGCTGGAAGTTTGATGCCTTACTCTGTGGCAGAGAAGCTGGGTATGCTGGATTTTACTCCTACTAGGACTTCTCTTGTCCTAGCTGATCAGTCCATACGAGTTCCTGAAGGACTCCTTATGGACATTCCGGTGAGAGTTGGAAACTACTTAGTTCCAACGGACTTCCTTGTGCTGAGATATGACTGTGATCCGGATGAAGCATTATTGCTTGGGAGACCCTTTTTGGCTACAGCAGGAGCGTTGATTGATGTTAGGAACAGCTTGATAGACCTCCATCTGGGAGATGAACCACTGCACTATGAGATGGATAAGCTGCGAAAGCCACTGATAGATGGGCAGACATTCACCATAAGGGACGCAGATTTTGAGCAGCCTGATCATACCATGGTTATAGATCCTGGAGCACATTTCACTCCATCTTTTCTTGGACATGAGCATTCCGCAACAGCCTACTCACCACCTTGGATGAGGAGACTTGAACAAAGACAACAAAAGTCTCTGTCAGGACCTCCTGGTACTTGAAAATTCCCATCCGTCCGGTCAAGCTATTGACCTTAAACAAGCGCTGGGTGGGAGGCAACCCACCATTAGCTACTGGTGTTTTTCTACTTAATTTTTGGTGTTTTTGTTAGGATTTTACGTTTGTTTTTGTTTCTGGTGAGTTTATGTTTGCAGGTCTCGGTTAAATCGCAGTGCAACGATCGACGCACTTCTGTGTCGATCGTCACAACACGAAAGGAATCGCATTGCAGCGATCGTTGCGGTCCTGAGCAACGATCGACTATACACGAAAATCGCCAAGTAACGGTCGATGCACTTAGTGCATCGGTCGATGCCTGAGCGACAGAGGTAACCCGACAGACATAATTTCACCTTTTCAATTTTTTTTTATTTTCTTTTTACCAATCCTTCGCTTGACACTACTGGGGACAATGTGTCTTAAGTGTGGGGGAGGTGCTACTGATTTTTGTTTTCTGTTTTCTTAAGAGTCAGTCCGTTTTTCAAAAAAAAATTTGTTTTATTGAGTCAAAATTGTTTAAGTAAGAAACTATGATTTTCTGAGAAGATTTACAAGACTTGCAGGAACTTAAGTAACCATTGGGATGAAGTTGCAGGATCTATCTCTGACTATTAGAAAACCCCATCACAGATCAACCTACTGGGAACACCCACATCACTTCAGGTATCAGAGGATCCTTTTACTGACTTCAATTTAATACTGACTTAGATTTCTCACCTAAGGGCTTGGTATACTTTGTGTCGGATTCCCTTGTTAGTTCTGACACAGCCTGTCAACCTATCCTATTTAGTTCCCTTCTCCCCTTCTGTAAAGTAAAAAAAAAAAGATAATAAACTGAGGATGAGTTAGTAACTCCGAAGTGGTCATGGGAATAGTAGCAAACACTATTATCTCTCATGTGATCCATGGAATGTGTCCAAAGTACACCCCATAACGGGAAGAACACTGATAAAAAAAAAAAAATGATACCCAGTGGGGAAAAATCAGTTGTTAAAGAAGGGAAAGAGAAGAAAGGGACTAGAGAAAGATAGTATGGTGGTCTAGAGCTGATAAGGTAAGAATCCATTTGCCCTTTGATCGATAATCCTTAGGTGAGACCGCACTTAAATACTTGCAGAAGTCAGTAGGGAGAATTTGAATGCTTGAATGTGATTGTGGAGTTTACCTAGGACAGTTGCTAAGTGTGGGGGAAGTACATTGTGGTCTTGATATCCTGTGATTGATTCTTGCAGTGGTTTACTAAGGGGAATCTGAGTATTGTAGCTTCTAGGATGAAATGAGTTTCTGAAGAGTTTTCAAACCTCTTCACCATGTTTTAGTTCTATGTTTTGCTTGAGGGCAAGCAAAGGCTAAGTGTGGGGGAGTTGATATATCATGGTTTTTACCCATTTTAGACCATGATATAGATGTGTTTTTAGTGTCTTTTGTCTTTGTTTAGAGTCTTTTACAGGTTTAATCAGGTTTGGAGCTAATTGGAGATATTTGGAGCATTTTGGGACTTTTGGGACGTTTTGGCCGAGAGCTTAACTCACTGTCCGATTTATTGATCATGCATCGACCGACACACCTTGTGCATCGGTCGACACACTAGCGAGATGGGCCGTACACGTCGGTTTAATGAAGATATGAAGATTTGCAAAGAAGCCCAAGATAGTTCTGTTGGAATTATGTCCAGTAATCTCTGTACTGTCTCTAGAAAGTAAGAGTATGTCAATGATCAGACATAAGTCATATAATACTGGGGGTCATGATGGCTTGCTAGAGTCCGCTCATGATCTATAAATCTCGGATTTATTGCCTTTATTATATGATCCCATATGGGTCACACGCCTAAGCTAACGGGAAAATACGAAGGAACGGTTTAGCAAGAGTACGGTAAAAGTGCTAGGCATTTACTGTACAAAGAGAGAGATTAAAGGGCCTGATTAAATCTAAGGGATTTAATCAGACTGGGAATTGGGCCCAAAAGGCCCAACAAGACTGGACAAGGGTTTTTAATTAAAACTTGACCTAGCTCTTATTTCCCTAAGCCTCTCTACGCCTCTGATCTCTCTCTCTGCGCCTCCTCTCTTTTGGTCTAGCAGCCTCTCTTCCCGAAGTGTGCGTGTGTGAGCCTTTGGAGGAACAACCTCTTGGTGGTTCTGCTGATCTCTGACCCGTACCTCCATTCCGCTGCATAAACAAGGTAACAGGTGAGATCTATTATGTTTCTAATCAAGAGAACCTAGATCTGCATGTTTAGTAGGATGAATCAATCTGAGAATTGAATCAGGAGACACTAAACGATATAACAGTGGTATCAGAGCCATTGGTTCTGTGGTTTTTCTTGTTTAGAATCATGTTTAGGATTGTTTAAAGAGGTGTTTTTGAATCAATCTACTGATAAGAGAAAACACTTAAGAAACAAAGAATTAAAACCTAAACAAACTAGAAATCGCATGATCCGATCTATATGAATCGGTATGCGTCGGAGTGTTGATCGGTATCGGATCACACGTCCGGATCGGCTGACTCACGGACCGATCGTTGGATCGAGTCGCGTGGTCGAGTTGATCGCGAGAGATGGGCCGTACACGTCCTGCATCTCTCGGCCACGATCGCCCGATCATGTCCCGTCCGATCGCGAAGAGATGGGCCGATGATCGCATGGATCGCACGACAGTCGATCGCATGGGTCGCGTCTCATCCCGATCACACGACCCGAGCCATCCCGTCCCGCGTCCCGTTCCGTCCCGATCGCATGGCTTGCGGCTGTCCGATTGTTGCTCGATCGCGTGAAGCCGCGATCGGTTCGTGACCTAATGGGCCGGTTCGTTTCGGTTAGGTGGTTCGGTTTAAGATATTTTAAAATCTTAATCGTCACGGTTTAATAATTACAGACTTAATAAAATTTATTAAGTTCTGGTTAAACCGGGATAAGAAATCCAATGTCGAAAAAATTGGATTTAGTGCCTAAACCAGTGATTTTCTAATTTGATTTGGTTGGACCAAATAAATTGAGAAAATCCGGTTTAGTAAATAACCGGTTGACAATTGTGGTCATCGTAGTAATTAATTTTGGTTAGACCAATTTTAATGAACCAGACCGGTTATGTCATTTAATTGGGCAATTGGGTTATGTCTTGGACATGGACAAATTCTTGGGCCTCGGGCCAAGAAGTTAAAACAATTGGGCCAGTTATTTGAGTCTTTTCTTCAGATTTAATTTAAAATTTATTTAAATAAAATTTAAAATCTTTTAAAATTAATCTGTGTTTCCAAAATCTGAAATTAGAAAGTTTCTTAAATTATAAGTTTCTAGATTTGCATGTTTTGGATTTTAGGAAATTTCTATATTTAGAAAGTTTCCAATCTTAGGAAGTTTCCAATTTTAGAAAGTTTCCATTTTTGGGAAGTTTCCAATTTTAGAAAGTTTCCAAAATTAGTAGGTTTCCCAAAAAGGAAAGTTTCCCAAAATAGTAATCTTCTATTTTGGGATGAGATTTTAATAAACCTACAAACCTCAAATAATATCAAGCGTTGGATGTCTTGTCCAGTCTATGTCAGCTGTCGAAACCCATTCAATTGTACTCATGGCCTTACAGTGTGAGGGTGTCTACTTTTGCGTGGGTAAGACGGTTTGTGATTCATAAATGTCATTGGGAGTCCCAGACATTAGTGATTACATGACTGTATAGTCTGGTTTTCTTGACTAGGCCATCGGGAGTCCCGGGCCTTGAGACATCAGAGTGGATTGGGCCTCGGGCCCAGATTCACAACCAAGAGTTATATCACGGATATAATTAGCCGAGATAGGGCTTACCGATATAAGCTAAGGTTGGGTGACGGCCAGTGGCCCACTTTAATCTTAGTTATATGTGGATCTTGGAATCATTATATTCTATTGAGGGTAACTGATGTTATTGAGTATAATGCGAGATTAATCATATTGAACATATTAACTAAAATCCTTTTATCTTAATTTTCAGTTATGACTAGCACAAACAATCAAAACACTTTCTCGATCCGGTCTGTCCTTGAGATGGACAAACTGAACGGATCAAATTTCTTGACTTGGTCGCGGAACCTGAGGCTAGTCCTCAGGCAGGAGATAAAGGACTATGTCCTTGAGAGAGCTCTCCCCGTGAGGATCGGGTCCAATGCCTCTCATGCAGTATATGATGCTTGGAATAAGCATTATAATGATGCGGTAGATGTGCGTGGTCTGATGTTGGCTACCATGGACTCAGATTTGCGGAAGCAATATGAGAACATGGAGTCGCCAATAGAGATGATCAGCAGCCTGAAATTGAAATTTCAGGAGCAGATAAGAGTGGAGAGATACCAGTTGGTTAAGTCTCTCACTAGCTGCAAGCTACCAAATGATCATCCAGTGAGTCCTCATGTCAGTAAAATGATGGGTTACATTGATAACCTGAGGAAACTGGATTATCCAGTTAGCCAGGAATTGGCAACTGAGATCATTCTGCAGTCACTGCCGTCAAGCTATGATAAGTTCAGAAGGAACTATATCAAGAAAGGCTTAACGAAGACGCTGACTGAACTGCATGATATGCTCAAGACAGTTGAGCCAAACGAGAAGGGTAGGTTTATTAAACCTAGTACTGACAAGGGTGAAGACAAAGTTATCCAGATTTTGAATCATGGCAAGTGTATGTCTTCTGAGCCAAAGTCTGATACCTCTTACGTTGGTAAGTGCTGCTACTGTAAAGAGACAGGGCATTGGAAGAGAGATTGCATTAAATTCATGGAAGATGATGAGGAGTTGAAGTTGATGTATGAGACTACTTCCTCAGGTATTCATGTTATTACTTCAAGTTCTACCTTATAGGTATTGGATACTGGTTGTGGCACTGATATTTGTGATAATATGCAGAGCCTAAGCAACAGTAGAATGTTGAAGGAAGGACAAGTGAATCTACATGTCTGGAAGGAGCTATGGACGCTGCCTCAGCCGTAGGGTTTTCACTTGTAGATGCCTTCGAGGCTTGGTTTTGTATTAAGTAATTGCTACAATGCACCTGCTTTAAGCAGAGTTGTCTTTCATTTTCTTGTAAAGAATTTGAATGTTTTTCATTTTGATAAAGACAAGTTATGTTCTTTTGATCTTAATGAAATGTTAATTGTAGCACCCTATTCAAGGAATGGGTTTTATATATTAAACCAAAGAGTGCCTAAATGTAACATAAATACCGAATTGGTTTAAATCTGATGAATTAAACCTGATTTTTCTTGGCATAAAAGTCTTGGTCACATAGAGTAAGGCGGATTCAGAAATCCCATAGTTATGGACTGTTGGGCTCATTTGATAAGATATCTTATGAGACTTGAATTCTGTTTACTGGACCAAAAGGCAAAGGGCCTATCTTAGCCGAGCTAGAGAAAGGCCCAAAGGCTTATTGGACCTTGAACATACTCATGTATGTGGCCCAATGAGCAGTAATGCCAGAGAAAATTTCCTGTACTTCATTGTCTCTACTGATTACTTCAGTAAGTAAGACTGTGTTCATCAGATGAGACACAAGTCGGAATTCTTTGACATGGTCGAAAGAGTTCCGGAATGAGGTATAGAATCTGAGTGACAGAAGTATTAAGACTCTGGATTAGATCACGAGTGAGAATACTTGAGTCATTAATGGTGTGATCATCTGAATGAGTGTGAAGTCGTTTCACAGCTCAATTCTCCTGAAAACCTTGAGGTATTTCTGTGAGAAAGAATCAGATCTTATTAGAAATGATTAAAGATGAGTCACACGAATCTTCCATGATATTCTTTAAGAATAACGCTCTAGAAATATCTAAGTTTACGCTGAAATAGTTCCACCAATATCAGTTGAAAGACACCACGTAAATGTGGATTGGAATCGATCCAAATTCGTCTTTACTGAGTATTTGTAGTTGTGCTACTTCGCTGGTTGTCCTAGGGAAACCAAGGCTTGTTACTTTTACATCCATTCTGTTTTCTAAGAAGGGAAGTTACTTTCCAAGAAGAACAGTGGGAGTAAAAGTATAACTCGAAGAAATTCGAGAAATACAGGAGGCTGCTCAACCTGTTGAGGGTGAGCAACGGATGGATTTACAGATTTCTGTAGAATCTACACCTGTAGAGCCTGAAGTTCGCAGATATGAATGAATCAGTCACTAATCCGAGAGTGATTTCTCGTCATTAGTTGAACCTGATGATCATTGAAAGTTTGCATGATCTGATGATCATTGAAAGCGACGAATCTGCGAAATTCAAAGAAGCGAAAGTGAACCCGGACTCCGAAAAATTACATTTTGTGTAAGTTGGCTTCATCGATCCATTCATGGATGGAAGCAAACATATCGGAGTTGGAATCTTCGTTCTGTTGAAGTAGTCAAGGTTTTGACTTGAACAGGAACGAAATGGAACTGTGCGTTTACTAAAAGATAAGTGGGAGCAATATTGCATTTCTCATAGTGTATGTCGATGACATACTGATTCTCGGATATAACGTCCCAATGCTGCAGTCGGTAAAGGACTGGCTTGGGAGTTGGTTTTATGATTGACATGGGTAAAGCCACGTAGTTCTTGGATTTTGGATCTAAAGATAGAGATCCGAAAGAGCTGGTAGGACAAAGTCAGGATTCTTAAATTGACAAAGTCCTACACGTTTTCAGCATTCCAAGAAGGGTTTTATGCCAATGTCACATGGCATTACGTAAAGCGAGACACAGTGTCCTACGATAACTGCTGAGCTTAAATGCATGGATGAGATTCCATATGCGTCGGCAATTGGATCTATCATGTATGCCATGAAACATACTTGTTTGATGTTGTTTTAAATGTTAAGCAAGACAAGTAAAGACCAGTCAAATCCAGAAAATAATCACTGGATTGCCGTAAAGAATATCCTAAAGTATTCAAGGAATACTAAGGAAAAATTCTTGATTTACGGAGAAAGTGAGGTGCTATAAGTCGATAGAGTCTGAAAGGCAAGTTTCCAACGGACAAAGATGATTTCCGGTCACAGTCCGGTTATATCTTGTGTCTATCTGGCGGTACAAGGCACTGTTGCTGACTCCATGACTTAAGCTGAACATTTCGCAGCTTGGGAAGCGGCGAAAGAGGTTGTTTGGAAAGAAGAGTTCGTCACTGAACTTGATGTGATTCCCAGCATAGATGAGACTAGCTGCACATCAGAGGTCCAAACACCTTGAGAGTAGGTATAACCTATTCCGTGAGATAAATGACAGAGATGTTAAGTAGATCAGCAAGTTTCAACGAATGTGAACGTTGCCAATCTATTAATGAAGCCACTCCTTAGGCCTAAGCACGAGTCGCGGACTGTTGCTGTAGGATAAGTGAAATTAAGATGTAGTCTTAATTTCAGTGGGAGTTAGTAAAGGGCTTTATTTAGTTATTGATATGTTCTTGTAAAACATTTTATGATGTTTAATGAAATTATTATTTCAAGATTATTTTAACTGTGATGAAATAATCGTTCCAAAGTGATATGAACCATTTTATAGGTCATCGAAGTAAGTGACTTGATCTTGAGTCATCAAAGTCATTTAGCTTGATCATGAGACCCTATATTTGATAGATGGCTTATATCATTCTGTCCCTAGTCGAAGGTTGTTGAAATTGGAACACCAACAACCGTGTGAGACTAGATTGGTATGTGACTTATGATAAAGTCTCAGTGTGTCATAGATGCGCGGCATCAAAGTCAGTACATAGGTGTGTGTTGGGTACATACGACCGGACATGACCCGATTATAAGAACTCTTCAGGATATTTATATCTGTGTCATAAGAGATTCTTACTACGACTATAGAGTATAGTCCTTAGACCTGAGTTCGCATGCATGTGACTGCACATGAACTAATGCGCTTTGATCATTGTCTAATGCTGTCGTTAAGCGATAGTTATAAGGACCTTGATTGGGTGTATTATGAAATGAGTAGTTTACAGTGATGGAACAAGACGGGATTTGTCCCTCCAATATAAATGGAGTGAATATCTCTAGGCCAATCGGAGATTTGAATACTGGAAAATGCATGGCCATGCTCAAACGGACTGTCCCGAGTCGTTTGGATTGTCAGTATCAAATCAGAGTCCGATGAACAAGATTAGGCTTTATAAGGATGACACTAATCTTGCCTTATGACTAATCGAGATATTGAGACAAAAGGATTATGAATACAGAGATTCCAGTTCAAGTGGGAGATTGTTGGAATTATGTCCAGTAATCTCTGTACTGTCTCTAGAAAGTAAGAGTATGTCAATGATCAGACATAAGTCATATAATACTGGGGGTCATGATGGCTTGCTAGAGTCCGCTCATGATCTATAAATCTCGGATTTATTGCCTTTATTATATGATCCCATATGGGTCACACGCCTAAGCTAACGGGAAAATACGAAGGACCGGTTTAGCAAGAGTACGGTAAAAGTGCTAGGCATTTACTGTACTAAGAGAGAGATTACAGTAAAAGTGCTAGGCATTTACTGTAATCAGACTGGGAATTGGGCCCAAAAGGCCCAACAAGACTGGACAAGGGTTTTTAATTAAAACTTGACCTAGCTCTTATTTCCCTAAGCCTCTCTGCGCCTCTGATCTCTCTCTCTGCGCCTCCTCTCTTTTGTTCTAGCAGCCTCTCTTCCCGAAGTGTGCGTGTGTGAGCCTTTGGAGGAACAACCTCTTGGTGGTTCTGCTGATCTCTGACCCGTACCTCCATTCCGCTGCATAAACAAGGTAACAGGTGAGATCTATTATGTTTCTAATCAAGAGAACCTAGATCTGCATGTTTAGTAGGATGAATCAATCTGAGAATTGAATCAGGAGACACTAAACGATCCAACAAGTTCCAGTATTTACACAGAAGCCCCAGCCGAGAGTAGGCCTATATATAGAGGATTTTGGTGTTTATTTTACTTACGCTTTCATAATTAAGAGCAGAGGATTTTTAGAGCTTTTGGGGCTGATCTGAACCTATTACTTCATCTGTATTTGGAGAAGATTTCGAACCCCTTTTACTATTATTCTTTTATGCAATTTATTCATTCTATGATTATGTTTTCATTATCTATGTCTGAGTAGATTCCTAGTTAGGTTTAGGGTTTCTCACATAGGATTTCATAACTTGCTAGACTTGTTCAAATTCAGTTAAGGATTCAAACTATATCTGTTCTTCAATTTAATTGTGCTTAAAGCTAGTTCTAACCTGATCAATTAGAATCTAGATCTTAGGTTGCTAAATACGTCACGGAAGTGGGGTTTAGGAATCTGAACTAATTAAATTGGGCAATTAAACTTTGCGCAAACGGAAGTTTGGTTTAGGATAATTGTGAACATATCAAACTTGGGATTAATGCTAGTTTAATCTGTTAGTTCTCGCAAACGAAAGTTTGGTTAGCTGCACTTAGACTTAGAGAATTATCGCAAATGAATTTGGTTAATTCTATATCTGTGTTTTGAGTTCTAGAACTGTGCTTAATTAGATCCTTGTTGAATGAACTGTCTGCTTATCTGATTTCCTGAGAATACCCTAGGCTTGACGCTTTTAATTACTTGCTTCCACAACCGTTAATCTCTGCTACTGATTTACTTTCTCGCACCGCTTTTAATTCAATCACATTGCTTATTTCTAGTATTAGTCTCTACTGTTCTGATCTATTGAGACCAAGTGTCCCTGTGGATTCGATAACCCTATATACTACTTTGACATTGCTGTTCACTTGCAGTTTAGTATAGGGATAAACTTTGAGCCTATCAGTCGACCAATGATCCTATCCATGATTTGTTGTTTCAATAGAATAAGAAAATATGGTTGTTAGTATAGTACAATATTTCTCCCCACACTATCTACTTCGGATGAGTAGCACTAGCCACACCATTTCCGTATGTAGTCGACGAGCTCTTTCTACTAGTTTCGTTTCCATTTCCTGTATATTGCAAACATACAAGTGATTCAATCTATGATTCAAAAACTCAAGTTAGAGAATGGAAAATAATCATAACACGAGGGACCTATCTCACCAGTATTAGCTTCTTCTTTTTCTCCTGGATAGAATCCTCACTACATCCTTCAACATCTTCGTCAGCAGCAAAAATTAAAAACCCATAAGAGAAACTTAAGGTACCATTGAACTTTTGATTGGTGAAAATCTAATAAGGATACCTTTCTCTTGTGGTTTAATGGTAGCAATGTTGCTGAACCTGAAGGAAAACAATCAAAGATCAGCATTATAAAAAACATGTTTACAACATAATTGTAAACCGAACCGTCCGTACTAACATCTTCTTCTGTCTCACAAAGCGAGTATACAACCTGAAAAATCGAATCAAAACCAATAATTTTATACAGTTAGAAAAGAAAAAAATCAAACTCAAATGGCTGGATTTCATGAGATTCACGGAATAAAAGATGAGTAATGAATACCTTTTTCTGGGTTTTAGAAGATATCTTCTTCCTCATCATCACCATCGATTCAATCCGCTTTCATGAGTGATTCATCAACCTATTGAGTTCAAAACAAAGTCGATCCGTGAAAACTAATGCAATCAACAACACTCACCAAATCAGAAAGCTACAAAAGACCAAAGAGTGTTTATCGCCTAATCTATAACTTAACGAAGCTCGAGATTCGATCAACGAAGCCAAATTCTACAACGATTTCAGATTTCCAGACGAAAACCAGACACTAAGAGCTTGAATCGATTGACAAAAGCCCAACAAAACCGAGTAAGCCAAACCTCATAACACTTTATACACTAATCTGAGAAGAGGAGACGACGGCAGACCCTCCACACACTCCACAGACCACCATTTTCGAACCACCGGAGGAAGCCACGGACTCCAACTCCACTGCTCAGAAGACCACAGGAAGAGTGAGATCTCGACTACACACAACCTAAAACAACAAAACAGGTCCCTCCCTGGCTCCGTCAAAGGAAGCCGACCACCGGGCAGACATCGACGAAGGAAAACGAAGGTTGGACGGCGACTCAAAGTCTGAGCCCGAGAGAATCGAAATTAGGGCGACCCTTTTTTCCTAAGGTAAACCAGAAAATTCTAAGTAGTGTTTTTTGGTTTAGGGCTAAATATATTTTTATAGGGCTGGAAAAGTTTAGAAGCGGGCAAATAAAAGTTATCCCGCTTAAAAATTCCGCTTAAACATAATATAGCACTATTTAGTATCACATACAATCTAAATAGAAGTGATTTTAATTAAAAGTAACATTTTTTTACGCGCACATACTTTTAATAGCACAATCAAATTATAAACGCTATGAAAAGTGGCGTCAAACTCTATTATTGCAGAAAACTTAAAACCGCTATGGTAATGTGCAATCAATACCTCAATTTCCTGTAGTGTCTTATAATCAGTAAATTAGTCAATAAACAGTAGCCAAAACGTCACCCTAGTCTATGACTAAGTCGTGACTATACTACTCAGTCACATAACAGTCGCCACATAGTGGCGAGATCATTACCATAATCGTATATGGATGTTCAGATTAGTCGCGGGATAATAGTGAAAGTGGTCGGTACGCAGTCGCTCCATAGTGGCTAATATGTACAACTACTTTCTGACTATACAATACAGTCGCATATTAATCTCCCCATGGTCACCTGAGTTAACGACTATTTGATGACAACATCTCTCCGTCCGTATCTGGAGTCCCTCTATAGTCTCACAATTGTCGCTACCGTAGTCGCAGTTCTTCTGATGACGCTGCGTCAATTTTACGATTACCTATGTTGGTCGTATAAATAATCGTAACTCGCCGACTAATAATACGACTATGATATTTAGCGACTATGGATTTACGACTACCATATTTAGTCGTATGTTTGTCGTAAAACCCCGATTAATCTGCGATTAAAAGTGCAGTCGTAAAAACGGTGTTTTCTTGTATTGCATGTCTCATCAAGATCACCTATATAAAATAAGTACTTTAGCAAACTATCCTAAATTATTCTATATAAACTAATGAAAATTATTAAAACAATTACTTCCTGTCCGAAAGCTCCTCCACATCTTGGAGTCTTAGTCTTTCAAAACCCAGGCCAGAAGTCAACCACGTATTTTCAATAAGCCACACACTTTAACTTATTGTTAATATTTTAAATAAAAAAAGTTAATGAGAACTATTCTAATCAATTGTTATTATTATCGAATGCCACACACTTTAATCAATTGTTCTTGTCATGGTGTTAACTACTACATAACTGAAAACACTTACATGCCGTCTCTGAGGTGGAACACTTTCTTTGTCCTGGCTGGGTTTAGGGAATTGACTTCAAGGAGGCAGATGATCGATACCACGCCCATGGTGTCTACACAAGATATGTGTGCATATTTTGGTTATTTAGAGTTTCACGGTAAGAAAATATGAAATCTTTCGATGTTTTTTACATGTAGGAACGTCTCTGTTTGTTTTGATGTCACATATTTGGAGTAAACTAACAAATTCCATGTAGTGCTTGGTGTCCAAAGGATCGATAAGTTTGATCCCAGTGTCTTCGGTGGCGAGACTTTGTTGGATGGAAATCTGAATCCGCTCGGACCACCCTAACTCTAGAGATCTCAATCCACTTGCCATTATGTTTCTCTAGTCCAGAGAAGTCATTTACTTGTCTTGGATAAATGACTATTTCGATCTTGCTTCCGTGCAAAAGTAAAAGCATCAAGATATATAGTCAGAACATGCAGTCTTTCATGTCGAAAACTCTGTTAAATATTTTTCACTTACTCTATGGTCGAACAAGATGTAACTCCAATATGGTCCATCTCCAAACACATAGTATGTGTAGACGCGAAAAATCTTAACTTTGAAGCACCAAGCGGTTTCGTCTTTATTAGGTTGTGTTTGTGCTATGTAGTTGTCATGGAACATTGTGTTTTGGTTCTTTTTCAGAGAGAATGAAAGTGGGAGAAAAGTTAGTGAGAGAGATGATTATTACCCCGAAATAACTTCCCCTCACCAAAGAGATGAGGGTTTTAATAATTTTCCTCGAACGCCGCATCAAAACAGAGAAAGAGAGAGAGACAGAGAAAGAGAGAGATCTACTGTTACGTGGAGTGTGTATCTTTGAGACCCCAATTAAATCAACTAATCATGGTTAAATATCATGTAAACCTAACACTGATTTTGTCTTCTGTTTTGTTGTAGCCTCTGAACCCTTGAACCGTATATTTGTTTTGTCTTTTGTTCTCTTGCATGTTTTGCAGAGTTTCTCTGTTTCGGCGGGACATTTAAGCTGCAGCCACCCTAAAATCTTGTTTTGCGTTTCATTTGGTATGCTTCTGCTTATTGTTTACTCATTAAATAAAAGACAAGAAGAATATTCAATGTTCATCTCAATCGATATTATTAAATTTCCTTAACATGATAAGTACATATATATGCAAACAATAAATTATGTATGTAGAAATATTCTCTAAATCAGAATTTAATATTTCAAACCATCATAAAACTGGTAATAATATTTCACACCAACCACTTCATCTCGATATATATGTTTGATTAAGATCATTCAGAAATGCTATGTTTAATATATTGTGTAGGATTATTTATATTATGTTGTTACTGTAGATAGAGAATATCCTAGAATAATCCTTCATGAGATATATATCCTACAGCACCATGCAATTGCTTTTCGGTATGAAACATATATGCGGACATTAACCAATAGAAACCGCAAAACCTCAAATTTGAGATTTGGCTCACTCCAAAAGAACCAAGAGCAGCAACAACCTTCATTTGATCTGAATATTTATCGACAATATTTCGATGATCTTGGAGGTTCAGTATCCGGTTTACCGGATGAAAATAGTATTTTGGTATCATTGTAAGATATGTAATATTTAAATTTGTTTTTGTTCATTATACTCTCAAATGTGATTAATCAATGCATTTTGAAGTGATAAATGAATGTTTATGTTGCAATCAGACATTTTCATAAGATATAAAACTATTTAAAGATAAAAAATAATAAGGTGTATAATTACATGACTAAAATGTAAAAGAAAAGATGAATCCTCAAATTTGAGATTTTGTACAGTGAAACCTCAAAAATGAAAACCTTAAAACCTCAAAATCTAAAGTTCATCTTTGCTTTTACATTCTAGTCCAAAAACTATTTATTAAATTGTTCTGTGTACTATTTTTAATTTTAGAGTTTCAAAACTTTCAAAACTTTTTCATAATTTTTTTTTTGTGATTTATAATTTTATAATCCGAGAAATATATCCCAAACTTTCAAAAAAAAACTAAAAAATTGTTTCTAAAAACCTGTATTCAATCGTACTTTATATTGTGAACAAACTTTTCTGATTTTTGTAAAGTATAATAGATAAGTTTAAATTTACAAAATGGAGACAATAAAAATGAATATATTACGACTACGTTACGCCTACAATTGGGTAAAATTTTAAAAAATTTGCCAAATTAATACGGGAAATCAAAACCCAATTTATAGCCCAAGAATTTTCGATAAAGTGCCGAGAAATCATCTATTACGACAAATCATGATTTTATTATGTTCTTTCCCTTTTCAGAAATCTCCTTCGAATCATCTCGCTAATCTCTCTCCAAATCCTCTTCTATGCTCACCCATCTCAAAGTGATATATGTTCTTTCAATCTCTTATTTGAGGCTCTCAATTTCTTCGCTAACTTTTGTAGATACCTTATCGACGTTCTCTCAAACTCTTCTTTGAATCTCTCAATCACAAAACCCTCTGTGATATGATGCCTACAACTACAAGTAAGATATGACTTTTGGGTGTGTGTTAAACCATCTAGTTTGCTTCTGCTTGGCTATGCTTTTGAAACGGGATTGCTTATGAATATGATTATTGGATTGCTATGATTTTCTTGTGGTTTACTTGTGTTAATTAATTTTGGTTCTACAGGTTGTAAACGACTCCTATATTCCTCTATCAGCTTCAATATGGTCTCCACAGTCTCGATAATTTGGTTGTTTTTTAGGAATGTTTGATGAGTTCGAGTCTGATGGTTAGGATGTTAATTTTATAGTTAGCAAGCAATTGAGTTTGATGACTCAGTTTAAATACTCTCTGTGTTTTGTTAAGTTCGAGTTTCTGAGCGTTTACAAGATAGTGTTTTGTATCGTTTGAGACATAACCAAACCATCCATAACTTTCTTCTAAAACATTTTTCGAGGAGATCTGTCAACGACATCGACCTCGGGAGATCTCAACAAATGAATATAACTACATCTTTCCTCAGGTAAAGTAACATTTTTTATAATCCACGTTTATAAAGTCATCTCATATTCTTTAATTAATTTTTGTCTCTTACTGTCTTACTTATCACATACCACTGAGAATGATGGAGTCGAAAGCCTGACAGAATATCTTTTAATGGGCAACCGCAAGCACCCCATACACTTTTCAGCGTTTGTGGCCCACCAAGAGAAACGGAAGGAACCTCAACGTAAAACTACAACACCATATGCTTCGTAGGTTACTTATCACTGTCTCTTGAACTTTTTAATTTTTTGGGGTATGATTTGGTAACTCCTTAATGTTGGAGTTTGCGTATGTAGATCGTTTGTGTCTACATGCTACACATAAGTATATATGTTACAAATGTTATGTAGTTGAAAATGTCTTTTACATTTCTTGTACAATTCAAATTACGATATCACTAATTACCAAATCGTAAATGGAAATAATCCAAATTCTTATTTTTGTGAATAAATGTCACTAAACAATTGTCAATTATTCACACTACACACAGAAAGTAGTCACAAAATATTTACCATCGACGTATCTGGATTTTCCGAATAGTCGCTGAATAATCGTTAATTAGTCATTAAACCATCGCTAAGTAGTAACCATATATTACGACTAAGTTGTGACTTTATTAGACAGTTAGACAGTAGTCGGCAAGTAGTGACACAACATTACCATAATCGAATCTGGGTGTTCCAATTAGACGCTTCATAGTCGTTAAATTAGTCATTAAACAGTCACTAATTAATAGCAAAATGCTTACTATAATCATATCTGGATGTTCATGTTAGTTGTTATATCATCGGTAAATTAGTCAATAAACAGTTGTCAAATAGTCACCATATATTACGACTTTTTGGGAATATATTATACAGTCACGTAATTGTCGACAAGTAGTGGCTGAATCAGTACCATAATCGTATTTGGATATTCCGATTAGTCGCTGAATAGTCGTTGACCTAGTAATTACCAAGTCGCCAATATTTACTTTTAGATTGTGACTATATTAAACAGTCGCAAAATAGTCGGCCATTGGTCACCTAGGTTAACGACTACTTGGTTACTACATTTCTCCGACTGCATCTGGACTATGTATTTAGTCGCACAATTGACGCCAAATGGTCGCAAACTAGTCCTTATATATTCCAACAACGATACTTCTATTTACGATTAACTAAGTTAGTCGTAAAAATAGTCGTATACTGATATATCATGGTTTTTACCGGTTTTATGCCATGATATAAGTGTGTTTTAGAGTCTATTTGTGTCTCTTTAGAGTCTTTTGCAGGTTTTACTAGGTACACGCACATTTGGAGCTAAAGTGGAGATTATGGAGCTTATTGGAGCATTTTGGAGATTTGACCCGAGAGCTTGTGCTCACTGTCCAGAGTTGAAGACTGCGTCGATCGTTGCACACCTGCAACGGTCGATGCAAGGCGCGAATGGGCCAGACTCGGCGGTTTAATGAAGAATGCCATTATTGCAGAAAAGCCCAGAAGTTCCAGATATTTACACAGAAGCCCCAAGTAGTGTTTTAGCTATTTAATTAGGATTTTAGATCAGTTTTTAGATACGCTTACACATTCTATCATAATTAAGAGCAGAGAGTTTTTAGAGCTTTTGGGGCTGATCTGATCATGTACTTCATCTATTTTGGAGAAGATTTCGAACCCCTTTACTTATTTAATCTCTTTTATGATTTCTATTAATTCATTGATTATGTTTTCATTATCTATGTCTGAGTAGATTCATAGTTAGGTTTAGGGTTTCTCATTAAGGATTTCATGACTTGCTAGACTTGTTTAATTTAGTTAAGGATTCACATGAATAGAATGTTCTTCGATCTAAATTTTGCTTAATGCTAGTTCTAACCTAATCAATTAGAATCTAGATCTTAGGTTGCTAAATACGACACGAAAGTGTGGTTTAGAATCTGAACTATTTAGGTTGAGCAATTAAGCTTCTCGCAAAGGAATTTGGTTTAGTTTAACTGTGAACACAACGAACTTGAAATTAATGCTGGTTTAATCTGTTAGTAATTGCAAAGGAATTTGGATTGCTGCACTTAGACTTAGAGAATTCTCGCAACGACAGTTGGTTAATTCTATATCCGTGATTTGAGTTCTAGAACTGTGTTTAATTAGATCTTGACTGAACGATTTGTCTGCTTGTCTGATTTCCTGAGAACGCCCTAGACTTAGCGCCCTTAATTAACTGCTTTCACAACCAACAATCTTGCTACCTGTTTACTTTCTCGCACAGCTATTTTAGTTTACTTCACATTGCTTTCTTCTTAGTTTAAATCTCTATTGTTCTTAATCTATCGTTGACCGGAGTCTCTGTGGATTTCGATAACCCTATATACTACGATTGCATAACTGTACACTTGCAGTAGAATAGGATAAAACTAGACCCCTATCAAGTTTTGGCGCCGTTGCCGGGGACTCTTAGAGTCTTCGATAGGATCGAACTTAGGGTTTTTACTAATATTTTTATTTTTTGTTTTAGTTACTAATTTTTCTCTGTTTTCTCTCTGCCGCAGGTACCGATTTCGCGTAGCGTCGATCGTTGCACCTTTGTGTCGATCGTCACTAGGCGGTTCTGAGATTGAATCAATCGTTGCACTGATTGCATCGATCATTGCTTGACAATTACAGACAATTTATGCAGACGCGTGAAACTAGAAGTAATCAGAACTTGAACCTCGTTAATCTCGGACTTGAAGAACTTGGACGACTAGAGAGGACTAACAGAAGAGAAAGAAGAGCAAGGATGGTACGTGAGCGTTTGATCCTGATACAAGATGCTAACGGTATCCTGAGGGACCGAGATAACAATCCTCACAATGCTGCTGGGCAGAGGATTGATGCTGAGGGACGTGTGATCCCTGAGGTTGAGGAACCTGAACCACAGCCGCAGGCGAAAGGCCAAGGACAGAACAAAGGTAGATAGATGGTTGTCCATGAGCGGACTTTAGCTGACTACAACAAACCGGATGAGTTTCATTCAAACCGGTCAGCTTTAGTAATTCCTGGTTTTGAGAGGAATGATTTTGAGATCAAAACCATCTACTACTCGCTGATGAGACAGAATGCCTTCCATGGATACCCATCGGAGCAGCCTATGGATCACATTGATCAATTTGAGGATATAATCATTGGCATGAAGTATGATGGAGTTTGCCAGGATTATCTGTTCCTTAAGCTCTTTCCGCACAGTCTCGCTGGAGACGCTGCTGCATGGATTAAGCAACTGCCACCTGGGCAGTTTACTACTTGGAATGACCTGAAGAGTGAGTTTCTAAGACACTTCTACGATGATGCGCGATCAGATCAGTCCAGACAGGACATTATGACATTTTCCCAAGGCCCTGTGGAGCCTTTAAAAGCTGTCTGGATGAGATTCAGGAAGTACCAGCGTGACTTCCCACACCATGGATTCACTGAGGTCACATTGCTAGGTATCTTCTTCAGAGGCATAGATCTTCCATATCAGTCTGCACTGGATAATTCCAGCAATGCAAACTTTAGCACCAGGACTCCTGCACAAGCTAAGCAGTTGATTGAGAACTTAGCAAGCAGCAATAGTTGCAAGACTATGGATGAGAGAAGGAAGAAATCTGGTGGAAGTGTAGAGAATTCGGAGATTGCTGATATTAGATCTAAGCTGGACACAGTTTGCAATCTCATAGCTGGTAAGAAAGCTGTCCACATTGCCCAAGATGTTGAGGTAATTCAGACTGAGGAGGACACTCAGGAAGAAGATGTGAATTACATAGGAGGATCTGGATTCCAAGGTAATAGATTTGGTAATCAGCAGGGAAACAGGTTCTTCAATGGAGGACAGAAGAGTGCTTTCAATCAAAACTCCTCTGGCTTTGGACAGACTAGTGGTTTTCAGAAACCTTTTGGACAAGGTACTCAGAGAACCTATGGATCATCTTCTTACCAAGCGCCTCCTGTAGCCACTTCCCATGAGAGTAAGTTGGAGGCAATGATGGAACATCTGCTGAAGGGTCAGACTAAGAATGTTGCAGACCTCGATAAGAAGATAGGAACTGTCTATGAGGATCTGAACGGGAAATTTGAACACCTGAGCGCGCATATGAAGGAGCTTGACGCTAGAGTTGCAAGAACTGCTGGATAAGCTCAGAGGGAAGATGGATATCTCCCAGGGCGAACTGATGCTAGTCCCAAGTATCAATGCAATGCAGTGACATTGAGAAGTGGTAAGGAGCTGTCTCCTGGCCAGAAAAAGCAGTTGAGTGTCGAAGAACTCGTGGAAATTGAAGAATTGGAAGATGGGATCCGTGATATTCGCAATGCATCGATCGACGCAAGTAAGCAACGATCGACACAAAGCGAAAATGTAGAGCCTCTCATAACAAAGTCACCCAGCAACGATCGACACAACGCCAGTGACGATCGACGCAAGGAGACTACAGAGAGTTCAAGATCAGAGAAACCAAAACAGTCGAGTGAAAGAGTCTACAAGCCTAAAGTGCCTTTTCCCAAAAATTCCAGAAAAGCTAAGAACGATAAACAGTATGCTAAATGCAAGGAGTTTATTAAAAAGGTGAAAGTTTAAGTGTCTTTGATTGACTCTATGGAGAGTTCTCCTGTGATGAGAAGATGTCTTAAGGATTTAATTGCTGGAAAGTGGTCTAATGAGGAGAGCGTAATGATGATCAATGAGGTGTGTAGTGCAATGATTCAGGGCAGAATTCCTGAGAAGTTGAAAGATCCAGGAAGCTTTGTATTGGATTGTGCTATCTACAGGGAAAGATTCGAAAGGTCCCTGTGTGATCTTGGTTCCAGTGTGAATCTTATGCCTTTCTCAGTTGCTAAGAGGCTCGGAATGACTGATTTTATACCCACTAGGATATCACTGGTATTGGCAGATAGAACAATAAGAATTCCCGAAGGATTATTGGAGGATGTACCTATAATGATTGGCCAATGTGTGATACCTACTGATTTTGTGGTTCTGCAGTATGGAGAGGAACCAAAGGATCCACTGATTTTGGGCAGGCCCTTCTTAGCTACTGCTGGTGCGATGATTGACTGCCAAGGAGGTAGAATAATTCTGAACGTGGGTGATCTGAAGATGAGTTTTGATATGGATAAACTGTTGAAGAGACCAACCATCGACGGACAGACCTTCTATGTGGACACATTAGGTGATTTGGCTGCAGAGTACTATCACAAGTCACATGCTGAATATCCTCTAGAAAGAGCTTTACTGAGCTCTATAATGGAGCTGGAATACCTGCAAGACGACCCTGCAGTCTGCTAAGCGAAACTGATGGATTCTGCTGAGCAAGTGATGAAGTTAGAAGTATCTGCCGTGACGTTGCATCGATCGACACAGCCTGTGCATCGCTCGTTGCAAGTCGACAGAGACTGGGCCGAGGAAAAAGCTCCGAAAATCGAGCTGAAACAACTTCCATCCGGGCTAAGGTACGCATTTCTTGGACCTAATTCGACATATCCAGTAATTGTCAATGCTAGTTTGAACAACGCAGAGCTCACTTTACTGCTAACCAAGCTGCGCAAGCATCGCAAAGCTCTTGGCTATTCTCTTGATGACATTTCAGGTATCTCACCAGAGCTGTGCATGCATCGGATACATCTTGAGGACGAGTCTAAGACATCTGTTGCAGAGAAGGCTTAATCCTAATCTACAGGAAGTGGTTAAAAAGGAGATTATGAAACTCCTGGATGCTGGGATCATCTATCCTATTTCAGACAATGATTGGGTGAGTCCAGTCCATGTAGTGCCTAAGAAAGGCGGAGTCACAGTTGTAAAGAATGAGAAGAATGAGCTGATCCCTACTAGGACTGTGACTGGACACAGAATGTGCATAGATTACAGGAAACTCAATGCCGCAACAAGAAAGGATCATTTCCCTTTGCCCTTCATTGATCAAATGCTGGAGAGGTTAGCAAATCACCCTTACTATTGCTTCCTCGATGGATACTCAGGTTTCTTTCAGATTCCTATCCACCCAGAGGATCAGGGAAAGACCACTTTCACTTGTCCATATGTCACATTTACTTACCGTAGGATGCCCTTTGGACTCTGTAATGCGCCAGCCACCTTCCAGAGATGCATGATGTCCATCTTCACTGACATGATTGAGGACTTTATTGAGGTATTTATGGATGATTTTTCAGTTTATGGACCCTCCTATAATGAGTGCTTAGATAATTTATGCAAAGTGCTAACTAGATGTGAGGAAAAGCATTTGGTCCTTAACTAGGAAAAGTGTCATTTCATGGTCAGAGATGGTATTGTACTTGGACATAGAGTGTCTGAAGCAGGGATCGAGGTAGACCGCGCTAAGATTGAGTTTATGACCAGCCTTCAGGCACCTGATTCCGTTAAGTCTATAAGAAGCTTTCTTGGACATGCTGGTTTCTATAGACGGTTCATCAAAGACTTCAGTAAGATTGCTAGGCCACGAACTGCTTTGCTGTGTAAGGATACCAAATTTGAGTTCAATGCAGATTGCCAGATTGCATTTGAACAGATTAAGCAAGCATTAGTGAGTGCTCCAATAGTTCAGCCACCGGATTGGGATCTACCTTTTGAGGTTATGTGTGATGCAAGTGACTATGTTGTGGGAGCTGTTCTGGGGCAGAAGAAGGATCGAAAGCTTCATGCTATCTATTATGCTAGTAGGACACTAGACGATGCACAGAGAAACTATGCCACTACAGAGAAGGAGCTGTTGGCTGTTGTCTTTGCATTTGAGAAATTTCGCCCCTATCTTGTTGGCTCCAAGGTAATTGTGCATACTGATCATTCAGCCCTGAAGTATCTAATGCAGAAGAAGGATGCTAAGCCAAGATTGTTGAGATGGATTCTGCTGCTTCAGGAGTTTGACATTGAAGTGAGAGACAAGAAGGGGGTTGAGATTGGAGTTGCTGACCACCTTTCAAGGATGCTGGTTGAGGAAGACGTGCCCATCAATGATTATTTGCCTGATGAAAACGTCAATATGGTCGGTACAGTGTTTCGGACAGATTTGGGCAGAGAGTTGCAGAACTGTCGGGATAATCGCTCAGTGTCGATCGATGCTACATTGGCAACGGTCGATGCAAGTATCGGGGAAGCAACGATCGACACATACATATGCAACGATCGATGCAGACCTGATACGAGCCCAAAATCTTTAAGGATTCGAATTGGGGACTATGACTTCGAAATTGCTGCTGTAGCAACCACTGATCGACCCTGGTATGCAGATATAGATAATTACCTTGATGCTGAGACTGAACCAGATGATTTAAAGGGTTATGCAAAGAAGAAGTTCTTCAGGGAGCTTAGACGATACTACTTGGACGAGCCTTATCTCTATAAGCACTGTTCAGATGGTCTTTACAGGAGATGCGTTGCTGAAACAGAGGTTCCAGACATCCTTTTCCACTGTCATGGATCAGATTATGCTGGACATTTTGCTACATTCAAGACTGCGTCTAAAGTTCTGCAAGCAGGTTTCTGGTGGCCTACAATGTTTAGAGACACCCATTCTTTCATCTCTCAATGTGATGCCTGTCAAAGGAGAGGGAAGATCAGCAAGAAGCATGAGATGCCTCAGAACTTCATTCTGGAAGTTGAGGTTTTCGATTGTTGGGGCATAGATTTCATGGGTCCTTTTCCCTCATCCTATGGGAATAAGTTCATCTTGGTTGCTGTGGACAATGTGTCTAAATGGGTAGAAGCAATAGCTAGTCCAACCAATGATTCTTCGGTGGTCATTAAGCTGTTTAAGACCATCATATTCCCCAGATTTGGAGTACCTCGGATAGTGATTAGTGATGGAGGATCTCATTTTATCAATAAGGTCTTCGAGAAGCTGCTGAAGAAGCATGAAGTTCATCACCGAGTCGCTACTCCTTATCACCCTCAGACTAGTGGACAAGTCGAGGTTTCTAACAGGCAGATTAAGGAGATCCTTGAGAAGACTGTTGGAAAGAAAAGGAAAGATTGGGCAGCAAAGCTGGATGATGCATTATGGGCTTACAGGACAGCATTCAAGACACCACTTGGGACCACTCCATTTCATCTGCTGTATGGAAAAGCATGTCATCTGCCAGTAGAGCTTGAGCACAAAGCAGTATGGGCTGTAAAACATACGAACTTTGATCTTAAATCTGCTGCGGAAAGGAGATTGGTCCAGCTTAATGAGTTGGATGAGATTAGACATTTTGCCTATGAGAACTCAAAGTTGTACAAGGAGAGGACTAAGGCTTATCATGACAAGAAAATTGTTTCTAGACAGTTTGAGCCTAATGATCAGGTACTTTTGTATAATTCTCGTTCGCATTTGTTTCAAGGTAAGCTGAAATCAAGGTGGTTCGGTCCTTTCACGATCAAAGAGGTGCGCCCATATGGAGCTGTCGTTCTAACCACCAAGGAAGGTAATGAATTCACTGTGAATGGACAGAGGGTGAAACATTATTGGGCTAAGGCCGAGATTCCAGAAGGTCAGATTCTGCCTCTGGATGATGCACCCTCTACCTAGATCAGCTGAAACGTCAAGCTATTGACGCTAAAAGAGCGCTGAGTGGGAGGCAACCCACTGTTTTCGATTTTGCATTTTAATTTTAGTGTTTTTGTAGGATTTTACGTTTTGTTTCTGTTTTTGGTGAGTTTTGTCTGCAGGTCTCGGCCACATTCGCAGTGCGTCGATCGACACACATTGTGTCGATCGTCACAACACGATCAAAATCGCATTGCAGCGATCGTTGCGGTCCTGAGCAACGATCGACCACTAACGAAAATCGCCTAGGAACGGTCGATGCACCTAGTGCAACGATCGATGCCTGAGCGACAGAGGTAAAATAAGACAGAACTCAACACGTCCATTAACAATTTTTGTTTTCTTTTTACCAATCCTTCGCTTGACACTACTGGGGACAGTGTGTCTTAAGTGTGGGGGAGGTGCTACTCCAGTTTTCTGTTTTCTTAAGAGTCAGTCCGTTTTTCAAATTTGTTTTATTGAGTCAAAACCAGTTTAAGTAAGAAACAATGAATTTTTGAGAAGATTAACAGCACTTGCAGGAACTTAAGTAACCATTGGGATGAAGTTGCAAGATGATCTCTGACAATTAGAAAACCCCATCACAGATCAACCTACTGAGGACACCCACATCACTTCAGGTATCAGAGGATCCTTTTACTGACTTCAAACTTAATACTGACTTAGATTTCTCACTTAAGGGTTTGGTATACTTTGTGTCGGGTTCCCTTGTTAGTTCTGACACAGCCTGTAAACCTGTCCTATTTAGTTCCCTTCTCCCCTTCCATAAAAAAAAAGATAATAAACTGAGGATGAGTTAGTAACTCCGAAGTGGAAATGGGAGTGGTAGCTACAACTATAATATCCTGTGCATCCATGGAATGTGTCCAAAGTACACCCCTTAACGGGAAGAGCACTGATAAAAAAAAAAAAAATTATACCCAATGGGGAAAAATCAGAATGCTAAGGAAGAGAAAAGAGAAGAAAGGGACTAGAGAAAGATAGTATGGTGGTCTAGAGCTTATAAGGTAAGAGTCCATGTGCCTTTGATCGATACTCCTTAGTTGAGACCGCACTTAAATACTTGCAGAAGTCAGTAGGGAGAATTTGAATGCGTGAATGTAATTGTGGAGTTTACTTAGGACAGTTGCTAAGTGTGGGGGAAGTATATGTTGGTCTCGATGTCTTGTGATTGATTCTTTCAGTGGTTTACTAAGGGGAATCTGAGTGTTGTTGCTTCTAGGATGAAAAGAGTTTCTGAAGAGTTTTTCAAACCTCTTCACCATGTTTTAGTTCTCTGTTTTGCTTGAGGGCAAGCAAAGGCTAAGTGTGGGGGAGTTGATATATCATGGTTTTTACCGGTTTTATGCCATGATATAAGTGTGTTTTAGAGTCTATTTGTATCTCTTTAGAGTCTTTTGCAGGTTTTACTAGGTACACGCACGTTTGGAGCTAAAGTGGAGATTATGGAGCTTATTGGAGCATTTTGGAGATTTGACCCGAGAGCTTGTGCTCACTGTCCAGAGTTGAAGACTGCGTCGATCGTTGCACACCTGCAACGGTCGATGCAAGGCGCGAATGGGTCAGACTCGACGGTTTAATGAAGAATACCATTATTGCAGAAAAGCCCAGAAGTTCTAGATATTTACACAGAAACCCCAAGTCGTGTTTTAGCTATTTAATTAGGATTTTAGATCAGTTTTTAGATACGCTTACACATTCTGTCATAATTAAGAGCAGAGAGTTTTTAGAGCTTTTGGGGCTGATCTGATCCTGTACTTCATCTATTTTGGAGAAGATTTTGAACCCTACTTATTTAATCTCTTTTATGATTTCTATTAATTCATTGATTATGTTTTCATTATCTCTGTCTGGGTAGATTCATAGTTAGTTTTAGGGTTTCTCATTAAGGATTTCATGACTTGCTAGACTTCTTTAATTCAGTTAAGGATTCACATGAATAGAATGTTCTTCGATCTAAATTGTGCTTAATGCTAGTTCTAACCTGATCAATTAGAATCTAGATCTTAGATTGCTAAATATGACACGAAAGTGTGGTTTAGAATCTGAACTATTTAGGTTGAGCAATTAAACTTCTCGCAAAGGAATTTGGTTTAGTTTAACTGTGAACATATCGAACTTGAAATTAATGCTGGTTTAATCTGTTAGTAATTGCAAAGGAATTTGGATTGCTGCACTTAGACTTAGAGAATTCTCGCAACGACAGTTGGTTAATTCTATATCCGTGATTTGAGTTCTAGAACTGTGTTTAATTAGATCATGACTGAACGATTTGTCTGCTTGTTTGATTTCCTGAGAACGCCCTAGACTTAGCGCCCTTAATTAACTGCTTTCAGAACCAACATTCTTGCTACCTGTTTACTTTCTCGCACAGCTATTTTAGTTTACTTCACATTGCTTTCTTCTTAGTTTAAATCTCTATTGTTCTTAATCTATCGTTGACCGGAGTCTCTGTGGATTTCGATAACCCTATATACTACGATTTCATAACTGTGCACTTGCAGTAGAATAGGATAAAACTAGACCCCTATCATATACCACCGACAATTTTACGAATATGCATTTTACCGACGAAGGATTTACAACGAAAAGATTTAGTCGCTATTTAGTCATAAAACCGCGTATAACGTCTATTCCATGACTAAGAGTGCAGTCGAAAAAAGATGTTTTCTTGTAGTGACTGTCAATAACCTATGATCTATCACCAGAACAGATATTCGCTTTCAGCGTCGAGTGAACTTGTTGCTTCATCACATTTTTGAAAGTTTGTTACAATATTCTTCTTCATTTCTCTCTGTAATTCGAGTATTGTAGCTCAGTGTTCTTAGGGAATCCTTCTTCAGTCGTGATTATCGTGACTTTGGGTATCAATTCGGTGTTTTTAGCATTAAAATCTTGTTACTGATAATCAATTTGAGTTTTGAAGTAATCATTTTCTTTCTTTATCAAACGGTATTAGAGATCAAAGATCCTCTAATAAATGAGAGCAATGGCAGAAACGAGATCACAATCGCTATTACGAGAATTTGAAATCTCAACTGGATCACGCTTTCAAGAGTTAAAAGGTCAAATTTTGGAACAGAATGAGCGATTATATGCAAAGCTGGATCAAAGTATCACATTATAAAATGAGAAGCTTCATTCAAAATTAGATCTGAAGCGATTTATCTGGTGGCTATTCTGAAAGGACAATCATCAACGAGCGAAGAGAGTCCTCATGAAAGATCTTCTACAGCAGAGTCAACACCCCAGTTGATTCAATCGCAACGCAACATACTGTGCCTGGAAGAGGAAGAACATGTAACCTACAACACTACTCAGGAATCACGCGGTTAGGATTTCCCTCGATTTAGCGGTGATAGAATGAAGGGATAGTTATTCAAAGTACAAAAGTTTTTCCTGATGAATCATACACCAGCTGAGTTAAAAGTTGGTTTAGCATCTATTCACTTTGATGATCTTGTCGCTACTTGGCACCAATCAGTTGTAGAATCAGAGTTAGGAGAGAATCTCATCTATGATTGGCCTGCTTACAACTTAGTTGCTTCTGCAAGATCGATTTGATGAGTTGCTAGATGATCCAATTGCTGAGTTGAAGCAGCTACAAGAAACAAATGGGATAGTAGAATATCACGGAGGGTTCGAATTGATACAAAATCGAGTCAAATTGCATGAAGAATACTTGGTCAGTGCATATTTGGTTGGTTTGAGAATAGACACTCAAATGCATCTTCCTATGTTAGAGCCTAAGTCAATTCGACAATGCTTAGTATTAGGGAGGTTGTATGAAAATGCACATCCTAAAAAGCCTTTTCAACATAGTTGGTCTCAAGATAAGGCTCCGGTTTCAAGAAAGGGATTTTTGACATACAAAAAGGAGAATGAAGGTAAGTCAACATTACTACTTCTACCTGATAAACCAGCGGGACCTCAACCAAAACCACTTTTATCACAAGAAGAAATGAGTTGTCGTTACTCTGAAGGACTTTGCTATTTATGTGATGAAAAGTATACCCATGGTCATTACTTGAAGCATAAAAACACAATTGTTTGTGATGGAAGTAAGTGAAGAATAGGAGCAAACAAAAGAATAGATAGAAGAGCAAACATGAGAAGAGATATAAGGAAATTGTGCTCATATTTCAGTATATGCAGTTGAGGGTATCTCCAGATTTCAAAAAATGCGTGTGAAGGGAGTTCATAGTAAGAGAGATTTGTTTATTCTCATCGATTCAGAGCCTACACATAATTTCATTGACCGGGATAAATTGGGTTGTAAGAGTCTTCCTATTGGGGTGGCAAAGGTGAAGGTAGTCGATGGGATACATATGGGAGTAACATGTAGGGTAGAACAATTGCAAAGGAACTTTCAGTGTCTATCCTTTATTGCAGATTTCATGGTTTTACCATTGGGAGGTTGTGATATGGTGTTAGGAGTACAGTAGCTTGCTTAATGCGGTCCAATTACTTGGGATTTTCAGAAGCTAATGATGCAATTATGAGAAATAAGAATGTTCTGTTGCATGGATTGAAGGGTGGTTCAGTAAGAGAGGTAAAGGCTTCCAAGTCGAACAAGTTACAGGAAGAGGACATACATTTATATATGATCTTTATGCATGAACTGGAAGAATCTAGTATACAATTCTATCATTTGGATGTTCAGAATGTCAAAGGGGAAGCCTCTTCAATTATTGAGGAATTGTTACAAAAATATGCTGATATTTTTGCAGAACCTACAACATTACCTCCTTTCCGAGACAAGCATCACCATAAAATTCCATTATTAAAGTGATATAATCCGATAAACCAAAGACCTTATCGTTATGCATTGCACCAAAAGAATGAAATTGATAAGATGGTTCAGGAGTTGTTGAATGCGGGTACTATTCAGCCAAGATCTAGTCCTTATGCTTCTCCAGTGGTCCTGGTGAAGAAAAAGATGTTTCTTGGAGGCTTTGTGTGGATTATAGAGTGTTAACCAACATAGGTGAAAGATAGGTTTCTTATTCCTTTAATAGAAGATTTGATGGATGAACTGAGTAGATCTTCTGTCTATTCTAAGATTGTCTATTCTAAGATTGATCTGTAGGCAAGTTATCATCAAGTTAGGATGGACCCCAATGAGATTCATAAAAAAAGCTTTTAAGACTCATAGTGGACACTATGAGTACCTGGTAATGCCATTTGGCCTTACTAATGCACCTGCAAATTTTCAAGGATTGATGAATATTGTTTTCAAGAAGCTATTGAGGCAGTGTGTCTTGATTTTCTTTGACGATATCTTATCTATAGTCCTTCAATTGGGCTTCATATCAGTCATCTCAGGCAGGTTTTGGAATTATTGAGGAGGAACAATCTGTTTTCTAAGAGGATTAAGTGTGCCTTTACTACAGACAAGTTGGAGTATTTGGAGCACTATATTGAGGGAAGAGGTGTCTCAACTGATCCTACTAAGATCAAAGAAATTCAGAATGGCCTTTACCACAGAACTTGAAACAATTGCGTGGATTTTTGGGTCTAGCTGGCTATTATCAACGCTTTGTGATGCCCTTGACAGCTTTAACCAAAAAGGAGAGTTTTCTTTGGTCAGAAATTGAAGCATTAATTTCAGAAATTGAAGCATGCTCTGTGTGAAGCTCTTGTATTGGCCTTACCTCAATATTATAAACCTTTTGTAGTAGAAACTGATGCTTGTAGGCAATGCATTGGTGCAATTTTGATGCAAGAGGGGCATCTTTTGGCCTATATCAGTAGGCATTTGAAAGGGAAACAATTGCATCTATCCATTTGTAAGAAGGAGGTGCTAGCAGTTGTTTTCTAGTTCAGAAGTGAATGCATTACCTTCTCACATGTTATTTTATCATTAAACAGATTAGAAAAGCCTTGAGTATTTATTATTAGGGACATAAGTCCCACATTGGTAGTTGGAAGGGATCTTTAGTAATATATAAGTGATATGGGCCACTCCACTTATCACTAATTGGTTTTAGGTTGGAAGCCCATACATCTTAATATGGTATCAGAGCCCGATCCATACAATCCAACCCGATCCGACCCAAAGTTGGTCCAATCATCGACAAGCCATACCCAAATTGGTGCCGTCGATCCAAGTCCAAGCATTCCGAGATTAATGGCCAAACGACCATTATCTCGAGAGGGCATATTAGGGACATAAGTCCCACATCGGTAGTTGGAAGGGATCTTTAGTAATATATAAGTGATATGGGCCACTCCACTTATCACCAATTGGTTTTAGGTTGGAAGCCCATACATCTTAATATTTATTAGAGCAACGTTTGAACACTCCTATATAAGAACAATGGTTGCCTAAACTATTGGAGTTTTACTATGAAATCCACACAATCAAAGGAAAGAAAATTTGTTGGCTGATGCTTTATCTTGAGTAGAAGGTGCTGAAATTTTACATATGTCTATGTTTGTATTGGAATGTTATCTACTGAAATAGATTCAAGATTCTTATGATCATGCTGAAGCAATTTATCAGTTTCTAGCAGAACTAAAATAGCAAAAGTTGGCAAGAAAACATTACTCATGGTCACATAACATTTTAAGGAGGAAGAGTAAGATTTTGGTTCCTGCTGATGTTGGTTTGAAGAATAAGGTACTGCAATGGTTACATTCTTCTGGAACATGAGGTTTTTGGTTGAGATGTCACATTGCAAAGGGTCAAAGGCATTTTCTTTTGGAAGGATATGTCCAAAGATATTCAAGCCTATTTACAGAGTTGCTCAGTTTATCAACAATGCAAGTATAAAACGACGTCTTCTCAGGCTTTAATCCAGCCACTACATATTACAGTCATTGATGGCTTGCTTCTATCATTTGGGAACTCAGTGATATTTATGGTGGTGGACAGGTTAAAAAAAAGAGCACATTTTATAGCTTTGGCTCATCCTTTTTCTCCTTCTTCAGGTACTCAAGCCTTCTTGGATAACATTTTCAAGCTTCATGGGTTTCCTTGTTCTATAATCAGTGATCGTGATGCGGTGTTCCTTAGTGATTTCTGGCATGAGCTTTTTACTTTACAAGGAGTAACTCTCAATATATCTAGTTCCTATAATCCACAAAGTGATGGGCAAACTGAAGTTGTGAATCGATGTTTGGAGACTTACTTGCGTTGCATGTGTAATGACCGTCCTCATCTCTTAAGCAAATGGTTATCATTGGCTAAATTCTGGTACAACACTAACTTCCACACTGCAATTCAAATGATACCTTATCAAGATGTGTATGGTCAACCTCCTCCTCAACACTTACCATACTTACTAGATGAATCTAAGGTGGCAGTTGTAGCAAAGTGTTTACAAGATAGAGAGGACATGTTGTTGATACTGAAGTTTCACTTGCTTTGAGCTCAACATAGGATCCAACAATTTGATGATCAACATAGGATAGACAGTGAGTTTGACATTGGGGATTTGGTTTATGTCAAGCTGCAACCTTATCGTACGTCAACATTTGTGGTATTGTGTTCTAATCAGAATGTTATCACCGAAGTATTTTAGACCGTATAAAATCCTTGAAAAATGGGGAGCAATGGCTTATAAGTTGGCACTTCCAGCTCCCTCTCAAATCCATCATGTCTTCCACATGTATTAATTGAAGTTGGCTGTGGGTTCTGTTTTGACTTCAACAGACTTACCGAGTGTTGTTTATGATGTGTTGATAACGGAACCTGAATCTGTTTTGGAGAGGAAGATGGTGAAACGCCAAGGCAGAGCAGCAACTAAGGTGGATGTCAAATGGTTCGATCGTCCTGAAGAGGAGGCTACTTGGGAATTCTTATATTATTTGCAGCAGAAGTTTCCCTCTTTTAGACCTTGAGGATAAGGTTGTCAAGAACAAGAGGATTTGATACAGGAAACAAGTAGTTGCCAAGTCGACAAGTCAAACGGTCAACTAGTTTGTTTATAAATGTTGATAAGTCAAACAAATTTATTCATTCATCATATATTCGAAAGTTTTTTATAGTATTCTTCTTCATTTCTCTCTGTAATTTGAGTATTGTAGCTCACTGTTCTTCGGGAACCCTCTTCAATCGTGATTCTCGTGACTTTGGGTATCGTTTCGGTGTCTTGTTGAACATTAGAATATTTTTACTGATAATCAATTTGAGTTCTGAATACATCCTTTTATTTCTTTATCAGTATCTGGCGTTCTCCAACAACGATTTTTCTACTTATCTGAGAATGTTTCTATGAACTCGTCTCTATTCGCCATTTTCTGCCAAAAAGTTTCGGTTTTGGATCAGTTTGATTTGTCAATACTGAACACACCAATAATGGAGAAAGAAAGAGTTTGGGATGTACTTACTGTTGCATTTTCTATATTTGAAAGGCTAGCTTCACCCTCAAATTCATATCGATGTTCTCTTGCACTGAATAGTTGAAAAGAATCGGTTCTTGGCTTACAATACTGATCTGAAATGAATCTAGAGAACTTCAAGATTTGGTTCTACCAAATATTTTATAGACTAATGATTTAAGAAACATAATATTTTTACTTGTTTGTGAAGGTATTGATGTGATAATTCCATCAAAGAAACTCCATTAAGAAAAATCTTCCCCTTGACAAGATCATAGAATCTCTTTATCAAATAGACTAAGGTCTTATCCAATATGACAAAGATGAAACTGACTTTTCTTCAAACCCAAATCGAAAACTGTATGAACTGAACTTACTTTTCCTCCACCACTTTGTCCAACAAGTGCATCTTTTGAACCTGGAGTCAAACTCAACGATATTCCCTGCACAAATTCAGTTAATATAATAGTTATAGTTTAAGAACCTCCTATTACCGAATCAAATATTACAAAAAGTGTAACGACATGGTCCCAGTAAACTGGAAACAGCGTCGTTAGGACATCTGTTTAACCAAAAGTGGTTATCCGGCATGTCCTCCCATGGCCCAGGAGTCATGCGCATGCTTCATTCTGTTCAAATCCACCAACCTAATAAGTAATTGAACTTCTGCTACTAGTCCTGGGGAAAAAGGAGCGGGGAAAGAAGAGAGGTGAGTAATGGGGATTACTCAGTGAGACAATCCAAACTAGTCCACTTCAACACACCTGGCATACGCCTTGACATCGAGACGAGAATTAAGCAGCTACAAGCACCAACTACGTATAAGGATAAATGTAGTCTTGAAATTAAGCAAACAACAAGAAAGAGGGTCCAACTACCCGGTCGTCCTGACCCCATCGGTCCATGACACCCTTTTAGTTGACGTACCAATAACAGGTACCATGCCCAACCAGAATCAAATGTGCCCTTAACAGCACCATGCCCAACCGGCATTACGCTCTTTAAGGCCAAACAACGGGCTCGCTAGACCTAAGTGGAAGGACATGCCAAATCGGGCTCCGCCCTGACAATCAACGTGTACGGAAGACTCTCAACCCCGTATACCACACCTAACACAAACTCAACAACATTACCCGGTTCTCAACCTAACCGTCTTTAACAGACCATCTATGTTCTCACGCAATTTCTCAACCAACAACAAAAGCTACATACAATCTTAAATGTTTCAATCAATCACACAATATCATTTCCGGTTAACGATTTGATTTATCAATTCCGCTCTCAAACAATCAACCAATCACACAACAGTTTTCATTCGTCTTAACTACAATTCCCAATTCCGGTTACTCGGTTCCAATTCCTTATATGGATATCGATCGTTCAATTTTAATATCACTATGGTTCTTAAAAATAATATGATTGTATAATACTTTAGCTTATATAATTATCTAACCACCTAACTCACACATCAAACAAGGAAGCGGACTTAACCCGATTACGACATCATGACATATAACGACAGCGCAGAAGCAAATTAGAGTGAACCACCTCACCTTGGCCATATTGACGACGAGAAACGAAGTCGGTTTGGTGGTTTATTTGAAGATGACGGTAGGGTACCTTACTCCACGAGAGAGGTCAAGGAGGGTTCGAACTCCATGCGACTGGTCGACTGCTAACTCTAATGGCTTGACAACAACGATGAACCGCAAACAAACACAAAACGGACTGCAATCAAGATCGCGAAAGAAGGACACGACTATCCATGATCTAAATTTCTAGATCGGTTCTACTTCAACCCCGAGCTATAAATATGTGTCTAATAAGTCCCTGCAAAGATTTGGGTCAAACAGAATCTGTTTGCCTAACTCAAAACACAGACATATCTAGACTATTCACAGATTCGTCATGAACAGACTAATTTTAGAAAACATATCATAACTTCCAAACGGTAAGTCGGATTAGAACAACTCTTACATTACTGGAAATCTGAGACCGAGAATTCCAACAACATATTTTGCGTTCTGTGGATATTTACGGATCACCGGGAAAATGCATTTAAATCTGACGGCCGGAATTGACACGATCCTAGATATGCATTCAAAACGGTGAAAAATCGAAGAAACGACATTAGAGATCCGATCTAACACAAGGGATCAAAAAACGAGACAAGGACAATGAAAAGAGAATAATCAATCGATATTACGGATTCACTTAACCCGGAAGAAGAATCAGAGAGAGACGTAAGAAAGAGAAGAGTAGATCGGACGGTGCCTCGAGGCGGAGGCGACAATGGCAGCTGGGGGTCTTCGATCGATGGTGGCTCTTGTAGAAGATGGGCAGGGCTTAGCCTCCAAGTTTCTATCTTGCCTCCTCTTCTTGTAGAGATCCACTTTTATAAGAAAAAGGAGGATACCCTAGGTTGCAAGTGGGATTAGACTTAGGATTAGTCTTGGGAAGGAAGTTTTTAATTGGGTTTTGGGCTACAAAAATCGGGCCATGACAATTCTCCCCCATTTGACAGAAATTCGTGTCGAATTACAAGAGGAAAGATCCTCGGAAATCAAATAAAAAACCCAAATAGAACACGGAAGACATTTAGAAAGAAAGAGCGAAATCTTGCGAAGTTATACACTTCTTCTTGGAATCTAAGGAATGGTAGAAGGAATGGGTAAGGATTTAGGCTTCCAGGCTGTACACCTCAAAATCATTTGACATCGGACGACCGTTTGACCAACAATCAAATAAGAACATGATCAAACGACAATCCTTATTCGGGTTCAGAGATGTTAAAGAATGGCATCCGGAAAGGCCTCTACTTCCTCATCCCTATTCTATAGCCCTAGGAGGAAAAAAAAGATGAGCTAAGACTCACCATGTTAGAACTACATAGCGAGAAAGGATACAAGCCGGAAGAGAGAAAGGAACATGAAACTAGAACAACTACGGAGGAAGAGATAGGATCATATAAGTAGTTAGGAAGGACGAGAACTTTCTTGATTTATCCACTTATTTCGACATCCAAAGAATGGACGAATTACTAAAGAGGTGAACCACAATAGTTACGAGAATGAAGGAAGACAAAGTGAAAACTCACTTACGGAATCTCTAGAACAAGAAAAGATTGAAGCTAGGGAGGAAGGAACATTTAAAACTTGACAGAATGGTGATATCTCCATAGAGATCGCAGAAGTTTCACAGGAAAAGGACAATGGCATTCTTCTTACTAGAAAGATCTTGCGGGATCCTCATACATGAAGGAATTGAAGAACATAAACTCAACTTGCGGAAACCGCGGAACATGAAAAGGCCAAGAACTCAAAACAAAACAGATAAAGAAATTGGTTCACCTCCAGTAAGGAAAAAATGACTAAGCTAACTACATGGGGGTCTTGAGATCACTTCCGGTTCGTGTCACAATGCAATTCCTGGAACTTTCTTGCGGTGAAACTTATCCCATATACCTCAGATTCACTGACGGACCCCATACAAGAATCCTAAGCTCGAGCTAAGGCACACAACGATCCTTTTATCACTCCGACATTCAGAACAAACAAGAATACGAGGTAAAGTCAAGAGGTTCTCCGACACTCTCCCAGGCGGTCCGGATATCTCCCACAAGTCCAAACTTGTACACTTCCAATTTATCGGTCGCGGGTTGGTGCAGATGAGTCATGGGAGTCTTCTTCGGTCTACTCAACTTTCGCTAAGCACTTAGTAACAATGCTTTGGAGAGGAAGGGGTGCGATACTAGAAATAGATCCAGAAGAACAATTCGGGAAGAAGAAGGAAAAACACTTAGAAAGATCACATGAACCACTTAGGGACAATCCATAACTGTTTCCCATTAGACCACTCTTTTGGAAACCGAGGAATGAATAAGATAAGAGATCAGGGAAAGACTGCAATACAGTCCAAGGAAGAAGCGCCTGAAGAACGAAAGTCCAACTTGTAGAATCTCCAGAACAAGGAAAGAATGAGATCGCAGGAAAAAGGAAGGAAACACGAGACTGGAAATGACTTATGAACGAGAACGACAGAGAGGAAGACAAGAACTTGAACTCCGAAACACAACATAAATTCTTCTTCAATTCAGTTCAGGAACTCCGTTCGAAATGCTTCTTGAACTCTACGATGAACGCCTCCTCATACATGTCACCTTGCTGCACCTCAATGGCATATACTACCCCAAATGCATACAACGCAACATACATCTCAACATATACCTCAATTGCATACTCCACAACATACACCTCGTCGGCATACACATCAACATACGTATCAAAATACACCTTAATGGCATAGATCCCGACATACATCTCGACATACATCTTAAGGGTAATCGCTACCACTAAATTCTATGGGCACCGACCTCAACCTGCAACGAAGATCTAACTAGACTATAACCATATAGAAGAATTCATATACTACTTTATTGGTGGTTTGAAAACACTTTTACAGAGTTTTATTAGCGCGCTAAACTTTTGTAAACACTTTTTGAAAACGAAAATAAGGTTTTTAGAAAATGACATAAGCTGGTCCCTTAGGGCAGGACCGAGGGACCTTAATCCATGCTCTGATACCAATTGTAACAACATGTTCCCGGAGAACCGTAAATGACGTTGTTAGGACATCTGTTGAACCAAAAATGGCTATCCGGCATGTCCTCCCATGGCCCCAGGAGTCCTGCGCACGCTTCCTTCTGTTCAAATCCACCAACGTAAAAAGTAATTGAACTTTTGCTACTAGTCTTGCGGAAAAAGGTACGGGAAAAGAATAGGGTGAGTAATGGGAATTACTCCGTGAGACAGTCTGAACTAATCCACTTCAATACACCTGGTATACGTCTTGACACCGAGATGAAAATTAAGCAGTTACAAGCACCAACTACGTATAAAGATATACGTAGTCTAAAATTAAGCAAACAACAAGCAAGAGAGTCCAACTAGTCGGCCGTCCTGACCCCACTAGTTCCGGACACCCTTGTAGTTTACTTGCCAATAACATGTAGCATGCCCAACCAGTATCAACCGTGCCCTTACCGGCACCATGCCCAACCGGCATTACGCCCTTTCGGGCCAAACAACGGTCTCGCTAGACCTAAGAAGAATGACGTTTCAAAACAGGCTTCGTGTTGATAATCAACGTGCATGGAGGACTCTTAACCCCGTACACCCACACCTAACTCTAACTCAACAACATTACCCGGTTCTGAACCTAACTGTCTTTAAAAGACCATATATGTTCTCACGCAATTTATCAATCAACAAAAGCCACACAATCTTAAGTGTTTCAATCAATCACTCAATCTCATTTCCTGTTAAAGATTTCATTTATCAATTCCGCTCTCAAAAAATCAACCAATCACGCAACAGTTTTCATTCATCTAACTACAATTCCCAATTCCGGTTACTCGGTTCCAATTCCTTATATCGATATGGATATCGATCGTTCAATTTCAATATCAATATGGTTCTTAAACATAATATGATTGTATAATACTTTAGCTTATATAATTATCTAACCACCTAACTCACACATCAAACAAGGAAGCGGACTTAACCCGATTACGACATCATGACATATAACGACAACGAAGAAGCAAATTAGAGTGAACCACCTCACCTTGGCCATATTGACACGAGAAACGAAGTCGGCTTGGTGGTTGATTCGAAGATAACGGTAGGGTACCTTACTCCACGAGAGAGGTCAAGGACGATTCGAACTCCATGCGGCTGGTCGACTGCTAACTCCGATGGCTTAACAACGACGATGAACCGCAAACGAACACAAAATGGACTGCAATTAAGATCGCGAAATAAGGACACGACTATCCATGATCTAAAGTTCTAGATCGGTTCTACTTCAACCCCGAGCTATAACTATGTGTCTAATAAGCCCCTGCAAAGATTTGGGTCAAACAGAATCTGTTTGCCTAACTCAAAACACAGACATATCTAGACTATTCACAGATTCGTCATGAACAAACACATTTTAGAAAACAAATTATAACTTCCAAACGGTAAGTCGGATTAGAACGGTTCTTACATATCCGGAAAGCTGAGACCGAGAATTTTCCAACGACATATTTTGCGTTCCGTGGATCTTTACGGATCTCCAAAAAATGAGTTTAAATCTGACGGCGGAATTGACTTGATTCTAAATCTGCATTCAAAACGGTGAAATATCAAAGATACGGCATTAGAGATCCGATCTAACACCACAAGGGACCAAACACGAGAGAAGCACAATTAAAAGAGAATAATCGATTGAGATTAACGATTCACTTAGTCCGGAAGAAGAATCAGAGAGAGACGCACATAAGAGAAGAGAAGATCGGACGGTGGCTCGAGGCAGAGACGACGACGGCGGCCGGTGGTCTCCGATCGACGGCGGATCTGGTGGCAGACGGGCAAGACTTCGTCTCCAAATCTCTCCCTTGCCTCTTCTTCTTGTAGAGATCCTTTTTTATAAGAAAAAGGAGGATACCCTTGGATTGCAAGTGGGATTTGACTTAGGATTGTGCTTGGGAAGGAAGTTTTTAATTGGGTTTTGGGCTACAAAAATCGGGCCATGACAAAATGTCAAACCACTATTTGTTCTACCAAACTTTCAGGACATATGTTTCTTCTTATAACTTTATGTTCTAAACCGTAAGGAAGATTCATGTTCCCTTAAGTATCATGTGACTAGGGCGAGACGGATAAGCAAACCAGACGTCATTATTTCCACATCTCCATCAGGATTACTGCAAAACCATAATATTGCCGAGATATAAAAACGAAGCTGATCTTATGATATAGAAATTTACTTTTACGAATATGAGAGGAAGTCTCACCCGACAGGACACTCATCCCCTGAACTTGGCATGCTAGAAACACGGTCCAACATCTGGAAAACCCGTTGACAAGCGCCTGCAGCTTTCATTCGACAAAGAAGATACCGATGTCATCAAAAGGTACCTAAAATCATCCAAAAACAAATATATCCTCTCAAAGACACATCAAAATGTATAATCTTTATGATACGTACATTTCATCAAAATTTAATCTTCATGAAATGGGTTATGACACAAAATTTAATAGCCCTGGCCCGGTCCAGATAAAAACATTTTGAGAAAAAAAAAGTAAAGCCCAGCCCAAGAAGTCAAGCCCACTTCCTTTCCCTAAAACCCTAGCCCCTTTCCTATAAATAGCTAGCCTTTTCCTCTAAAAATCAAAAACCCTCTTCTTTCTGCGAAGTTCTGCCGGATTGGTGAGTCGTTCAAAGCCTGGAGAAGTACTATTCACGGAATCCAAGAAGTCCCCTCGTTCCAGGTAAACCCCGAGTCTCAGATCTAGAAATAAAATCCCAAAAACGTTTTGTTTCTTTCGTCTTTCTAAAAATACGCTGAATCCCGAGAAACTGAGCTCACCACTGTGACCGCCCCGTCGAGACGAAGCCGGAGACGCCGAGCCGAGCCTCACGCGCCGCCGCACGCCCCCGCACGCGCCGGAGAGGAGCCGGGCGCGTGAGATCCACGCGCGCCGGAGGAGCCCACGCGCCGGAGCCACGCGCCGCCGCCGCCGCCGACGACCGGAGCCGCCGTACGCCGGAGAACCGCCGCCGCCGGCCGTTGACCGCCGCCGTTGACCGACCGGTCCGGTTAGGCTGGTCCGGTTCGGTTCGCTTCCCAATTTCAATCGAATTCTGGTTTAGCGCGGTTTAGGAAACCAATTTCAATTAGATTCGGTTTAGCTAATTCAATTTCAATTTCGGTTTCCTTTTGTGTTTATTCCAATTCGATCCGGTTTAGTTCGGTTTATAAAAATCAATTTTTAATTTCTGGTTTAGCCCAAAACCAATCCCAAATCGATTTTAATTCTGATTTTTTATTTCAAATTCGGTTTGATTCGGTTTAGTGATTTAAATCATGAAACTTCTTTCGCTCATATCTAGCCCATCCTAGGTCCGATTGGAGTAATTCAAAAGCCTAAATCGTTCTATTTTCGCCCTCTTTCCAGATCCGACGTCCATTCGGTCTCATGAAGTCCCTAAATTAGGAAACTGCCCTTCTTTGGACAAGGTGAGGTTTCGGTTCTATCCTTGCTTGCCCTATTCCATTCCGGACGATAGTCATTTGTTAATATGATCTTTCCTAGGTAGCATAGGGATAGTTGAGTACTCGATATGTTTGCTTGTGGAACATAGAACGCTAAGTTATCGCTTAAACTGAAAACGTTGTTTGTGCTTGATGGACTTGAAGGGTTTAGATCTGTGGTAGGGTCCCCGAAAGGGTGTTTGGTGACGGCTTGCGTATGTCGAGTTTTGGTACGCAACCCTTGAATCGTCGTAATGGGGGTTTCAGGGAGCTCCCCAATTAAGTTGGAGTTGGAGTTGGGCTCCGGGCCAATGATGGGCTCCGGGTCCATTTTATTTTATTTTTATTTTTATTTGTTGTTTTGTTTGCGCTTCAGGCGGTAGAAGTCCATTAGAGATAGGTTGTGTGGTGAAAGCCTTCGGGTGATGCTTGCAAGGTGGTATTAGCCTAGGACTTGTGTTTCGTAGTTGAGTAGTGTAAGCCGGGATCGCGGGTTCCCTAAATCCGCCCCTCACTGGGTAATTGTGTTTTTGAAACAATTACTCAGACCTCTTTTCCCTTTCCTTGTCCCCGTTTTTTTTTGTAGGTCCGGATGCGGGATTGATTCGATCGAGTGACGTCATTGGTGTATTTTAATCCGAAGGAAGCCCCGGGTCCTGGGACAAGTTGAGTGACATCTTGGTTGGACCGAAATGGGCTCCACGGGTGTCCTAATGCCGCGTCTCCGGTTTAACCGGGAGACGAGTGTTACAATTTGGTATCAGAGCCAGGTTAAGTGTTGGGATTGTGTCCTGAAATCACACTTGTACTCACTCCTGATGATAGTTGTGTGTCGAGATCAGACATTTTGTATAATACTGGGTGGTTGCAATGCTTTGCTAGAAGCCTCTTGCAGTCTGTAAGTTGTAGATTTACTGCCAGTATTATATGATCCTATAGGGTCACACACCTAAGAAAACTGGAAGCATAAATATGGGAAAGATCATTATGGTAATGATCTTTATTGATGTGTATTGGATACACATTGATATTGAGTTTTATAGTGGTGTGTCAATCGACACATTCAATGTGTGATCGACACAGATCGGGTTTCGAAACTGACGTTTCGATTTCATGACTTAAACGAATTGGGATTAATCCAATTTTTGGTTTAGTCATTCCAGGTCTATATAAAGGATTATATGGTCGACCTGGAACCCTAGCTGTTCAGTTTTCTTTTGCAGAGAAAGCCGAGCCACCAAAACTCAGTGATCCCAAGATCCGGCACTAGCATCCCGGCTTTCCAGCTTTGTGTGTGTATGTATCTGGTAGAGGCGTAGCATCTGAGTCGCTTCTAATCTCGATTACCATTCATTCCGCTGCCATCTCTGAGGTAAACGTGAGATCTCTGATTCAATACCATAACCCTTAGATCCTAGGCTTTCCAACAGTGGTATCAGAGCTATTAGGGTTTTAATCATTGAATCTGAAGCATGTAATTCGAATAATGATATATTTGAAGAGGTTAATGCTTGCCAGTTTTCGTTTTGATGAAAATTATCTCGGATTTTGTTTCGTATCAAAAACGATGAACCTGTGTTTTCGCACAGTGTCGATCGACACTAATCTTGTGTCGGTCGACACACCGCGAAAACGTTTATAAAATTCTAGGGTTTCGATCGTATTTCTGTTACCCTACTGTGTCGATCGTTACACTGGTTTGTGTCGGTCGACACAGGCTATGCGAAAGGATAGATCGGTTCAATTGGATTGAACCGGTTATATCGCATGGTTATGTAGGTTAAATCGGTTTAATTGGATGAAATGGTTCAATTAGATTGGACTGGTTATCTCAAGTAGTTAAGAACCGATTAAATTGGTTGATTTCGGTTAAATTAGATTTACCGGTTATCAACCCGGTTCAATTGGATTGAACCGGAAAAACCAATTTGGTTTGGTTAGGTTGTGTCGACCGATACAAGGATGTATCGATCGACACACCACTCGCAGACTTGGTGGTTGGACCTCAAATTGCGAATACCAAATCAAATCTAATTCCATGTTCCTAGATTGACTTAAACTTAATATATCTAGATGTTTTTAAACAACTTGAAATCTTCTTGGATGCATATTGGATATGCATCAAGATTAAATATTTCGTTTCTCAACTAAATATCAAGTGATCTTGATGTCTTGCCCGATCTTGTCTACTGTCAAGACTCGTTTCGTTTTTGGATAGTCTTGGAGTCCTTGGTGTCCACAACTACATGAGTAAGACAGGTGATCATTGATAGACTTGCAGTGCGACTGTCAATGATCACAAGACTGAAGAGATTGGTTTAACTTGACTGGGCTATCAGAAGTTATGGGCCCAGAGACATCAGAGTGGATAAGACATGGATTGCCTTATCTGCGACCAAGAGTTGTACTGGGTACAATTAGCAATGATTTGCTTACCTAGATAACTAAAGTTTGGGTGATGGCGAGTCGCCCACTCAAATTTTGGTGAGCTGAGGATCTTGGTTCATTGTATTCATCTGAGGAAAAATAGTTGTGAATACAATGCGAGTTTTCTTATTAGATAAGAATTCTCATTTCCTTGAACATCATAACTAAAACCTCTACCTCTTTTAATTACAGCTATGTCTGTCCCAACTCACATCAATACTTTCTCTCTAAGATCCGTCCTTGAGAAGGACATGCTTACTGGATCAAATTTCTTGGAATGGTATCGGAACCTGAGAATAGTTCTCAGGCAGGAGAACAAGGAATAAGTCCTTACGAGAGTTCTCCCCGAGAGGCCACGTTCCAATGCCATGCAGGCGGACAAGAATGCTTGGGATAAGCATTCTGCTGATGTCAAAGACGTTAATTGTCTAATACTGGTGACTATGAACTCTGAGCTGCAGAAGCAATATGAGAACGTGATGTCACCGATTGAGATGATTAACAGCCTGAAAGCCTTGTTTCAGGAGCAAGCTCGCACAGAGAGATACCATACGGTTAAATCTCTCATGGATTGCAAGCTGGCTAAGGACAGTCCAGTGAGTCCTCATGTCCTTAAAATGATGGGTTACATTGATAACCTGGGGAAACTGGACTGTGCCATTAGCCAGGAGCTAGCCACTGACATGATTCTGCAGTCTTTGCCGTCGTGTTTTGATCAGTTCATCATGAACTACAACATGCAAAACATGACTAAGACATTGACTGAGTTGCACGGCATGCTAAAGACAGCAGAGCCGAATCTCAAGAAGGCGACTCCTAATGTACTGATGGTACAAGGGGGTAAAAGGTTTAAGAAACCCGGTAAGGATAAGGGAAAAGCTAAAGCTGTCCAGACTGAGAGTCAAGACAAGCCCAAGCCCAAGCCCAAATCCGGGCCTTCTCCTGAGGACAAATGCAACTACTGCAAGCAGCTAGGGCATTGGAAGAGAGACTGCAAGAAGTTCATGTAAGATTACAAGAAACTGAAGAAGACGTATGATGCGTCTGATTCAGGTATTTATGTTATCGAACTTAATGTCATGACTTCCTAGTTCTACTTCATGGGTATTGGATACCGGCTGCGGTGCTCATATTTGTACTAATATGCAGGCACTAAGAAACAGTAGAACGCTGAAGAAAGGACAAGTGGAGCTACGGGTCGGGAATGGAGCTAAGGTTGCTGCACTGGCCGTAGGCACTTATGATTTGTCTTTACCTTCTGGCATGGTTTTAGAATTGAATAATTGCTACTTTGTACCTGCGATTAGCAGAAACTTAATTTCAGTTTCCGTTTTGGATTTGGAAGGTTTTGATTTTGCTGTTAAGAATAAAGTTTGTTCTTTTAATCGTGATGGTACGTTTTATGGTAGCGCCCCATTAGATAATGGGTTATATGTCTTAAACCAAGAAATGCCTGTCTTTAACATAAATACAAAGCGGTTTAAGTCAAATGACGAAAACCCAACTTTCTTATGGCATTGTCGTTTGGGCCACATCAATGAGAAACGCATTCAGAGACTCCATCGTAATGGGCTTATGGGCTCATTTGATTTTGAATCATGTGAGAAATGCGAATCTTACTTGATGGGCAAAATGGCTAGGGCCCCTTTCAACAAACCGAATGAAAGGGCCAGTGATTTATTTGGCCTTATACATACCGATGTATGTGGGCCAATGAGCATTGTTGCCAGAGGAAATTACAAGTACTTCATTACCTTTACTGATGACTTCAGTAGGTATGGCTACGTCTATTTGATGAGACATAAGTCAGAATCCTTTGATAGATTCAAGGAGTTCAAGAATGAAGTACAGAACCAACTTTGCAAAAGTATCAAAGTTATGCGGTCGGATCGCGGAGGAGAATACTTGAGTCAAGAGTTCAGTGACTATCTGAGCGAGTGTGGAATTGTTTCACAACTCACTCCTCCTGGAACACCCCAATGGAATGGAGTGTCAGAGAGGAGGAATCGAACCTTATTGGATATGGTTCGGTCTATGATGAGTCATTCGGATCTTCCATTATCCTTTTGGGGATACGCTCTAGAAATGTCTGCGTTTACACTAAATAGGGTGTCATGTAAATCAGTAGAAAAGACACCACATGAATTGTGTACTGGGAATATTCCAAGTCTGTCTTTCCTGAAGATTTGGGGTTGTGAGGCTTATGTCAAACGTTTAATCTCTGACAAACTCGCACCCAAATCAGATAAATGCTACTTCGTTGGTTATCCTAGGGAAACCAAGGCATACTACTTTTACAACCGATTTGAGAACAAAGTCTTTGTTGCTCGGGACTGCTCTTTTCTTGGGAGGAAATTTCTTTCTAAGAAAAGCAGTGGGAGTAAAGTACATCTCGAAGAAATTCAAGATGCACAGGAGATTGCTCAACCTGCTGAGGAAGAGCAGCGGTTGGATCCACAAATTCTGTGGAACCCACACCTGTGGAGCCTGCAGTTCGCAGATCCGAAAGGATCCGTCATGAACCCGAGAGATATTATGGATTTCTCGTGACCAATTGCAATGATCTGATGATTATTGAAATTGACGAACCGGCGACCTTCGCGGAAGCAATGATGGGCCCGGACTCCGAAAAGTGGCTTGGAGCCTCTAAATCCGAAATGGGATCCATGTTAGAAAACCAAGTATGGTCCTTGGTCGATTTACCTAATGGTGCAAAAGCCATTGACTGTAAATGGATCTTCAAGAAGAAGATTGACGTGGATGGCAATGTCCAAATTTATAAAGCTAGGTTGGTGGCTAAAGGTTTCAAACAGATTCATGGTATTGACTATGGTGAAACCTATTCCACAGTCGCTATGCTTAAATCCATTCGGATTCTTCTAGCAACTGCCGCTTATTATGATTATGAACTTTGGCAGATGGATGTCAAAACCGCCTTCCTGAATGGAATTCTGGAAGAGGATGTGTATATGACACAGCCTGAGGGTTTTGTAGATCCTAAGAATGCTGGGAAGGTATGCAAGCTTCATAAATCTATTTATGGATTGAAGCAAGCATCACGGAGTTGGAATCTTCGTTTTGATGAAGCAGTAAAACAATTTGGTTTCATCAAGAAGAAGAAGAACCATGTGTATACAAGAAGACTAGTGGGAGCGGAATTGCGTTTCTTGTACTGTATGTCGATGACATACTTCTTCTCGGTAATGACGTTCTGTTGCTTCAGTCTATTAAGACTTGGCTCGGAAGTTGTTTTTCCATGAAAGACATGGGAGAAGCCGCGTACATCCTTGGAATCAGAATCTACAGAGATAGAGCGAACAGGCTGATTGGATTGTGCCAGGACACTTATATTGATAAGGTGTTGCACAGATTCAAGATGCATGATTCCAAGAAGGGCTTCATACTGATGTCTCATGGCATTATTCTCAGCAAGAAGCAGTGTCCGGCGACACATGCTGAGCGAGAACACATGGATAGGATTCCTTATGCTTCTGCAATAGGATCTATCATGTATGCCATGCTCTGCACTCGTCCAGATGTAGCTTACGCGTTAAGCATGACGAGTAAATACCAATCTGATCCAGGTGAAGAACACTGGACAGCTGTCAAGAATATTCTCAAATATTTGAGACATACCAAGGATAAGTTCTTGGTATATGGAGGAAGTGAAGAGCTTGTGGTGAATGGATTCACATATGCGAGTTTTCAGACTGACAGAGACGATTTCCGATCACAGTCTGGATACGTCTTCTGTCTAAATGGCGGTGCAGTGAGCTGGAAGAGCTCTAAGCAGAATACCGTAGCTGATTCCACGACGGAAGCTGAATATGTTGCTGCTTCAGAAGCGGCAAAGGAAGTTGTTTGGATCAAGAAGTTCATGACTGAACTTGGTGTGGTTCCTAGTATCTTGGAGCCAGTGGCTTTGTTTTGTGATAACAATGGAGCCATTTCTCAAACGAAAGAACCAAGGTCACACCAGAAGTCCAAACACATAGAGAGGAGATATCACCTGATTCGTGATATCGTCAATAGAGGTGAAGTGAAGATCAGCCGAGTTCCGACGGACGAGAATGTCGCTGATCCTCTGACTAAGCCACTCCCAAGGCCTAAGCATGAGAGTCATACTACAGCTGTAGGCATTAGAGATCTTAAGATGTAATCTTGATTCTAGTGGGAGTTCTTGTGGTTTTATTTTAGTTATATTATGATGTTCTTGTAAACATTCTTTGGATATGTTTAATGAAATTTGATTTCAGCGTTATTTATTGTGATCTAAATAATGGTCCCAAAATAAGTTTATGCCATATTATAGGTCATCAAGTTGAGGAATTGATCATGAAACCCTATAAGTTATAGATGACATAAATTATGATGTGTCCCTAGTCGAGGTTGTCAAAGTGGGACAATGACAACCTCGAGAGACAAGCTTGTGAGGTGACTGTTGACTAAGTTTCATGGAGTCAGTGATATAAGTATCACAGTCAGTCACATAGATATATGTTGGTGAACATATGATCGGACGTGACCCGCTAATGAGAAGTCTCCAAGATAGTTATATCTGTGTCATGAGAGATTCTCATTACGACTATAGAGTATAGTCCTTAGACCTGAGTTCATCATGCTTTCTTGCATATGAATTGGTGCACTTTGACTTTGTCAAACGTCGACCCGTAACTGGCGGCTATAACGGCATTGCTTCGGTGTATCATGAAGTATGTGTAGGAACAGGGATGGAACAAGATGGGATTTGTCCCTCCTGAATAACGGGAGATAAATATCTCAGGGCCTATCGAAGATTTGATACTGAGAGAATGTGTGGCCGCACTCAAACGAACTGTAGTTCAGTTGTTTGCCTTGTTCAGTATAGATCAGGAGTTCGATAAAAACGATGTTGGCTTAATAAGGATGACACTAATCTTGCCTTATGCCAAATAGAGATATAGAGACAAAAGGATTAAAGGAATTGATGATTCCAGTACAAGTGGGAGATTGTTGGGATTATGTCCTGAAATCACACTTGTACTCACTCTTGATGATAGTTGTGTGTCGAGATCAGACATTTTGTATAATGCTGGGTGGTTGCAATGCTTTGCTAGAAGCCTCTTGCAGTCTGTAAGTTATAGACTTACTGCCAGTATTATATGATCCTATAGGGTCACACACCTAAGCAAACTGGAAGCATAAATATGGGAAAGATCATTATGATAATGATCTTTATTGATGTGTATTGGATACACATTGATATTAAGTTTTATAGTGGTGTGTCGATCGACACAGATCGGGTTTTGAAACTGACGTTTCGATTTAATGACTTAAACGAATTGGGATTAATCCAATTTTCGGTTTAGTCATTCCAGGTCTATATAAAGGATTATATGGTCGACCTGGAACCCTAGCCGTTCAGTTTTCTTTTTTAGAGAAAGCCGAGCCACCAAAACTCAGTGATCCCAAGATCCGGCACTAGCATCCCGACTTTTCAGCTTTGTGTGCGTGTGTATCTGGTAGAGGCGAAGCATCTGAGTCGCTTCTGATCTCGATTACCATTCATTCCATTGCCATCTTTGAGGTAAACACGAGATCTCTGATTCAATACCATAACCCTTAGATCCTACGCTTTCCAACATTAAGATCTCCCAGTCCCATCCTAGGAGATCAGCTTTCGTTGTTTACCCAAAAACCCTGATTTCAAATCTTTTTATAAAACTTTTGCGAAATTTTTCATTAAAAACCGTTACTTTTGCGAAAGACTTTTCAAACACCAATATTTCACCGATTATCTCCTGTTGTGGCCTAATTTAGTATCTTTTTATGCAGGATGTCTTCTGATTCGAGCTCTGATTCTGGGTCCGAGTACGCACCTAGCCCCACCAGTGTTCTACGCACCTGTGCTTCGACCAGGAGGAGTGCACCGCCGAGCCAGAGGAGACGCCTCACGATCGGGACACCATCCGTGACCCTGGGATCCGTTCGGCCACCCACTCCGCACCCTTGGGGTAGACTTGTGATTCATTCAGCTGGGACCTTCAAGAGGCCAGTGAGAGGTAGGGGCCGACCACGGAAGACGCCCCCAGTTGTCCAGACAGCACCGGTGGACCCGGTGGATGCACCCAGTACGAGGAGGCCAGGGAAGGAGCATGTAGTGGAGGAGAGTCATCCCGACCCTCCAGCCCATGTGTGCTTCATGACTGTGAGACCTTCAGCCCAGTGTGACCCGACTTATCCGGATTTTGGACCCGAGGCGATACCGCAGGTGGACGACACACCAGGAGCGTCGACAGCGAGGCCCCAGGCGCAGGAGCTTCCTCGGGATGTGCCCCGACCATTCCAGATGGTTAGTATGAGCGTGGAGGAGTATATGAGTTTGTTCATTTGGAGAGCAGGATGCACCTACCCTAAGTCGCCGATCCACATGATGACCATGTTCATGGACGAACTGTTACAGGAGATTCGTCGGGGGATGACGGATGGTGGAGAGTACGGAGACTAAGGTCTGGTTTTGATGGCTGCTGGTTATGCAGAAGCTGTGGAAAGGAATCAGAGGGGCGTGGCCTACAGACAGCAAGAGAGGGAAAGGATTCAAAGGAATGAGGCCATCAGGCGTCAAGTGATGGCGGAACAACAGAAGGCTTGGGATGAGGAGAAGAGGATACGACGGGAGCAGGACGCCCGAGACTACGCTTGGTTGGATGAGTAGAAGACCACCTGAGATCGAGTGCAAGCGAGATTGGATCAGCAGCAGGCCGCCAGGGAGAATGAGCAGGGACAGCAGCAGCGGGATGCACAGATGCAGGAGCAGGCAGAGGCACCCCCAGTGATCACCATCTCGGATTCAGAGTCCAAATCTGACCCAGAGGAGCAAGGGAGCGAGTACGACCACCTGTACCGAAGAGATTTGGATCTTGAGTATCGGACCTCGGGATCGTCGAGTGACTAGAGTCAGGGGACCTAAGGGCTGTCAGGAGTAAGGCTTAAAATTTTATTTATTCAGTGTTGGGATTTTTCCTTTGTTCTTCTGCGGTTTTCGCGTAGTCAGCTCATTCTTTATTCTATTCATTCGAACCTTGTAGTCATGCGCTGTTGGTTTATTATATTTATTATTTTATTCAGTTCGTGCCTTTCCGTTCGGACATTCCGTAGCCGTCCCCGCACCTCAAACTGGTAGTGCCTTTGAGTTCAGTAGCGACCGGGAAACCGAGTCCTTCAGAATTCGGGACAAATTCTTTTCAAGGGGGGAGAATTTGTAATGGCCCTGGCCCGGTCCAGTTAAAAAAAAATTGAGAAAAGAAAGTAAAGCCCAGCCCAAGAAGCCAAAACCCACTTCCTTTCCCTAAAACCCTAGCCCCTTTCCTATAAATAGCTAGCATTTTCCTCAAAAAACTTAAAACCCTCTTCTCTCGGCCAAGCTCTGCCGGATTGGTGAGTCGTTCAAAGCCTGGAGAAGTACTATTCACGGAATCCAAGAAGTCCCCTCGTTCCAGGTAAATCCCGAGTCTCAGATCTAGAAATAAAACCCCAAAAACGTTTTGTTTCTTTCGTCTTTCTAAAGATTCCTCGAATCCCGAGAAACTGAGTCCACCACCGTGACCGCCCCGTCGAGACGAAGCCGGAGATGCTGAGGCAAGCCCCACGCGCCGCCACATGCTCCCGCACGTGCCGCACGCGCCGAGAGGAGCCGGGCGCGTGAGATCTACACACGCCGGAGGAGCCCACGCGCCGACCGCCGTCCGCCGCCGGAGAACCGCCGGAGCGCTGCCGCCGTCCGCCGCCGGAGCCGTCGTCGTCCGCTGCCAGAGCCGCTGTCGCCGGAGAAGCCGCCGCCGCTGGCTGTTGACCGCCGTCGTTGACCGACCGATCCGGTTAGGCTGGTCCGGTCCGGTTCGCTTCCCAATTTTAATTGAATTCTGGTTTAGCCCGGTTTAGGAAACCAATTTCAATTAGATCCGGTTTAGCTAATTCAATTTCAATTTCGGTTTCCTTTTGGTTTAATTCCAATTCGATCCAGTTTGGTTCGGTTTACAAAAATCAATTTTTAATTTCTGGTTTAGCCCAAAACCAATCCCAAATCGATTTTAATTCTGATTTCTGATTTCAAATTCGGTTTGATTTGGTTTAGTGATTTAAATCACGAAACTTCTTTCCCCCATATCTAGCCCATCCTAGGTCCGATTTGAGTAATTCAAAAGCCTAAATCGTTCTATTTTTCGCCCTCTTTCCAGATCTGACATCCATTCAGTCTCATGAAGTCTCTAAATTACGAAACTGCCTTTCTTTGGCTAAGGTGAGGTTTCGGTTCTATCCTTGCTTGCCCTATTCCATTCCGGACGATAGTCCTCTGTTAATATGATCTCCTAGGTAGCATAGGGATAGTTGAGTACTTGATATTTTTGATTGTGGAACATAGAACGCTAAGTTATCGCTTAAACTGAAAATGTTGTTTGTGCTTGATGGACTTGAAGGGTTTAGATCTGTGGTAGGGCCCCCAAAAGGGTGTTTGGTGACGGCTTGCGTATGTCGAGTTTTGGTACGCAACCCTTGAATCGTCGTAAGGGGAGTTTCGGCGAGATCCCCAATTAAGTTGGAGTTGGAGTTGGGCTCTGGGGCAATGATGGGCTCCGGGGCCAGTTTATTTTATTTTATTTTTATTTGTTGTTTTGTTTGCGCTTCGGGCGGTAGAAGTCCATTGGACATAGGTTGCGTGGTGAAAGCCTTCGGGTGATGCTTGCAAGGTGATATTAGCCTAGGACTTGTGTTTCGTAGTTGAGTAGTGTAAGTCGGGATCGCGGGTTCCCTAAATCCGTCCCTCACTGGGTAATTGTATTTGAAACAATTACTCAGACCTCTTTTCCATTTCCCTGTCCCCGTTTTCTTGCAGGTCCAGATGCGGAATTGATTTGATCGACTGACGTCATTGGTGTATTTGAATCCGAAGGAAACACCGGGTCCTGGGACAAGTTGAGTGACATCCCGGTTGGACCGAAATGGGCTCCACAGGTGTCCTAATGCCGCGTCTCCGGTTTAACCGGGAGACGGGTGTTACACAAAAACTCACAGCCTGTTTGAGTCCTAGTTTCAGACTCTCATCAACTTTCTTGGAGTATTGTAATACCATATAACTCTCTTTCGCCATAGATCTAACCGTTATTGTGCCAAAAAGATTCATAAACATTAATTCATCAATTAACTAATAAAAGCACTATATTGATCAAACATCAACATCAACTTGAGTTGTGTATTACAAGTACAAATCCGAAAAAGAAAAGAGAGGTTTCTTATATATTTTTTTTTGTCGTCGACCCATCTTGATTAAGCCAAGTTTAATCCGCTGGAAGGAAAGCTCCGGAAAGATCCTTCAGTCAAGGCAGTCTGGCTTATATGGGAGAATAACACGCCTCGAGCCCGGGCTTCCTTCGCTAATGAGTCAGCACGGAAGTTATGGGCACGGGGAATAAAACGTAGATCAAAGAACTCAAAACTTTGTTTCAAAGAGAGTAAGATATCCAATTCTGACAAGAATAATGGCCAATCCTCGGGAACGTCAATCATCTTTACCAAAGATGAGCAGTCAGTCTCAAAGTGTACCCTCAAGATCCCCCTCTCATGGAGACAGGAGGCTGCCCAGAGAAGGCTGTCTTTCTCGGCGTGTAATGCCGAGAGGCTTCTACGACACCCTTGGAGACCGCTTAATTCTCGCCCAATAAAGTCCTTATAGCACCATCTTAAACCACTGATAAGGCCATGGTCAATCCATGATGCATCAACTTGGTATATCAGGGTTTGGATGTCAGTAAGGGGGGCGATAGGCTCTTTTGTCTCTTCACTTTCCTCTTCATTGTCTTCAGCTAGGGCTAGTTTCCAACTTTCCGCTTCAAGAGTAGCCAGTTGGAGGGTGGTCCTCGGGGAAATTTCTTTCCCGTTGAAGATCTTATCATTCCTCGCTTTCCAAATAAACCATAAAATCCATGGATATGTGGAGTTTTGAGGCTCTGGGAGACCCAGCTCTCTTGTTCTCCAAACGAGAAAGTCCATATTACGGTAAATAGAGGAACTGGGGAAATTCCCCGAAATGGACGGGAAGTCCGATAGGGCCCAAACCTGTAAGGCTGGTGGGCATTCAAAAAGAAGGTGGTTTATAGATTCTTCTGTGCTACCACATCTAGGATAAGTCCTATCAGTGGCCAGATGCCTATAAGTGAGCCTCTCACACGTCAGACCACAACCCGATAGGGCTTACCACATAAAGTGTTTGAGTTTCGGGGCTGTTTTGATCTTCCAAACATGCTTTTTCAGGACTGTAATACTTGGCTCACAAACTTCTTCAATTAAAGGTCTCGTATTATGCTTGCGGATCAAATCGTATCCCGATTTAACCGTATAAACCCCATTTGTCGTATGATTCCAGGCATAACCATCCGGGGTGGCCCTCTTGCTAGGTCTCAGACCTAATATAAGAGGTATATCATCTGGATGAAAAAATCTGTGTAGGAGGGGATAATTCCACTCTTTAGTCTCTTGACTAATGAAGGGATGAACGGTCATCTGGGGATGACAGGTTGTAACTTGTGCCGAGGGACGAGCAGGACGAGCCGACACATCAGGAATCCAAGGATCACTCCACACCAACGTGTTTAGCCCTGATCCTATGGTTCTTCGTAAACCCATCTTCAATAGTGGTTTCGCCGCCATTAGACTATGCCATCCATATGATGGGGAGTAGACTCTACGGTCTTCCAGGGGGTCCGATCGATTGAAATAACGACCCTTAAGGACACGGGCTAGGAGTGATGATGGGAATTGGAGTAATCTCCATAATTGCTTTGCTAGGAGGGCGATATTAACGTCATGCCAATCACGGAAACCCAGTCCGCCTAAATCATGAGGTAAACCTAATTTATCCCACACAATCCAATGAATGCCATCATTCTTATGACTGGAGCTCCACCAATATCTTGAAACCGAGCTCCTAAGTTTATCTGTTAAACCTTGAGGGCGGAGGAAGCATGACATGGTATAGGTTGGGACAGCTTGAGCTACCGATATTATCTGGACTTCTTTTCCCCCTTTTGAAAGTAAGCAAGCTGACCAAGTGGAGACATGGTAATTAAGCTGATCCTGTACAAAGGAGAAGACTTTCATCTTAGAGCCACAAATCTGTTCGGGGAGTCCTAAGTACATTCCCATACCGCCTTCTATAGATATGCCTAGAATGGTCTTAATATCTCGTTTTCTTCCAATCTCCACTTTGTTTCCAAACATAATGGAAGACTTGGCCGGGTTGAGGAGTTGTCCTGACGCTTTACCATAAGTGTCAATAATGTTTAGGATCTCTGTACATTGAGAGGTATCTGCTTTGCAAATAAAAGATGTGAGATTCTCGGGCTAACCCTTGCAATACGAAGGCCCGTGATTCGTTGCTCCTCTTCTGCTCCCTTAATAAGGGAGATTAGCGCCTCAGTGCATAAGATAAAAAAGAATGGAGAAAGGGGGTCTCCTTGTCTAATGCCTCTCGAGGGAATAATCTTGCCTTTTGGCTCGCCGTTGATCATGACCTGGTAGGAGACCGATGTCACACAGGACATCACAATATGGGCCCACCGAGGATCAAAACCCATCTTAAGCATTAACGCCTCAAGGAATTTCCATTCGACTCTATCGTCGGCTTTGCTCATATCAGTCTTTATCGCCATGAAATCTTCTCTGCATCTTTGATTTGTTCGGAGGACATGAAATTTTTTCTGAGCGAGAAGGATGTTATCTGTGATCAATCTCTTTGCCATAAAGGCCGACTGAATCTCTGAAATGAGAGGTGGGAGAGCACTCTTTAGTCGCTTACACAGAAGCTTAGAAATGATCTTGTAACTTACATTACAAAGACTAATAGGACTGAATTCCGACATCTCTCTTGGCCTTTCCCTCTTTGGTATAAGACATATATTCGTTTGGTTTAGTCTTGGATCGAAATGTCCTGATACGAAGAAGTCTTTCACCAGTTTTATAATATATTTGCTCAAGTGTTGCCAAAAACTTTGGTAGAATCTACTGACCTCCAAGATGATGTAACATGAAACCAACCCCAATAAGTGCGGTTGTTACATTACGAAGAGCTTCAGGAAAATTCTAGAAGCAGCGTTTTTATTAATTTGGGTGTCTCTAGAGAGTCTGCTTCCTGTTAGCCGTGCATAACAATCTAAAGAAACCAAGAAAACAGAAAAAGTATAAGTTTAGCCAATACCCAAAGTTTAAAGATCAAGCGAGGACTAAAGTAGGATTTCTTGAAGATGTAAATACCCGATTACAACGACAATCAGAATGATTATTACGGCGTTTAGAACAGCACGATCTGATTCCCATTGCTGCTCAGGCTTTTTAACATCTCTGGATACAATGTATATAATCATTCCATCAGATTTTGGCTGCATAACATAAAAATACGGCTTGATCAGTTCTACAGAATAATCAGAACAAACACATTTCTGAAATTAACATCCGATAATGATAGTAGAGAAACTAGGAAGTTGAAGATCGCCAGATGAGACATATATACAACAATGATACCAAAGATAAAATTCTCTTTTTGATAATCAAAGTGCTAACTTTATCACAAAGTAACACCAAATTCACATAGCATCGATACAAAGTACCTTTATCAATATCGAAACTCACTACAAGAAAACACACTTTTTGCGACTGCGTAAATAGTTGTAATTTAGTCGCAAACTTCTATTTTGCGATTCAGTAGCGACTAAATAAGTTAGTCGTTAATCCTTCGTCGCTGATATTATTAGTCGCTATGTTAGTAGTTACTTTGCGACTAATTAGCAACTATTTATATGTCGAGTAAATTCAATCGCTAAATAGTCGCTAAATTTTGCGACTCCTTTACGACCAAATTGCGATTATTATATGATCAGTATAACAAAAAAAATCTAAAAAAGTAAATAAATTAAACAAATAAAAACTATTTATGTATAACAAGAATGAATACAAAAGAATAAAAAGAATGAATTAAATCTATTATTTATTAAATATACAAATGAATACAAAAGAATAAAATAAAACAAATAAAAATTAGAACAAAATAAATTAAAATAGCTTCAACGAGATCTGGGTTCGTGACATCCAAAGCGTTCTTGACATTTAAAGTGATGGTGGAGGATCGGTTGTGACGGTGATCGGTGGTGAAGCGACGGTGGAGGATCCTGCTTCTCACGCACCATCGAATCCGGCTACTCACACCACCGAATCAGTAGATCTGCCTAGGCTGAAGCATTTGCGCCGGTGGAGCTCCATCAGGAGTAACAGATCGGAGGAGCAGGTGGTGAAGTCCGGTGGTAAAGGCCATGGTTTAAAGGGTTATATATATATATATATATATATATATATATATATATATATATATATATATATATTGGTTTTTGATATATATATATATTATAATTTGATTTTGATTTTTAGTTTATATCATTTTCAAAGTTTTAAATTTTAGTTATGACTATATATAATAATTAACTTATTGTTTAAGACTTAATTTATTATTAATATTAAAATATTAGTAGATTGTAGAAAAGAAATATGTAAAGTTTATAGTATGATTATGGTTTAGGGTATATGGTTTGAAAGGTAAGATTTTAAATTAAGGTTTGGAAATTTTATATTTGAAAATAATAATTATTTTTATAATTAATGTTAATATTTTGATTTAATATTTAGTGATTATAGGAGTAAGGTTTATAGTATGATTATGGTTTAGGGTATAGAGTTTAAAGGATTGTGTTTAAGGTTTATTATTAAGAGTTTAAAGTTTAGAGTTAATTATATGGTTTGAGATATAGGGTTTGAGGTGTTATGTGTTGAATCTTAGATATGTTATAATAATTGAAGTTTTAGTTATTAGATTTTTATTTATACTTTATGGTTTTAGGGTTTATTTAGGGTTTAAAGAGTTATATTAAAAGTTTCAACTTAATGTTTGAAAATAGTATATTTAGAAAATAAAATTTCTCTTTATAAGTGTTGAATCTTAATTTTAGACATGTTATAACAATTATAGTTTTAGCTATTACATTATGTTTCTACTTTAAAGATTTAGGGTGAATCGGGGTTTAGGGTTTGAATTTATAAAATACTAGATTTAAAAAATAAAAAATGTTTAGCAAGTGTTGAATCTTAGTTTTAGATATGTTAAAGTAATTGAAGTTTTAATAATTAGATTTTGTTTATAATTTAGGGTTTTAGGGTTTGTTTGGAGTATTATTTTGTTACTGCTTTAGCGACTGATTTGCGACTAACATGCAACTTATTTGGAGATTACCAATAACAGTCGCAAAAATAGGTACACTAAACTCGAAACAACAAAAACGTGGTTTTGTACCGGTTTTTGCGACTAAAAGATAATCGGTTAGCAACCCGCCGAATTTAGTTGTTATATAGTCGCTAATTTAGTGACTCATTGACGACTGAAAAGTTGTGGTCGCAATTTAGCGACTAAAGAGCGACTATTCTCTATTAGTCGCAATATCAGTTGCAACTGTGTCGGTAAGTAGTCGCAAAATTTAGAGACTGTAAATTTAGTCGACTCGTAGTCGCAAAAAACGTGTTTTCTTGTAGTGCTTGTATTATACAAAGAGAAACATAAAGGCAGTTATAGTTTTTTTTGCCAATTATTTGTAAAGAATGATCAACCAAGTTTCAAAGTCTTATCATTTAGAATTCTTTCTATCGAATCATCAAAAACATATTTTCTTGCTAAACAAACTTTCTTAATAATCAAATGTTTGAGTTTTTTCTCCAGCATTCTCACCATCAGAAAATAAACAAAGTGTGACATTCTCTGCCGCAAAATCAGATATATTTGAGGCTATGTGGATGTTTTGTCATGAGGTAAAGAGATTTTGTTGAAATCTGTAGCCATGGTGTCGAGATAATTCGAGTAAAACCCTAGAAGAAGAAATAATTTTTGCTGAATACTTAAAGAGAAAATAATAACGAGACATATACCATTTGCTCTAAGGTTTCGATATTATTTGTGAGTGTTAATATTTACAAACACTTAGACCTCTTTATTCATTGGCAAAAACTCGATAAAATAAGGAAATAGACTCCTAATATGGTCTTTTTATTCTCTGGATAAAATAAAAACCTAAACCGCTTTAGTATACCATCATATGAGGGCCCGGACCGTGACATTCCTCAGCTCACTCAAGAAAGACCCCACTGTCAGTACCTTGATCATTTAAGTGATCTTAGAACAACACATGGCTTTAACAGTACTGCTGGATGTGCCGCCCATCTCAGATCTTCTTCGTCCAACTCCACTTCCTCAGCGTTTGTAGCCTAAAACCTTACATATATTCTTACAGACGTAAAGTCTTCGCCAAGCCAAGAAGAAATCACCATAAAACAGTTGAGATTGAACCTATGATTAAACCTACAACAAAGAAGAAGAAGAGAAGGATGAAGAAGAATCGCAAAGAAGAAATGCAGAAACAAGGGAAGCATGGGGCTAAAGAGAACAAGAAGAAGATGGAGACATCCATCAAAAAAGAAGAAACAATGGGATCCTTCATGAAACCAACCATGACGTACCTCCACGACAGTCTCTACTACATCAGTGGTGGGTATGTCATTCATCTCCTGTGATGAGATGCAAGGCGTTTCTGTCACCAACTGAAGCAACGAGGAAGAGAAGAAAAATGTAGTACTAAAAGATAAAGTGTTTCTCTTGTCTTCTCTCTAAACAAACACACGAATCAGAAAGAGTGACAGAGAGAAAGAGTAAAACACTAAGAAAGATAGAAAGAGTGAAACAAAGAGAGTTCCGCTGCAATGAGAAAGAGAAAGAAAGAAGGTGTTGGAACATAAAGTGAAATGTTGGAACATAAAGTGAAATGTTCCAACAACAGAAAAACAGAGAGAAAACAGAGCACAAAAGAAAATCAAAAGTTCAACATGGTATCATAGCTTACTTGATCTTTGGAGCCTGTTTGAAGAAGAAGATGAAAAAGAAAAAGAAAAGTCAGTCTAGGGAAGAGGCTGAAGAGAAGAAGAAGAAGAAGAAGAAGAAGATGGAGACAACCATCAAAGAAGAAAAGTCTAAAAGGCGTCTATGGTGGAAAACATGAGGAAGAAAGGTGTGGCTGAGATAAAAGAAGATCAACAAGCTGCAAGAGGTGTTGGTCATTTTCAACCATCAGAGATATGGAAGGGATAAACCAGCCTCAAGAACAAGAAGAAGTCCATGTGAATGAAGCTTAAAACCTGAGAAGTTTGAAAGCTGAAACCGTAGAAACCAAGGCAACAAAGCAGAGGTGATGATTCAAGAACCAAACAACTAGAGCTAAGGCGTCATCTTCTCACTTTTGTCTTATCCGTCATCAGAGATGTATCATATCCTGTTACAGTAGTTGTGTCACGTCCTATTCCAGATGTTGTGTCACTTTCTGTTCTGATACATTCCCAAGTCAGTCAACATATACCTCTACAATCTCCCCTTTGATGACTGAATTGTAGAGCTAAAGTATACAACCAATATCAGAACACACACGCCTCATACTTCATACTGCCACTGTTCCATTAGGTTCTCAAACCAATCATCAATACAACTTCAATCTCTCCCTTGATGACTGAGTTTTAGAATCAATGCTTCATGCATCATCTGATAGATTCAAAGACATCAATCATCTTCATTCTCTCCCTTTTTAACTTAGTTTGACACTCAAGCAACTTCATTAGAAGGGTAATAATCAGTAAAGAACTTACTCCCCTTGCAACCAATCTGTCCAAACTATGATACTATTTTCAGATCACACCACATCTCCCCTTATTGAGTACACAACTAAGTTAAAACAGCTACAAACTAAGGACACACTCACCTTTCATCCTTTAATCCAAACGTAGTTCCATATGTTCAGAATACTCCCAAATATTCAGATCAAAATACTCGTCTGACAACTCTAACTCAACTTCTCATTGTACTGGTCACAATGTGTTCTTTTCAGAATTTTCTGAGGAAATCTTGAATAAATATCTGACCAACCGTTAAAATCTAGATCCCACCGTTGAATCTCAAGAAAAGAATTCGGTGAAGCTCACCACAAAATTTCAGCCTGATCAGAATATGTTTGAGTCTCCAAACATCGCTTTCAAATTGCTTTGAAAAATCTGTCTTCTACTTGTATACTTTCACTGGCAACCTTAATTCTTCGTTCTCAACTCAGAAGTACAAACGCTTGTCATATTTAGCACCTTCTCTTTAGGATGAATATCTTTGTTTGACCTTCATACTGTCAACGCACAAGAAGAACTGCAGTTTTGTATCATTCCCTTGGGTTGAGCTTCGATGCAAAACCTAGCATTGAAGCTTGCTTCTTCGGATTCATATCCAAAAGCCATGACAGAAACTCAAACATAGAGGCCATATTACTGGATCAGACGATTGAATCGCAGGCCGAAGAGCCAACAGCATCTCGGTCGCGTTTGACTTGAAATCAGAAAAACTCGAAAGGATTCTATTTCTGAACGAATCTTCTTATCTTGTAATGCTTGGATGATCTCAAAACAAAATTTGTCAATATCTTCACCAAAGACAACTTCAAATGCAACCCTCAGACTCTGAAAATGTTCTTTCACTGTTATAAAAAACAGTGAATCTTGCTCTTGTGTTAGTTAAAGTGTTGTCTGTTATACTCGATGGAAGAGGGAATTCAAGAATGTAACTGTCGTTGGCTGTATAAGAGATCGTTGAAAAAAAAATCTTGTACAGCGACTCCATGTTCTATCTGGAGATGGTGTTCAAAGCAAGCATCTCTAACGCCCTCCATCATTGACAAGAACACTCTCGTGCTGACATGAAACCAAAGTCTAAGCCAGAGACAATTCGGGGTATCACATATGACTTTCAACACTTCTAGAATCTCAGCTGAATATACAGTGCAACCTTCATTCACTCTGCGAAACCTGAAACCTTCTTCTCAGGCTTGTTTGATTTTCAGAACTCAATCTTCTCTAAACTGTGTTTTATTTCACTCCACCCAATCAGCTAGCTTCTTGTTCTCTTGTTCTCTCGAAACCTGTAGCTCAGCATCATAAACACTGACACATGAACCATAACATCTTGCAATAACACGATGTTCCATACCATAATCAGAAACCTGCATCTTTTTATGATAATTCTCAAACCTGGAACTTTTCTGATAATTCCCAAACCTGCAGCTTTTCTAATAAATTCAAACTTGTTGCTTTCTTGTGAGAGAAATCACAAACTTCTAAACTAGAGCACTGAATAGATATCACCATGACATAATCACAACCAGCAACATTTTATCTGATCCACCATGATCAGAACTGACTGAATCAAGCCTTGGAGACAACATGAACAAGTGAACATCAACCTTGACTTCTTCATGATTTCGACATGAAAAATTCTCCACCAATATATGTGTTCTTTCACCACATGCAGCACAACCTTAAGACCTGACTTATGCCCTTATCATTGAAAACCTCCAAAGACATTTATCCAAATTGAAGACGTAACTCTGATTGGATCATAAGTTAAACACATTGCTGGTAAGAACTCCACTACCAAACATTCACGAGTGAGTTATAGAGATACTGATTCTTCACCACTATCTTGTGCGCTACTTGCAATCTGCTTCTGAATTTTATTCGATGTCATATTCTCCTTATTTACCGCTCAAATCTCATTGAAAGCCAGCAAGAATTTTCATCACAAATGAGGCCTTTGTCAGTTACAAGGCACTCTGGCATATAACTGAGTAACCAATTAGGAAGCATGGCTCAACCAGAGTTCTCTGTAACTGAAACCAATATTTGGATCGGGTAAAAGTGCAGTAACCTCTACTTTGATCAACTTGTTGTAATTCACCTGGTAGACATAATCAAAATCCTGAATCTCCAACGACTTTAAGAAGCATCAAAAACAAAATTAAATGCTTGACAACTATTTATCTCAATATCTGACCATCACTCATCTTTGAATCTCATTGAATCAATCTCAAGAGGACTCATCTTGTCTGTAAATCATCAAACTTCTAACCTGCTCAAGAGAATTGGACAAGAAATGCAAGCCCAAGCTTTGTCGTTTAGAAAGCATGCAGTTTCCAACGAGTGTTCCTACACTGACTTCATCTATGACAATTTTTATACCACACTTATAGACCAACTCTGACCTAAGCCATAAGATCTGGAAACAGCCTTTCAATGATGAGACCTTTCATTTTATAACAACTTCATGAGGATCATTAACCACCCTTCAAAATATTGCTTCAGACAGTGAAACTCTCACCCACTCTTCTGCTTAATTTCAACATTAACCTTATAACCAACATAACCACGAGAGACATTTTGATTGCCTGCAAAGATTTACCACCATCCACATACATTCTTATTTATTCTCCAAACTTGCAATGTTCAATAAGCCATGAACCCTTTGACCTATTAATTCATGAAACCAGAAGCTAGAATTTCCATAACAAGTTTGCTTCTCTACTTGATGCCTTTTTCTAGTTCCCATCCATGTCTCTGCAATTTTCAGTGATATTGCTGACCTTAGCCTTTCTCTCCGATAATTGCAGGTGCCTTTAAGCTACATCTCATAGAGCCAACGATGACACAGAGAAATATTTTTGTACTCTGATGATATGCTTTTGTTTCAGACGCCGTGAATAGTTTGTGTTGATGAATTTATCACCAATCTCGCAGTTTCCTCTGGCAACTATAATTAGTGACTCGTAATCCTTTACATTTAGCTTCATTAATTCTTCCTCTCAAAGCTGTCTTTCACAAAAGAAAACTCCTTATGTACTTCAGAGAATATATGTATCCATTGTGGAAATATTTTGATGGCAAACAAAACAGACATTCTTCTTTATCTGATTCTATTTCGGACCTCCTTCAGCGAGTCATCTGACACCGTCTTTGCTTCTCGTTTAGACTGTGTTTCCTCAATGTAACATTTTTGTTCTTTGGATTGCGTCATCGCATAAGACAAAACTTGAAACTTCGTGATTTGACTTCTGGTTTCTTGTGCTCAGAACACACAATCACATGGAGGAGTAAACTTGATTCTTTCTTAGAACACAAAACTAACTTCATAAATAAGCTTCCCCATAACGGCCTTCTTCATATGTTTCTTTGTGTTGTCAACTTGAACATTCTCTTTGGCAGGCAAGCCATACAGCTAGGTTTTGAATAAATTTACTTCCAATATAATCAGCACAACCCATTAGCTCCCATCTTCTTGACTCAACTGAAGTCTTGATCCATGACTACTGAGAACCCCTGCAAATTTTCCACTCAAACCAAGCTCGATTGCACAACCAAGTAATATAACCTGATAAGTTTACCCTTTACAAATCTGCCTCGGTAATACTTGAATAACTCAACAACTGGCCGTTGAAAACTCAAACCCACCGTTGGATATCTAGCCAGTAGTACCATGAAGCTCTCCACCGAGTTTCAGAATGATCAGGATATGTTTTGACTTCCAATCGTTGCCTTGAGGATGCCATCTTGAAATTGTTTTCTGAATTTCTGAGTTTCAGATTTGACACCAACTTGCATAATCTCTGCAGTTTCTTGCCCATAAAGCAACCGACTTAAATCTTGATGTTCAGATTCAATTTGAGAATCATTTCATTCTGTGGTTCCCTCAACATGAGCTCCATCAATATCCATCATTTATCTGGTCTTAGTTCTCAGATCAAGCCTGAATCGCACCCTCAAAATTGCATGTCACAACTATTTCTTGTTGTTCTTTCTCACCAATTTTTTTGATACGTATCCACATCCAGCATAGCTAAGCCTTAAATTCACCTTAACCCTTTTTATAACAACACACAACAACCTTCCATAGAGACTCCAAGTCCTTCGATTCAAAAACCAGCCAAGGGATGAATTTCCTAATTCTTCAAAGCACCAAATGTAGCATCTTATCCTATGTTCCTCCTTTGCTCAACACTTTCTCTCTCAGCAGCTTCACCTTGAGCATCATGCTCTCTCAAGCTCTAAATTGTCTCCTTTAATTTGCAAAAACAAACCTAAGAAATACCGGCACGTCTCTTGATATCGTCCAACCTTTTAAGCAGAAAACTCCGGAGCATATCACGCATTCTTAAAAACACAGCTTCTCTACGAATTCATCTCATCTTGATCAAGTTCTCTTCCTCGCTTTCTCTAGGCCTCTTTCTCTGAGCTTGAACATGCAACACGGTGTCAACTGCTTCTTGATTACTAACCACATCCCAAAGTCCATCAGAAGCTAAGACAAGAAACTCCATGTCTTCTTCCAAATCGAGTATTCTTGTGCCGGGTTCAGCAACAACCCATTTCTTTAAGTGTGCATCTCCAATGCTTCTGGAAATAGCGAGTATTCCGTGAACTCGCCAAGCCCCTCGATGAAACTCAACATAACGTCCCTGCTTTGTGATCAGTCATCAGAGCCTCAGCCACTCCTCCTCGACACAGGACATCTCTGCAATCTCCTAAATTCAAGACAATCATCTCCTGATTTTGTATCAAAGCTGTAACACAGCAGGATACAAAAGAATTTCTACAAATATACTGCAGCATTTTCTTTCCTATGATTTTCAACCTCGAATCCCTTCTCTAGATTCGTCATGTTTAAGAAGAAAATTAGCTCGTCAATGGAAAACAACACCATGATTCTCACACAGAATCTTATGTTCTTCAGTTTTGTAACCCATCATCTTCTTGTTCATAAGCTCATGACTTGTCTTTAGCTTCTATTGACTTGGTTTTTGACAGAACACATCGTTTTGATGCAACCCAACACTGGCAATTTTAGATTCATACCACGTACAACTACCACTTTATCATCTTCTCAAGATAGAACATAATCTGCAAATTGGTTGAATTATCTGGCACCAGATTCAAATCTTACGGGAACCCTGAAACAATTTGTAGTAACCTCAAGCTTTTCTCTGATATCCATTACACACTGGCCAATGATAGTAAAACTCAACAGTTGACTCTATCATATTTTCCCCCATTATTGATTTTCCTTCAGCTTCTTGACAACAACCACTTCTAATATATTTTAACTGAGTACCACTGTTTCTGATACGAAGTGATAACCACTCTCAACCAAACCAAAATCTCACGCTCCTCCTCATCTCGATTTTAGCATTAATTCAGTAACCCAGAACTTGTTCTTCTCTCTCTTCCTTCAATCGCACTAATTCCCATGAATGGATTTCAAAAAAAAATCTTCATTTTCTTTTTCTCGTTCTCGTCCGGAGACTCTCCAGACCCAGCTGAATTTACTTGAAGCGATTATCATATTCTTCTTTTATTTTTCTTCCCAGATGACACTTCTGTAGTCTCGACCAGTTACCATGTGACTTCAATCACTCAACCGATTTTTATTTTCTTCCGTGGGAGATCCAGACGATGAGTTTCTGAACAAACACGAGCACACATATCCTTTCCTTTCTACATGGGCTTTATTAAACACTGGCCCATCACCGTTAAGGATAACATAGCAATACATTGGACTTAGGTCACAAGCCCAATCAGCTCACCTTACTCTTCTTCTTCTTCGATGAGAAGCAACCAAAATCAATCTTTTCTATTATGAAGACACGATTTTGATGTAATCCGAAAATAATTTCATATTCATCTTCCACATACAGAAAAGCTTCATCCAAACGAGGCATACATAAAAACGAGAACTGCCAAATCCACGTCATGATTCTCTTCTCATGAGATCATGGAACAAACCCAAACCAAATCCTTCGTTCAATCCTTCAAAGAATAAGCTTTACTAGCCACAAATCCAGGACCATACCCGAAAATAAGAGCAAATCTCTATCGAGAACCACTCTGATACCAATTGAAAGTTCAATTTGTGGCTATGTCTATGTGTTTGTGTATGTATGAGCATAAAGTAAAGAACACATAGAGTTTTTTATCGAGGTTCGGTTTCCCTACATCCTCGGGACCTAGTCCAGAACAAATCCACTAGAACAAGATGAAATTACAATTGCTATGATATCCAACACTACAGTGCATATCATTCTTTTCTAGATGAATTACTATGAAAACGATATCTCTACAAAGAATATCACCCGGCAGCACCGGTGCAACACCATCTTTTCCTAGCTGCAAAATCCATAGACAAACCACCAATAAGATCTACTAATCTTCTCTGGTGGAGCGACTCCACACACACTTGTGTGCATCTCACGATAAACCCTATACGCGCGCCCATACAAGTCGTCGTCTCTTGGTTTATATAGTCAAGGGCCAAAACCCTAAGCATCCATAAGCCCACGTGATTTTTCCATCCTTTGGGCTTCTCAACTTACGTGGCTATGTTTCCTAAAACAAAGGAAACTCCACCAATAAGGAAACAATCATTTATTTCCGTTTTACTGTTCTGAGCTACATCCTGAGCTACGTTCTGAGCTACTCTCTATTGTAGCACAAACTACCTCAGGAACTGCATTCATAACTACCTCAATCTTTGTGTCAGTCCTGCTTGTGCAGACTGCTACTACAATAAGTCTCAGTCTTTGTTTCACGTACATTCTAAGTCAGTTCCATCTTTGCACTTTTGTATTATCCGTCATCGGAGATGTATCATGTCATGTTCCAGTAGTTGTGTCACGTCTTGTTCCAAACGCTGTGTCACTTTCTGTTCTGATACATTCTCACGTCAGTCAACATATACCTCTACAATCTCCCTTTGATGACTGAATTGTAGAGCTCAAGTATACAACCAATATCAGAACACACACGCCTCATACTTCATACTGTCACTGTTCCATTAGGTTCTCAAACCAATCATCAATACATCTTCACAAACAACCAAAGTGGAAGCCAAGGTGAATGTTCTAAGAATCAAACAGTCCAAGGTTAAAGAAAAACCGAGGTGATGGTTCAAAGAACTAAAGGGCACAAGTTGGTGAAGCAATGATCTAAGCAAACAGACCAAAAGAAGAAGATGCTTACCTAAGAGTGAAAGGGAGTATCAACTGGTTGGGAAGGCAAAGCTCAAAGCAACACCAAGCAAGAGAACAAGAGGTGCTTACCTAAGAGAAAGGAAGCATGATCCGTTTGCAAAGACGACCGAAGAAGACGTGATGAATCACACATAAGACTTCAAGAAAAACATGAAGAGAGTTCATGGTAAACTTGAAGGTGAAGAGAAGAAGCTCACCACAAGAGGGAGCAAAAGCTGGTTTCATAAGAAGCTGGTGAAGAAGTGAGGAAAGCTCACAAAACAGAGGGAGAATGCGAAGAAGATATGTCAAAAGATGACAAAGAGATTCGCACAAGAAAAAGATGGTTCTTGTAGATTCATCTCCAGAGGGAGATAAGAATCACAAGAGAAGAACAAGGAGGATGGGAATCAAGTCCCTAAATGAAGTTGAGGAATTTAATCATAAGGTTCAAGAGGGAGTGTTGAGATTGAACCTATGATTAAACCTACAACAAAGAAGAAGAAGAGAAGGATGAAGAAGAATCGCAAAGAAGAAATGCAGGAACAAGGGAAGCCTGGGGCTGAAGCAAGAAGAAGAAGATGACATGAACACATGTTTCATGATCCAAGAAGAAGAAGAAGGAAAAGAAGAATAGAGAAGAAGTGAAGATGAAGAAGAAGAGAAAAGAAAGAAGCAAAGGTCGTGACTCAAAGGAAGAAGAAGAAGATGACATGAACAAAGGAGTGTTGCACAAGGAAGAGTTTGAATGTGTAACAAGAAATTACACATGAACAAGAATAAAGACTAGTTGGTGTTAAGGAGTTAGAAGCCAACTAAGTTAAGTTAGGAATAGTTAAGAGTAGGTAAGAGTTGTTGGAGTTGTTAAAATATAAAGTAAGGTGTTTATTCTTGCTTGTAAAACTAGTCTAGTACCTAAACTAGAGGTATGATTAGGAGAGTGGTTGAGTCTAGAGTTCAAGCCAAGTGTGTGTAGTAAGTAGTGAAAAACTACTATAAGTATGTGTGTGTGTGTTGTAAGAAAGTATCCAAGAGATCAATGAGAAAAATGTAGTACTAAAAGATAAAGTGTTTCTATTGTCTTCTCTCTAAACAAACACACGAATCAGAAAGAATGAGAGAGAGAAAGAGTAAAACACTAAGAGAGATAGAAAGAGTGAAAAAAAGAGAGTTCTGCTGCAATGAGAAAGAGAAAGAAAGGTGTTGAAACATGAAATGTTCCAACAACAAAACAACAGAGAGAAAACAAAGCACAAAAGAAACATAGGTTTACCACTAAACCCTAAACCGTCCTTCTCTCAGTCGCATTTCCCAGACAAATCTCATTAAACACAGGCATACAACTAAAGCCTAAGCCGTCGTCTAATTAACATGTTTTTCAAATTACTGAATTATCTAAAACAAACAGTACACAAAAGAAATACCACATATTAAAAACACTTAATAATTAATTACGACCAAAAACAAAAAGTAGTACAAAAGAAAATATTAAAACTAAAATAAAACCCTGTCGAAACCCTAATTAGGTGAAATGAATTTTTTTTGGTGTTCGCCCTAGCCGCGCAGTGAGCTCCCAGGCACGACTCCCGAAGCAGCTCAACCTCTCGCCGATTCTCGCCTTCTCCCCGGCCGGCGTTCTTTGCCATGGCCGGGGAGGTCTCGTTAGCCGTCGTTCCTTGCTCTGACCACCTCTAAGCCGCCTATTCCGACGGTTACGCCGGTTTTACCCTTGATCTCCGACTTCCCGGATTCGTGCTCCGTCTCTGCTTCGTGCTCCGTCATCGTTTTCTGGGCTCGTCGTTGTGCGTCTCGTGGTTAGTCGCCGTCGTCGTCGTCCCCTCCATCCTCGCCGGTTCTCCCGCTCGCTTTTGGTGAGTAGTTGTTGTATCTTCTTGATCTGGATGTACCGGTTCTTCTTGGTTGGATGTTCTTATTATGCTCGACGCCATATACGTTGTTTGCTCGGGTTCATGGTCGGGAATTGGTTCACGTTTGGGGCGATTGCTGGTTCCGGGTTTAGGTTTTTGTTTGGAAGTGTGTCAGTCGGTTTTAGTCTATAAATTAGGTACCTCTATTAGCTTCAGGTTATCTTTGATTTAAGGTTTTTGCTTGTCATCTGAGATTGCATTTTCTTAATCTGTTGGTGGTTTGTGTTGTGGGTGCTTTCCTTTCCTTTTGGGTAGGTTAGGCTTCGGTGTTTTCAAATCCGGGGGATTTGAAAATCTTTTAGGCTTCTATCTAGGTGTTTATTGGGCGTATTGAATTGCGTCGCAACCGTATCCGAAAGTCTTAGCGATCCTTTCTTAGGGGTTTTCTTGTCGGGTTATGGAGTCTGGTTTCTTTGAGTCTGGAAGAGGGTCTTCCAGCAACTGTTCGTGTAGCTGATGTTGTCGTTGGTGGGCCGTGGGCTGCTTCGGTAAATCTCGCTCAAGCTTCTCCGCGCGGATTCGGACATGCAGTCTCGGTTTTGTCTTTGTTTGGCCTTGGATTTTATAGATTGTATCCTGTTTTAGTAGTAGGTTTTGTTTCCGGGGATATCTTCGTTTTCCGCCGGCTTTGTTGCCCTTTATGGGCTTAGTTTCCGGAGAAAGTTCTGTTTTCTGCCGGCCTTTGTAATCCAAAAACGCATCCCATCCTGGTTTAATAATAAATGTATAACTTCAGATGAAAAAAAAAAAAAAAAACCCTAATTAGGTAACATTCATCACGCCAGATATCTATGAAGTTCCATAGATAAATTCAGGTATCCCTTAATCACTATACATCGATCACTGTTAAAACCGACAAGTTTGAACTTAGAGTTGAACTTGTCACAGCTGGTCCAAGGAGGCAATCGAATCTTTGCCCGACCCATCACGATAGTACCATTCGATGTTCCTGGGTCTTTCCAAGAACATCCTCTGAGCAATTCAATGTAAAGATATTTATGTGCAGGAGAATCCAAAGGAATCACAAGTCTTTGATTGAATCGATGGAAGCCTTCAAAAGACTTCACCACTTGTGTTCCATATCTATCTTCTTCGTATATCCATGCCGAAACTCTGAAGTACTCAGGACCGGTGTAAGGTTTCGTACGGTCTCTTTCATATATTGTGAATCCTTCAAAGATATCCACGATTAACTCTGTGTTTACGGGGTGTTGAGCTCTTTTCCCCTCATGAATCAATCTTGCTTTACCCTCAAAGTCCATGGAGAAAGAGTAATTTAAAATTGTGCTGTGTTTGAATTTGTAAGAATATAATTATCCCTTGTATATATTTACACACATATTTTATGGATGATGAATATCTCTTTTATTTTTTCCCGGATAAACAATTTTTTCTTCTTTTTTATTTTAATTGTAAGATATATACAAACGAGTATTTATCATTAAGAAAGAGTAATTTAAGAATATGCATAATGAATATTAATTTAAGAAAGAGTAATCTACTATATATTATTTGCGAAATCGAATTATTAAAATCAATGATGTGGATGATTCTTGGTCAATCAAAATTATGATGTCATTGATGACATGACTTTAATAAAATGTTTTGATTGGTCGAGACTTTTTCTACATTAAAAATAAATTAAAATTCATTTGAGAATAAATTATTTAAAAAACAAAAATCGACAATAATCAAATTCAATTTCATGATATTTCCTAAAACTTCGATTGTAATCTTAACTTCTTCCCTAATTTTAGATAATAATTAATATTTAATACTTAATAGATTACTTTATTTTTAAATTTTAAATAACACCACACCAAAATTATAGTATATATTGTTTTCCCATAAACGTATGATATATAACAATATCACCTAAAATTGTGCAAATAATAACTATTCATATTAATTAGCAAATTCAAAAATTAGGCAAGATCGACGAATCAAACATACCAAATTTTATGTGTAACCGAAAATCTTATAGCATAAAATATTTCAATTTAGTTAAAACACAATATTTTGTAAACTAATTTGATCTCATCCATTAATACTCCAATCTACTATATATATTCTTCAACATTTAACCCAATGTACATTCACTTTAAATCATCACTTTCTTTTATATCGCTACATTTTTTAATATGTGAGAATTAGTAGCTAGAAACCACAAAGAATATCCCTCGAAGACGTCGGTCAACTTTTGTTTTACTTGAAAACATAGGGTAAGGCCGGCTGTTAGCAGGGATCGTTAAGCCTCGAAACCGAAAAAATCCAGGTAAGGGTTTTATCACAATTGACTTTGTTTAACGATAAGTCTGGAAATGTAATAGAGATGATTTGGTTTGACATAAATGTACGTTTCCAGTCACTTATTTATTGGTTTATGTTCGGTTCTACATTGTTCATTCATATAGTTCTAATATTTGTTTTACTTTCTTCATGAAATAAGATTTCAAGCATCATGTGATGAGTCGTTATTCAACAAACATAAAGGATGTCTTCAATCAAGTAAAAATGTTATGGTTAATGCTTTTCTCCCAATGAATATATTGGAGACTTCCATCCAAGTGACCTTCCTTACGAGTTATCAATCATCCGTACTACAAGAATAAAACCATTGGAAGATTTTGAGATTAAGAATCACGATAAGTAGTTTTATACTATTTATCAAATTCTCGAGAGATCTCTTGATAAAAGAGTTTTGATTGGTAATATGCTTTTTGTAATATACGTATTATTCCATATATTATAATTTTCAATCAGTCGTGATTAATTGTTGTTTTACATAAATAAGATGTCATAGGAGTCATTATTCACATGGGTGATATTGAAGATGTGAAGACTAAGAGCAAGTTAGGAAACAACACCAAGCTTGAATGATACCTAAAAGATAATGGGTAAGAACATTAATCGGATTTACGAATATAATAAATAAACAACTTATATGATTTTTTAATCGTCTATATAAAAACAGAGATGATGCATTGCCTTGCACTTTGTGGGGAGACTATGTACTTCAACCAATAGCTCAAAGAATATGGACGTAACAACATATTTATCTTAATGGATAATTATTTTATATAACATTAAAGGATTAATTTATATTTTAATAAATATAGGGAAGTTGTATGTTTGAATTGAGAAGAACTTTGGTTGAATTAAATTCACTGGATATGGACCATTCATCTTCGTTTTAAAAGAAGACATGATTAGTATACCAAATTATTTAGGTCTAAATTAAATAACTATAAGCAAAAAAAATATAGATATTAAACCGCGGATAATTGACCTTGATAAGATTTGCAGCTTACAAATCTCATGACAAAAATGATTTCACCTGTTTCATTATTTGCATTGAAATCAAACACTTGTTGAGCACATTCACCCCACAGTGTACACTTTAAACGCAAATCTCTGCAAATCAATGAGATACAATATATGAATAAAAAAATTAAAATAATATAAAACATAATATATGTACACTTACGCATCGTTTCTCAGCTCAATGTTTAATCTTTTGTGCTCATTCCATTTTGTTTCTTGACATTATCTAGCGACCATAAAGCAACGACTTGACCAATCACGTCTGCAAACAATTGTTAAAATAATGTATAAATAGAGAAATCCTATAGAAGGTGAGGTTGAGGTGGCTTAGAAACACAAATCGTCTGCGTCTTCCAAAATTTCAAGAACCTTTTTGTCTCATTTGTCTATTGCAATTATTTTGTTTATATAAAACAACTAAACCAATATGCAAACAAATAACATAATATATTATTATGTTCTATTCTTAGTTAGCACAATCTTATCATGTAATTTAGTTGTGTATCTTCGAAATATGGTCTACAATAATTTGTACACAATCCTTGATGTAGACGCTCTAGGTTTTGACAATATTGCAAGTTAAACATCTTTGTATATCCGTTTGTGAATAAACTAGAAAATATATGGCTAAACTGAATATCTTAACAAATTTGTTATTATGTAAACAAATTATTGATATGTCTATGTATAAAAAGGAATAAACTGAAAAAGGTAAAAAAAATTGTGTATTTCGATAGATGTCTATAAAATGAATAAATTTGAAAAAGTGCGACAATATTTTACATTCCGAGTAAGTCTATTGTTAAACAAAATATCCTAATTCAATCTAACAAAATATTGTTCGTTAGATTAAAAATGAGATAATAATTGTAGTTTTCAGATTTAGTAATAATTTAGATTGACGAACTTAAATAGAATATTCTACATTCAAATAAATCTTGGAATATTCTACATTCAAATAAATATTTTGGTTATAGATACCCTAACTAAATGTAACAATAATATATCATAACTAGATTGTAGTTTAGAAACTTAAACAATAATATATCCTAAAAGTATAAAATATATGACACTTTCCAAATATTATTTATAGCTTTCACCGCACGCAAACAACCACTTCCACCTGATATTCTCTTAAACCTACTTCTAACCTTCTATATATACAGGGAGATTTATTCAGTAGAGAAGAATACTTTTGAAACATTTTGATACTATTTCTACAGCAAAAATGTCGATTTTTATCAAAAAGAAAACAAAGCAGGTTACTATCAAATAAATTATCCCCGCTTCTTTGGAGAAATACAAGATTAATGTGAAGATACTTTCTTCATGGAGGGTTGTTTTTTACAATGTTTTGAAAGCCATGGAGATGGTTTTAGTTGACTCTGAGGTATTATTCTTAGTTACTATAATCTGATATACCATGGATTTTAGGGCTTTTAACCATGGTATATATCTTATTTATCGAGTCTATTATTATGTTTTAGAGTCTTTTCAGGTATTTATTAGGTACAAGCACATTTTGAGCAGATTTGGTGATTATGGCACTTTCTGGAGCTTTTTGGAGTGTTTGGCCGAGAGATAGAGTTCTCTGTGGACATTTGAGGAATGCATCGATCGACACACCTTTGGTGTCGATCGTTGCATATGCGAGATGGGCCAAACTCGGCAGTTTAATGAAGAATGTTGATTTTGCAGAAAAGCCCAGATATTTACACAGAAGCCCAAAACGTGTTTTAGACTATATATTAGGGTTTTTAGCCACTTGTTTAGACTACGCTTTTCTTACGCTTTATTTTTATTCAGAGAGAGTTTTAGGGGCTGATCCTGTTCTCGAAAGAGAGAGGATTTTGAACCCCAAATCTTTACTTTGTTTTATGATATTTGGTTTTCTATTCAAGATGTTTTCTGTTTCGATGAACATGTCTGAGTAGATTACCTGTTAAGTTTAGGGATTCTCATTAGGGATTTCATGGAATTATAGTTTAATCAATCTGTAGGGATTCATATCTGCTAGTTCTTCGCCTAGGATTGCTCTTAATGCTTAATCTGAAGTAGCTATCCAGATTTATGATGTTAGGTTGATTGATGCAACGACAGTTGGTTAATTAGCTAGAAAGAACCTAGATGAGAAATTTGATCTACTCGCAAAGAGATTTGGTTTAGTTTAATTGTGAACATATCAAACTTGGAATTAAAGCTGGTTTAATCTGTTAGTAATTGCAAAGAGATTTGGATTGCTGCACTTAGACTTAGAGAATTCTCGCAACGAGAGTTGGTTAATTCTATATCTGTGTTTTGAGCTCTATAACAGTTTCTGATTAGATCCCGATTGATTGATTGCTTGTGTTCCTGATTTCCTGAGAACTTCCTAGAATTAACGCTTCGTTTCCTTGCTCACAACTCGCTGCTATTTACTTTCTGCTTGCTGATTTACTGCCTTCCCATATTGCTTTCTCCTAGTTTAATCTTTTCTGTTCTTAATCTATCGTTGACCGGAGTCCCTGTGGATTCGATACCCTAAGTACTACAACTACATCACTGTGCACTTGCAGTTAGAATAGGGTTAAAACTCGACCTATCAAGTTTTTGGCGCCGTTGCCGGGGACTCTTTTGAGTCTTCGATAGATTTGAACTTAGGGTTTAGACTAGGTTTTTGTTTTTTGTTTTTGGCTACTAATTTTTTTTTCTTTTTCTTTTTCTTGCGTTTAGGGTTTAGACTAGGTACGCCTGTTCGCCCTGCATCGATCGACACGGTCCTGTGTGTCGATCGTCACAGTTTTCGCACTGCATCGATCGACGCTCTTATTGCATCGGTCGACACAGTTTCGCGGAAGCACCAAGAGGAGATCATAATGAGGATGTGTCAGAATGATATTTTCGGCTCAGGGATTGACAGTTCACAAATAGCTGGGTTGAAGAGTAAAGTCGACTATCTGCATAGTCTTCTACTTGAAAAGTATGCGCAAGAAGCTATCAACTGCATTGGAGGGAATGAATTCTACAGTCAGGAATCTGCTTTTCAGGGACCTTTCCAGCAACAGGGTAATGCCTTCTCGAGGAACTATGGTGTTTCTTCTTACCAAGCACCACCTGCACCTGCATATAAGAGCAGATTGGAAACCATGATGGAGCAGTTCTTGGAAAAACAGGAAGAAGATTTGAACTACATCAATGGCTCTGGAATCCAAGGAAACAGGTTTGGTAATCAGCAAGGTAATTCTTATCAGAGAACCTATGGATCGTCCTCATATCAGACACCTCCTGCTGCTAATGCTTATAAGAGCAAGATGGAATCCATGATGGAACAGTTACTAGAGGATCAGACCAAGACTGTTGTAGACTTCGACAGGAAGTTGGATGCTATGCATAAAAATCTGAATGAGAAGTTTGAATCTCTGAGCACACAAGTGAAGAAGCTGGATGTCCAAATCCAACAGACATCTCAAGCAATACAAAGGCATAATGAAGCTAGGAAAGCTGAACAGTACAAATCCATCAAAGATGTGACCTTAAGAGATGAGATTGAGTTGCTAGGTGAAGAAGAGAGCATTATCTCGGATTTTCTTGATGAATATTGTCTGTCTGAGACATGCATCGATCGACACTCCCTTAGTGTCGGTCGACACGCAGTTCTGACGGAAATTTCGAGTTCTTACGACGAACAGAAATTGACCATTGTCGACACTGAAGGTCGACATCAATTCAATGACGACCGACACCCACTCTGCGTTGGTCGACGCGACAGTCGAGCAGACCCAATTTCGCCCAAATCTGATGTTTTTGCTAAGGAAAGGATCTACAAACCTCCAATACCATTCCCAAAAGTTCCTATAAGGTCTAAACATGAACAGAGTGTAGTCAAGTGCATGGTAGTGGTGGACAAGGAGATGAATGAAACTCCACCAGCTGAAGTTTCGCGAGTTCATCCTTCTGTGTTGGGATATGCAAAGAAGATGGTATCCACTGATGGTCATTTAAAAGATGAAGTTCAGATTGGTGGAACTTCAATATCTGATAGTGGAGAGAAGAAGATGGCGGTTCCTCTTGAACCTGCTCTAACATCTTCTGTGCATGCAACTGCTCATAAGCAGAAAGCAACAGACATCTCATTCCCAAAGGTAAGGCACAAATCATCTAAGCTTAAACCTCCTGACTGCTTTGCTTTGAATACAGGAAAACACAGTATCTCACCCAAGCTTCGCTCCCACCCTGATCCTTATCGCTCTTTCCTTGGGAGATCTCACGATCTGAAAGCCTATACGCCACCTTGGATGAAGAGATATTCACAGAGACACTCAAAGTCTCTGTTGAAGCCACCTTGAATCAAATCTATATTCCATAGTCAAGCTATTGACTTTAAACAAGCGCTGAGTGGCAGGCAACCCACTGTTAGGTTCGTTTTTATTTTCATTTTTCGTTTTGATTTTGGTGTTTTGATTTTTTCTTTTAAGTGTGTTTAGAGGCGTGAGAAACAGGCAGAATCGCCTTGCATCGATCGAAACACCTAGTGCATCGGTCGATGCAGTCGCGATTTACGGTTTACCGAATCAATTGCGGTTTCGACATCGGTTATTCACATAACCGCGAGCATATTCGCCTTGCATCGATCAACACACATTGTGGCATCGATCGACACAGGGCGACGACAGGTAAGTGTTCTGCAACTTTTCGGATTGTTTCAATTTGATTTATTTTCTCGCCGACCCTAAGCTTGACACTACTGGGGACAGTGTGTTTTAAGTGTGGGGGAGGAGCTACTGACACACGCTTTTGTCTTCTTAAGAGTCAGTTCAGTTTTTCAAAATTTGTTTTATTGAGTCAAAATTGTTTAAGTAAGAAACAATGAATTTTTGAGAAGATTAACAGCACTTGCAGGAACTTAAGTAACCATTGGGATGAGTTTGCAGATCAATCTATGACTATTAGAAAACCCCAACACAGATCAACCTACTGAGGACACCCACATCACTTCAGGTATCAGAGGATACTTTTACTGACTTCACCTTAATACTGACTTAATTTTCTCACCTAAGGGCTTGGTATACCTTGTGTCGGATTCCCTTGTTAGTTCTAACACAGCCTGTAAACCTTTCCTATTTGGTTCCCTTCTCCCCTTCCATAAAAAAAAAAGAGGATAATAAACTGAGGATGAGTTAGTAACTCCGAAGTGGTCATGGGAATGGTAGCTACAACATTCATATCCTGTGCATCCATGGAATGTGTCCAAAGTACACCCCTTAATGGGAAGAGCACTGATAAAAAAAATAAAATGATACCCAATGGGGAAAAATCAGAATGCTAAGGAAGGGAAAAGAGAAGAAAGGGACTAGAGAAAGATAGTATGGTGGTCTAGAGCTGATACGGTAAGAGTCCATGTGCCTTTGATCGATACTCCTTAGGTGAGACCGCACTTAAATACTTGCAGAAGTCAGTAGGGAGAATTTGAATGCGTGAATGTGGAGTTTACTTAGGACAGTTGCTAAGTGTGGGGGAAGTATATGTTGGTCTTGATGTCTGCAGTTGAAATCTTTCATGTGGATTACTAAGGGGAATCTGAGTGTTGTTGCTTCAAAGATGAAATGAGTTTCTGAAAGTTTTCAAACCTCTTCACCATGTCTAGTTCTTTGTTTTGCTTGAGGACAAGCAAAGGCTAAGTGTGGGGGAGTTGATATACCATGGATTTTAGGGCTTTTAACCATGGTATATATCTTATTTATCGAGTCTATTATTATGTTTAGAGTCTTTTCAGGTATTTGTTAGGTACAAGCACATTTGGAGCAGATTTGGTGATTATGGCACTTTCTGGAGCTTTTTGGAGTGTTTGGCCGAGAGATAGAGTTCTCTGTGGACATTTGAGGAATGCATCGATCGACACACCTTTGGTGTCGATCGTTGCATATGCGAGATGGGCCAAACTCGGCAGTTTAATGATGAATGCTGATTTTGCAGAAAAGCCCAGATATTTACACAGAAGCCCAAAACGTGTTTTAGACTATATATTAGGGTTTTTAACCACTTGTTTAGACTACGCTTTTCTTACGCTTTATTTTTATTCAGAGAGAGTTTTAGGGGCTGATCCTGTTCTCGAAAGAGAGAGGATTTTGAACCCCAGATCTTTACTTTGTTTTATGATATTTGGTTTTCTATTCAAGATGTTTTCTGTTTCGATGAACATGTCTGAGTAGATTACCTGTTAAGTTTAGGGATTCTCATTAGGGATTTCATGGAATTATAGTTTAATCAATCTGTAGGGATTCATATCTGCTAGTTCTTCGCCTAGGATTGCTCTTAATGCTTAATCTGAAGTAGCTATCCAGATTTATGATGTTAGGTTGATTGATGCAACGACAGTTGGTTAATCAGCTAGAAAGAACCTAGATGAGCAATTTGATCTACTCGCAAAGAGATTTGCTTTAGTTTAATTGTGAACATATCAAACTTGGAATTAAAGCTGGTTTAATCTATTAGTAATCGCAAAGAGATTTGGATTGCTGCACTTAGACTTAGAGAATTCTCGCAACGAGAGTTGGTTAATTCTATATTTGTGTTTTGAGTTCTAGAACAGTTTCTGATTAGACCCCGAATGATTGATTGCTTGTGTTCCTGATTTCCTGAGAACTTCCTAGATTTAACGCTTCGTTTCCTTGCTCACAACTCGCTGCTATTTACTTTCTGATTGCTGATTTACTGCTTTCCCATATTGCTTTCTCCTAGTTTAATCTTTTCTGTTCTTAATCTATCGTTGACCGGAGTCCCTGTGGATTCGATACCCTAAGTACTACAACTACATCACTGTGCACTTGCAGTTAGAATAGGGTTAAAACTCGACCTATCATAATCTTATTTTAAACATCAAGTTTTTTTGTAACGATTGAACATTTTGAAATTGTTACGCATTTATATTCATATATATGATATACTAACTTTAGTTTTTTAAAACTCGATAATCAGGGTACAAGAATATATGCAACTCTCGATCAGGACATAGCAAAGAAATTTGGCCAAACGTTGTTTGAAGATGAGCCAATTTGTATTGAAAGATTTGGATGTGTCACATATTCAAAGGAATATAAGACGAATCCTCTGCCTTTTAAAATGACGTTTACAAATCAGACCAAAATCACATTATGTGAGGACTTTCCTGAAGAGGTGGAAGAGAAGTATTTTGTTGGTTTTGATGAGATTCTTGCTGGTGATTTTGAGAAAAATGTCTTGATTGGTTCGTTATCTTTAACATGCTTATTTTTTTTAAGAAATTATATTTCTATATTTATACATTATTTTTAACAATTGTTTGCAGACGTGATTGGTCAAGTCATTGCTTTAGGGTCGCTAGATAATGTCAAGAAACAAAATAGAATGAGCACAAAAAGATTAAACATTGAGCTGAGAAACAATGCGTAAGATAAAATCAGTTTCAGATAAATACTGATTAACCCTCTCTTGATCAGCCCAAGTATGTGTCACAACAAATGGTTGGTTCTTATTCTTTTTGTTGTCTTCAGAAATTGTGATTTTGAATAAAACCTTTCTACGATCAAATCGGTAAGGCATTGAGGTAAAGTTCCTGAATCTTCGGACTACAATCATTATTTAAAAATAACAAATGATTATCTATACATATATAACCAAACCGATACATAAGATCTAAAACAAAATATGTATATATATACCTCATTAAATTCTTTAACCACAACATTCGCAGTGAAACGGAGAAGTTTTTCAACGGGTCGATCAAACATCAGAAACTTAGTTTCTGATTCAGAATTGTCCATAACTCGAAGAAGAACAAAGTACCTACACAATTCGATTCGAGAACAAATTGATGTTAATAGTCAATATAAGTCTATACATATATACTAATTAAAAAAAATGTGATGTTTGTATTATACCTTGCATTCACGTTTGTAACCATTTTCATTACATGTCGTACAATCAAATTCAACTGGTTTTCCATCATCATCATCATCATTACTTGCATCGTACACCTTCTTGTTGCATACAACACATGCAGCATAATACCAACTTTGACTCAAATCAATTGAATCAATGATGTCATATGTAATGCATTTTCATGCTTAAATAATTATAACACATTGACATATTAATAAATCAATTGATTTCAGATTTTTCAAAAAAGCACTCTTAGGAAAAGTATGCTTACCTCGTAATCAACTACAATCTCTGATATTGTAAGTTTCTTGTTCTTTTTGCCAAAAACTAATCATACGGGATGATTCGATCCAAGTGAAAGTTGACTTGATTCACCATTGGTAATCTCTTTTTTTTTTTTAAAGACACATGTCCCGTTTAGTTAGAAAATAAATATTTATAAAAACAAAATATTTTTAAGATAAAAATCTTACCTCATACGAAACTTGTTGACGTAAGAACTAATTGGATTGAGAAGAACTTTGGTTAAATTAAATCCACTGGATATGGAGCATTCATATTCGTTTTAAAAGAAGACATGATTAGTATACCAAATGATTTATGTCTAAATTAAATAACTATAAGCAAAAAAAAATATAGATATTAAACCGCGGATAATTGACTTTGATAAGATTTGCAACTTGCAAATCTCATGACAAAAATGATTTCACATGTTTCATTATTTGCATTGAAATCAAACACTTGTTGAGCATATTCACCCCACAGTGTACACTTTAAACGCAAATCTATGCAAATCAATGAGATACAATATATGAATAAAAAAATTAAAATAATATAAAACATAATATATGTACACTTATGCATCGTTTCTCAGCTCAATGTTTAATATTTTTGTGCTCATTCCATTTTGTTTCTTGACATTATCTAGCGACCCTAAAGCAACGACTTGACCAATCACGTCTGCAAACAATTGTTAAAAATAATGTATAAATAGAGAAATATAATTTAAAAAAAAATAAGCAGGTTAAAGATAACGAACCGATCAGGACATTTTTCTCAAAATCACCAGCAAGAATCTCATCAAAACCAACAAAATACTTCTCTTCCACCTCTTCAGTTAAGTCCTCACATAATGTGATTTTGGTCTGATTTGTAAACGTCATTTTAAAAGGCAGAGGATTAGTCTTATATTCCTTTGAATATGTGACACATCCAAATCTTTCAATACAAATTGGCTCATCTTCAAACAACGTTTGGTCAAATTTCTTTGTCATGTCCTGATCGAGAGTTGCATGTATTCTTGTACCCTGATTATCGAGGTTTAAAAAACTAAAGTTAGTATATCATATATATGAATATAAATGCGTAACAATTTCAAAATGTTCAATCGTTACAAAAAAAACTTGATGTTTAAAATAAGATTATAGTAACTAAGAATAATACCTCATAGTCAACTAAAACCATCTTAATGGCTTTCAAAACATTGGAAAAAACAACCATCCATGAAGAAAGTATCTTCACATTAATCTTGTATTTCTCCAAAGAAGCGGGGATAATTTTTTTGATAGTAACCTGCTTTGTTTTCTTTTTGATAAAAATCGACATTTTTGCTGTAGAAATAGTATCAAAATGGTTCAAAAGTATTCTTCTCTACTGAATAAATCTCTCTGTATATATAGAAGGTTAGAAGTAGGTTTAAGAGAATATCGGGTGGAAGTGGCTGTTTGCTTGCGGTGAAAGCTATAAATAATATATGGAAAGTGTCATATATTTTATACTTTAAGGATATATTATTGTTTTAGTTTCTAAACTACAATCTAGTTATGATATATTATTGTTACATTTAGTTAGGGTATCTATAACCAAAATATTTATTTGAATGTAGAATATTCTATTTAAGTTTGTCAATCTAAATTATTGCTAAATCTGAAAACTACACTTATGATCTCATTTTTAATCTAATGAACAATATTTTGTTAAATTGAATTAGGATATTTTGTTTAAAAATAGACTTACTCGGAATGTAAAATATTGTCGCACTTTTTTAAATTTATTCATTTTATAGACATCTATCGAAATACACAAATTTTTTTACCTTTTTCAGTTTATTCCTTTTTATACATTGACATATCAATAATTTGTTTACATTATAACAAATTTGTTAAGATATTCAGTTTAGCCATATATTTTATAGTTTATTCACAAACGGATATACAAAGATGTTTAACTTGCAATATTGTCAAAACTTGGAGCGTCTACATCAAGGATTGTGTACAAATTATTGTAAACCATATTTCGAAGATACACAACTAAATCACATGATAAGATTTTGCTAACTAAGAATAGAACATAATAATATATTATGTTATTTGTTTGCATACTGGTTTAGTTGTTTTATATACACAAAATAATTGCAATAGACAAACGAGACAGAAAGGTTCTTGAAATTTTGGAAGATGCAGACGATTTGTGTTACTAAATCCATCATTTACCACCAAATCTATGTCTATTGCAATTCACAACATTTATTCGGACTATAGGCTCGTTAGAACAATAGGGGAATGTGAGACGAAATAATTATTACTGTGTGTATCCCTCATGAGCATTTGAATAAAACAAAATGAAAAACCAAAACCATAAATACGTTTTCATAGTCCAAATAAGATAATAATAGTATTTATACCGTATCATTTGATTAAACTTATATTGATTCGGAAGAATACTACCATGAACTGAAAAAATAAGAGAGTATTTACTAAAAGAGGATTTGATCGGGACTTATTCGAACTATCGGGACTAAACCTCATATAATACTCAAAAGAGTATTTACCAAATCAATGTCTATGGTAATAGAAAAAGCTTATTCGAACTATAGGCTCATTAGGTCAACCGGAACATGTGATGTGAACTTACAACGTCTTGACAAAAAACCATAAATCGGACTTTAAGATCTCACGCTCCTTTTTATACAAAATCTCAAAAATTTGTTAGTTCACATCACATCATTTGACCTTAGCTTTGTGATTACCGAGCTTCTTCTTTCATGGGACCAAACGAACAAAACAGAATTAAAAAAAAAGATAGAAATCCTTTTAAGGAGTATTTGATCGGGCTTTATTCGGACGGAACCTCATATAATACTCAAAAAGTATTCACCAAATCAATTCTTTACCACCAAATCCTTGTCTATAGTAGTAGAAACACTCATTCGGACCATAGGCTCACTGGGACAAAAGGGTCATGTGATGTGAACTAACAACGTCTTGCCAACAACATTCAATTGGACTTTTAGATCTCACACTCCTATATAAAATCTCAAACGTTTGTTAGTTCACTTCACATCATTAGATCCTAGCTTTGTGATAAACAAACTTCTTCTTTCGTGGGAAGAAACGAACAAAACAGAACCAAAAAAACCAAAAACATAGAAATCGTTTGAAAACCGGCAAGAAGAAGAAATCAATAGAAATGACAACGAATCATTTGACCAAAGTTTTGATGATCCGGAAGAAAACTTCCACGGCCAATAAAAAAAAAAACAAATGAGACAAAAAGGTTCTTGAAATTTTGGAAGATGCAGACGATTTGAGTTTCTAAGCCACCCCAACCTCACCTTATATAGGATTTCAAAACTTCTCTCGAAAGCTTGGTATATGCCCTAGAATATCTTTTTTTCAAACTCGAAATAATAGGATATTCAGTAAGATATTATGATTTTTTTACGGAAATGAATTAATTACTTAACTTTAAATCGAGCTGATGGCATTCCTGTAAATAAATCGAACCCCAAACTCATTTGTTTATTTTTGGGCTTGCCATGTCACATTTCCACGTCATCATTATTCGCCTCTAGAGCCCTCTCGTGACGACACGTCAGCAATCGCCAAAATTACTTCTCATTTAAAGGTATAGATTGTGTCATTTATGTCCAACTTGCTGGTGTTTTTGAATTTTCCATCTTAAAGCTACTCGTGAATGGAACTTTTAAGGATAATAATCCTTAAGAAGATAGAAAATTAAGGACAACAAAGACATTTTTGTGTGTGGATAAATCATATTTTTTAATTAACAAAAGGTATCACTTTAAATCATATTTAAGCACGTGGCGACCCAACGCATAAAACATTTAGTCGGGGTCTAAGTGATTTTAGGAGGTAGACGTTTATAAAAGAAAACGATATATATTAGATATATTGTACAATATACATTATAGAATTCAAATATTCTCAATCTTGAAAATAGACTTAGAAGTTAAATTACATCGAAATATTAAATTTATTACCACACGACATTTGCTATCAAAATATATTAAATTTACGACATTTTTATACTCATAACCATTAATTTATAAAGTAAGAACTTATAAATTTAGTTGTATGTAATAATTGTTTTTTAAAATTACGCCGAAACAAACACAAAAATTAAAAATCAAATAGTAATTGGTTAAAGATTGTATAGAGCCGCCTAGGACCGCCTATAGCCGCCTAAGACCGCCTAGACCTGCCTAAACCTGCCTAAGACCGCATATAATCGTGTAAATCCACTTAATAACATAAACGTCTAATTCTAACGCTTAGAAAAAAATCGCCACCGCCTAGAGCTGCCTAAGACCGCCTAGACCGCTTTTTAGAACAATGGGTGTATGTAACACTGCCTATGGGTTTGGAAACTGTATTTCGAACTGGAGTAAAGAGAACCTAACTCAATCGCAAGAGATATAGAAAAAGTAGCCTTGGGCATTCGGATACTCATTCGGGCTCGGATCAAGTCTTTCGGATATAGGATCTTTCAGTTTTAGTTCTAGGACCCAATCAGATATTTTTAATTTTTGAGTCGGGTTCAGTTCGGTTAGTATCGAGTTCGGGTATGGTACCCAGATTTTTTTCGGGTTGTTGAGTACTTTGGGTACTTTAGACCCGAAATAACCAAACACAATGCAAAATAATCAAATATAATCCAAAATAACTGAAACATAAATTGTATTTCAAACCTGATTTTGAGTCTTAAACCATAAACACTATAAAAAAAACAACAAAAAGTTCAAAATTCAAACACAAAAGTTTCATACACGTTCAACATAACATGAGTAACATTCATAAAAGTCTTAAACCATTCTAAAACCAAGTCCTAAACATAAATAACTAGACGTTGGACCAAAATTAATTCCAGCTTTCCATTACTTATATGTTTCATCAGAACAAAAATCGTTAGTACTTAGAAGCAAGTAATTGTAAGTTGTAACAAATAACAAGAGACAGAAAACAAATATCAAATTTCAAAACGATGATCACGTACCTTATAAGCGAGACCCGAATGTCAAATTTGGAGTCTACTCTTCGTCTAGGTGATTTATCAAAATCTAATATGAAAATCAGAATGTCAAATGTCGAATGTCTAAACAGAAGATCAATGTTGGAGTTTATGAAAATATACATAGTTATTTAGTTACCTCTCTTAAGCTTATCATCATACTCAAATTCTGAATTTTTTTGCTAATTTATCACCAAACTTTATTCACCACCGAGACGAATGTCAGTGTTGATTCCGAAAATCAAACAATAATCAATTTATGAAATCGATTAGAAATTTAGGGACTTGGATATGAGATTAAATAAGGATTAAAAAGCAAGAACAGCTTATACCGGAAAATCTAGTCTTTATTAAGAACTTGAGCCAAAATCGAATTGAATCGCTAGCTCTTAGGGTTTTTGAGTAAAAGGTGTGTCAATTTCGACCTGGTCTTTTCCCGCGCAGGGGAAAGATATTTATATCAGAGGATCTAGGGTTTTTCTCTAGATTCTCACTGATATTATTTACAAAATCTGAACCATCTAGGTTTTATTCCCTTAAAAGATTGCTGTTTATCTTTTGACAAATATGTTAAATTAACATATTTATCTCTTTCGCCATGCAGGTCGGTCGAGCACGTCACCGAGCTGCCTCGACACTGCTGGGCTACCTCGCGTCGGGTCTCTGTTATGTCTTCTGGGCGGGATCTCTTCTGGACCACTTCGTTATTGGGCCGAGCCTTAGAGGGGTGCTAAACCCACCTCTAACAGTAAGCCCCCCCCCAGTTCTTTGCACTGAGCGGCGTGTAGGTCGGCGAATTTTCTTCTCTTGGTCCAGCCCAATGACTGTATGGGCATATTACTACCCCGGCGCTCCTCTCCATTAATTGTCTTTGACCGAAGGAAATCGCTTCGTATCCTGAAACCATTTATTGCGCCTCGGCCTTCTCCAATGGGTGAACTCCACGTGTCGGGAATGTCGTGTCGCCTTAATTCCGCATTGGTAACCATCGCGTCGCTTCGGTAACCGCTGCCTTTTCCTCTATAAATGACTCTCCTCCTCCTCATTTTCCCCATCTTCATTCCATTCCCTTTTTTCTCCGATACATCTCTTTGGTCTCTTCTTCTTTCTTGCTCTTTTTTTTTTGGCGATGGTAATGTTTTTTTCGTTTTCCACCGTTCCAGTTTGTGCCGCCCTCCGGAACTTCGTATGGCCGAAAGCGTCGATGAGCTTATGCTCCTTTTGCTAAAGGGTAGATCGTCGGTATATGGATTTATGCCGATGGTTGCCTTCATTTATCGCCCTTCCAAACTTAAGGGCGGCGTTCAGATCCTTCGTTTGGATCGATCTGATGCATCGTTGATCTCAGGAACGCGCTCTGGTCTGCGCCTTCTAGGATCAGTTGCCTCCGCGTAAGATATACATATTTTTTGTTTTGCTTAATGTATGTAGCTCGTTATTTTAATCCTCTTTTTTGCAGAGCAACTGATGGTACATTGGAGCAGGCCTATCCCGGAAGATGCGGGCGGATTGTTTCTTCGGGAATCCGTCTTGCCGAGCTCGGTTGGTGAGAAGATGAGAGTTTTTTGGAGTGGTTAGGTCGGCATATCAGAATCTTTGCTTGCCCCAGCTAGATCCTCTATCCGGCTTCAACCTAGCTCCTGCTCTTATTCATGTAGCTGACTATCAAGGACGAGCCTCATAAATAACGGGCGATGAAATCGTCTTTCAAGAAAGGTCCTCGGTGGCGAGATGACTGCTTTTGGAAACAGTTCCTTTGATCTTCTTTTATCTTCAGGAGAACGTTGGTGCCAATAGCCTTTCCTTAACAGTTTCTTTCTCATCGGCGACCTTGATGGGAGAAGACGATGCAATCGCCTTAGTTAAAAGCAGTTCGGTTTCTGGCGGGAGAACCCGAACTTGGACGAAAATCGTCTTTTAAGAAATTAGTTTTTTTTTCTTTTTGTAGCTCGAGTTGTAACAATATTTTTGAGGATAAATAAAACGAGGGAATTTTTCATTCCGTTTTACTCCGTTTCATATTATTTTACTTCGGCTCAAACTTTCTTATTCCCTTTGGTTGTACTTTGGCGGGATGGTCTTGCCAAGTTTCGTAGAATCCATTTGTGATGTAATGCTATCTTGCCGATGTAATAGAGTATTTCCTTCGATTTTTATAGTTGGTCGGGTTATACCTCGGCGGAATTGTAACCTTCTTGTGGACAATGCCTTCAGAGTTAGTTCCTATTTGCCACGAAAGAAGGGGGGTTACCGAAGTATGCTTTGGTATCCTTTTTTGAGATATGAGTGGTTATAAATGCCGACTTTGTATCGCGGATATCGCCTAGTTCGAGGTCGGTTATGCGAGTCGGGTCGGCTTATTTGTCGCGACTCGAACTTAGGCGAGCGGGGGCGATCCCGACTTAAATTTTCATCAGTGCCGACTTTGAGTCGTGATTTATGCACGTGTGATGAAGGTGTGGATTTTTTCACCACGACACTCGTGGAGCGCGTTTGAGTTGTTTATGTTGGATCCCGATGGATCTAGGGTTTGTTATATTGAAATTTAGAACCAACCTCGTTCTTACCTTTGGCAGCGGAAGAAGATGGTGAACGAGATCAGTGGAGCAACGCAACGCTTTGCCTCTACCAGATACACACGCACGCTCCCTGGAAACGGGATGCTAGTGCCGGATCAATGGGGATCGATGGTGTCTGGTGTGTCAAGTGTTTCTGTCAAGAAAACTGGACGGCTCATTGTTTAGGTCGAAACTAATCAGCTTTTATTTGACCTAAACGCGCTTAACGGGCCAGACTCAATTAAGCCATAACCCAAAAAGCCTGTTCGGAAAATCCGAACTGTGTCGACCGACACACAAGCTGTGTCGATCGACACAACACCATTATATCGATTCTTATGTGTATTTCAATACACATAATATGATCATTGCAACGATGATCATTCCCATGTCGTAGCTTCCAGTTCGCTTAGGTGTGTGACCCTATAGGATCATACAATACTGGCAGTAAGCCCACGACTTACAGAATGCAAGAGGCTTCTAGCAAAGCATTGCAAACGCCCAGTATTATACGAATGTCTGATCTCGACACACAACTATCACAGGAGTGAGTACAAGTGTGATTTCAGGACACTATCCCAACAATCTCCCACTTGTACTGGAATCATCAATTCCTATAATCCTTTTGTCTCTATATCTCGATTTGGCATAAGGCATGATCTGTGTCATCCTTATTTAGCCAACATCGTGTTTATCGAACTCCTGATCTCATACTGAACATTACAAACAACTGAACTACAGTTCGTTTGAGTGCGGCCACACATTCTCTCAGTATTCAATCTTCGATAGGCCCTGAGATATTTATCTCCCGTTTTTCAGGAGGGACAAATTCCATCTTGTTCCATCCCTGTTTCAACGCACACTTCATGATAAACTTGAACAGTGTCGTTATAGCCGCCAGTTACGGATCGACGTTTGACAAAGTCAAAATGTACCAATTCATATGCAAGAAAGCATGATGAACTCAGGTCTTAGGACTATACTCTATAGTCGTAATGAGAACCTCTTATGACACAGATATTACTATCTTGTAGACTTCTCATTAGCGGGTCATGTCCGATCATATGTCCACTGACATATATCTATGTGACTGACTGCGATAATCATATCATTGGCTCCATGAAACTTAGCCAACAGTCACCTCACAATCTAGTCTCTAACGGTTGTCAGTGTCCCGATTCTACAACCTTGACTAGGGACAAAATAATTTATTAACTTATAGGGTTTCATGATCAAGTTCTCAACTTGATGACCTATAATATGTCATAAACTTATTTTGGGACCATTATTTAGATCACAATAAATAATGCTGAAATCAAATTTCATTAAACACTTCTAAAAGAATGTTTACAAGGGCATCTTATTATAACTAAAACAAAATCCAAAACTCCCACTAGAATCAAGATTACATCTTAAGATCTCTAATGCCTACAGCAGTCGTATGACTCTCATGCTTAGGCCTTGGGAGTGACTTGGTTAGAGGATCAGCGACATTCTCGTTTGTCGGAACTCGGCTGATCTTCACATCACCTCTATTGACAATATCACGAATCAGATGATATTTCCTCTCAACGTGTTTGGACTTCTGGTGTGACCTGGGTTCTTTCGCCTGAGCAATGGCTCCATTGTTATCGCAGAACAAAGCCACTGGCTCCAAGATACTAGGAACCACACCAAGTTCAGTCATGAACTTCTTGATCCAAACAGCTTCCTTTGCCGCTTCTGAAGCAGCAACATATTCAGCTTCCATTGTGGAGTCAGCTACGGTATTCTGCTTAGAGCTCTTCCAGCTCACCGCACCGCCATTTAGACAGAAGACATATCCAGACTGTGATCGGAAATCGTCTTTGTCCGTCTGAAAACTCGCATCGGTGAATCCATTCACCACAAGTTCATCACTATCTCCATACACAAGGAACTTATCCTTAGTATGTCTCAAATACTTGAGAATATTCTTGACAGCTGTCCAGTGAGCCTCACCTGGATCAGATTGGTATCTACTCGTCATGCTTAACGCGTAAGCTATATCTGGACGAGTGCAGAGCATGGCATACATAATAGATCCTATTGCAGAGGCATAAGGAATCCTATTCATGCGTTCTCGCTCAGCAGGTGTCGCCGGACACTGCTTCTTGCAGAGACTCTTGCCATGAGACATTGGTATGAAGCCCTTCTTGGAATCGTGCATACTGAATCTGTTCAACACCTTATCAATATAAGTGTCTTGGCACAATCAAATCAGCCTGTTAGTTCTATCTCTGTAGATTCTGATTCCAAGAATGTATGCGGCTTCTCCCATGTCTTTCATGGAAAAACAACTTCCTAGCCAAGTCTTAATAGACTGAAGCAACGGAACGTCATTACCGAGGAGGAGTATGTCATCGACATACAGTACAAGAAATGCAATTTTGCTCCCACTTGTCTTCTTGTATACACATGATTCTTCTTCATTCTTGATGAAACCGAATTGTTTTACTGCTTCATCAAGACGAAGATTCCAACTCCGTGATGCTTGCTTCAACCCATAAATGGATTTATGAAGCTTGCATACCTTCTTAGCATTTTTAGGATCGACAAAACCTTCAGGTTGTGTCACGTACACATCCTCTTCCAGAATTCCATTCAGGAATGCGGTTTTGACATCCATTTGCCAAATCTCATAGTCATAATGAGCAGCAATCGCTAGAAGAATCCGAATAGATTTAAGCATAGCGACTGGGGAATAGGTTTCATCATAGTCAATACCATGAATTTGTTTGAAACCTTTAGCCACCAACCTTGCTTTGTAAATCTGTACATTGCCATCCACGTCAATCTTCTTCTTGAAGATCCATTTACACTCAATGGCTTTTACACCATTAGGTAAATCGACCAAGGACCATACTTGGTTTTCTGACATGGATGTCATTTCGGATTTAGAGGCTCCAAGCCACTTTTCGGAGTCTGGGCCCATCATTGCTTTCGCAAAGGTCGCTGGTTCGTCACCTTCAATGATCATCAGATCATTTGAATTGGTTACGAGAAATCCATAGTATCTCTCGGGTTCGTGACGGATCCTTCCGGATCTGCGAACTTCAGGCTCCACAGGCGCCGGTTCCACAGAACTTTGTGGTTCCAACTGCTGCTCCTCCTCAGCAGGTTGAGCAGTATCCTGTGCATCTAGAATTTCTTCAAGATGTACTTTACTCCCACTGTTTTTCTTAGAGAGTAACTCCCTCTCAAGAAAAGAACAGTCCCGAGCAACAAATACTTTGTTCTCAGATTGGTTGTAAAAGTAGTATGCCTTGGTTTCCCTAGGATAACCAACGAAGTAGCATTTATCTGATTTGGGTGCAAGCTTGTCGGAGATTAAACGTTTGACATAAGCCTCGCAACCCCAAATCCTTAGGAAAGACAGACTAGGAACGTTCCCAGTCCACAGTTCATGTGGTGTCTTTTCTACTGATTTAGATGGCACTCTATTCAGTGTAAACGCAGACGTTTTTAGAGCATATCCCCAAAAGGATAGTGGAAGATTAGAATGACTCATCATAGACCGAACCATATCCAATAAAGTTCGATTTCTCCTCTCCGACACTCCATTCCATTGGGGTGTACTAGGAGGAGTGAGTTGTGAAACGATTCCACACTCGCTCAAATAGTCTCTGAATTCTTGGCTCAAGTATTCTCCTCCGCGATCCGATCGCAGAATCTTAATACTCTTGCCAAGTTGATTATGTACTTCATTCTTGAATTCCTTGAATCTATCAAAGGATTCTGACTTCTGTCTCATCAAATAGACATAGCCATACCTACTGAAATCATCAGTAAAGGTAATGAAGTACTTAAAGTTTCCTCTGGCAGCAGTACTCATTGGCCCACATACATCAGTATGAACAAGGCCCAATAAATCACTGGCCCTTTCATTTGGTTTGTTGAAAGGGGCTCTAGCCATTTTGCCCACCAAACAAGACTCGCATTTCTCACATGATTCAAAATCAAATGAGCCCAGAAGCCCATTTCGATGGAGCCTCTGGATGCGTTTCTCATTGATATGGCCCAAACGACAATGCCATAAGAAAGTCGGGTTTTCGTCATTGGACTTAAACCTCTTTGTATTTATGTTAAAGACAGGCATTTCTTGGTTTAATATATATAACCATTATCTAATGGGGCGCTACCATAATAATTACCATCACGATTAAAAGAACAAACTTTATTCTTAACAGCAAAATCAAAACCTTCCAAATCCAAAACGGAAACTGAAATTATGTTTCTGCTAATCGCAGGTACATAGTAGCAATTATTCAAAATTAAAACCATGCCCGAAGGTAAAGACAACTCGTAGGTGCCTACGGCCAGTGCAGCAACCTTAGCTCCATTCCCGACTCGTAGCTCTACTTGTCCTTTCTTCAGCGTCCTACTGTTTCTTAGTGCCTGCACATCAGTACAAATATGAGCACCGCAACCGGTATCCAATACCCACGAAGTAGGACTAGAAGACATAACATTAAGTTCGATAACATAAATACCTGAGTCAGACGCATCATACGTCTTCTTCAGCTTCTTGTAATCTTCCATGAACTTCTTGCAGTCTTTCTTCCAATGCCCCAACTGCTTGCAGTAGTTGCACTTATCCTCAGGAGAAGGCCCGAATTTGGGCTTCGGCTTGGGCTTGTCCTGACTTTCAGCCTGGACAACCTGGGCCTTACCCTTACCCTTCTTAGGTTTCTTAAACCTTTTACCCCCTTGTACCATCAGGACATTGGGAGTAGCCTTCTTGAGATTCGGTTCTGCTGTCTTCAGCATACCGTGCAACTCAGTCAATGTCTTAGTCATGTTTTGCATATTGTAGTTCATGATGAACTGATCAAAACATGACGGCAAAGACTGCAGAATCATGTCAGTGGCCAGCTCCTGGCTAATGGCACAGTCCAGTTTCCCCAGGTTATCAATGTAACCCATCATTTTAAGGACATGAGGACTTACTGGACTGTCCTTAGCCAGCTTGCAATCCATGAGAGATTTAACCGTCTGGTATCTCTCTGTGCGAGTTTGCTCCTGAAACAAAGCTTTCGGGCTGTTAATCATCTCAATGGGTGACAATACGTTCTCATATTGCTTCTGCAGCTCAGAGTTCATGGTCACCAGCATTAGACAAGTAACATCTTTGACATCCGCTGAATGCTTATCCCAAGCATTCTTTTCTGTCTGCGGAGCATTGGAACGTGGCCTCTCGGTGAGAACTCTTTCAAGGACATATTCCTTGTTCTCTTGCCTGAGAACTATTCTCAGGTTCCGATACCATTCCAAGAAATTAGATCCATTTAACTTGTCCTTCTCAAGGACGGATCTTAGTGAGAAAGTGTTGATGTGATTTGGGACAGACATAGCTGTAATTCAAAAGAGGTAAATTTTAGTTATAAAGCTCAAGAAATGAGAATTCTTATCCAATAAGAAAAACTCGCATTGTATTCAAAACTATGTTTCCTCAGATGAATACAATGAGCCAAGATCCTCAGATTGCTAAAATTCGAGTGGGCGACTCGCCGTTACTCAAGCTTTAGTTATCTAGGTAAGCAAATCATTTCTAATTGTACTCAGTACAACTCTTGGTCGTGAATAAGACAAACTATGTCCAATTCACTCTGATGTCTCTGGGCCCAGAACTTCTGACAGCCCAGTCAAGTATAACCAATCTTTTATCTGTCTTGTGATCACTGACAGTTGCACTGCAAGTCTGTCATTGACCACCTGCCTTACCCATGTTGCAGTGGATATCAAGGACTCCAAGATATCCAACAAACGACACGAGTCTTGACAGTAGACAAGATCGGGCAAGACATCAAGATCACTTGATATTTAGTTGAGGAAAAGAACTAATCTTATCTTGATTTATATTTACTATATATATCAAAATTAATAACTTTTAATAAAAACATTTAGTTTTATTAAGTTTAGATTCATCTAATACTTTTAGGATTAAATTATTCTGGTTCATGCAAATTTGTGGTCAAGCCAACAAGTCTGCGGATGTTGTGTCGATCGACGCCAACCATTGGCATCGATGGATGCAACTCTATTTAAACCGTTCTTCGATAACCGGTCAAACCGGATCGAATTTACTTAACCGATTCAATCCAATTGAACCAGTTCGGTTTAATGGTCCATGTCGATCGTCACACACTGTGTGTCGATCGATATGACCAAACCAGAATCAATTTTGGTTAATAAAATTAACCGAGCTAGATAACCAGTTCAATCCAATTGAACCGATCTATCTAATTGTATTGCCTGTGTCGACCGACACACCCAGTGTATCGATCGACGCAGCACGATTACGGGTACTCGATCTCAGATCGAGACCATAAAGATTATTTGCGGATTTTCGCTTTGTATCGACCGACACACGCTTTGTGTCGATCGATACTGTGCGACAAACCCTAAATTTTATTCGCGAGTTTTCGCTCTGTGTCGACCGACACATGCTTTGTGTCGATCGACACCCTGCGACAAACCCTAAAAATTTTATATTTTGCGCCGCGGCGTGTCAATCGACACAGTGCGATTTCAGCAATACCATCGTTTTCAACAGAGACAAAAATCCGAGATTTAATCAATGAAAAACGATTTCAACAAGTAATATACAGATCAACAACATCAAGTTTCGATTTTATATCACCATTTTCAATAGCTAAACCCTAAGCATGCTCTGATACCACTGTTGGATCCCGATGGATCTAGGGTTTGTTATATTGAAATTTAGAACCAACCTCGTTCTTACCTTTGGCAGCGGAAGAAGATGGTGAACGAGATCAGTGGAGCAACGCAACGCTTTGCCTCTACCAGATACACACGCACGCTCCCTGGAAACGGGATGCTAGTGCCGGATCAATGGGGATCGATGGTGTCTGGTGTGTCAAATGTTTCTGTCAAGAAAACTGGACGGCTCATTGTTTAGGTCGAAACTAATCAGCTTTTATTCGACCTAAATGCGCTTAACGGGCCAGACTCAATTAAGCCATAACCCGAAAAGCCTGTTCGGAAAATCCGAACTGTGTCGACCGACACACAAGCTGTGTCGATCGACACAACACCATTATATCGATTCTTATGTGTATTTCAATACACATAATATGATCATTGCAACAATGATCATTCCCATGTCGTAGCTTCCAGTTCGCTTAGGTGTGTGACCCTATAGGATCATACAATACTGGCAGTAAGCCCACGACTTACAGAATGCAAGAGGCTTCTAGCAAAGCATTGCAAACGCCCAGTATTATACGAATGTCTGATCTCGACACACAACTATCACAGGAGTGAGTACAAGTGTGATTTCAGGACACTATCCCAACAGTTTATCTAGCCGAGATGCCGACGCGATCGTATCTTTTGCAGGATGTAATTTTGTTAAAAGTATAGCTGAATCCTGGAAGGACTGCCTACGTACCCCGTTAAAAGGGGATTTAGCCATTCGTAGTTTTTACATAAGTTGAAGCTCGATGAGCCCTTTTGTGACCAGAAAATCTAGTACACAAAGCGCTTAAGGTGCATTGAGTTCCATGAGAAGTCGACGGGTTTTTCGTCTAGTTCGGAGAGCTCGTAGGCCCCAGATTTGACGACCTTCGATATTTGTTAGGGTCTTCCCAGTGTATGCTGAGTTTACCGACATTTTTTTTGGTTCCTTGATGAAATTCACGTAATACCAGGTCTCCTTCTTTCAGGTGCCGCCCTTTAGTCTTTTTGTTATAGTACCGAGCAGCGAGGTGCTGGTAGTTATGAATTCTCAAGAGGGCTTCATTTCTTTGCTCTTCAAGTGAACCAAGATTATAGAGAAGCATCTTGTCGTTATGTTCTGGGTTCCAGATAAGCATGGATCGCCGAATAGTTGGTAGACTTATCTCGGCTGGTGACATAGCTTCTACACCGTGAGCTAGGGAGAATGGGGTCAGATTAGATGGTCTTCGTGGGGTGGTTCGATGCGACCACAGAACTCCGTCTAACTCGTCAGCCCAATTTCATTTATGCTCGTCCAGTCGCTTTTTAAGTTCAGCGATGATAGTTTTGTTTGTGGCTTCTGCTTGGCCGTTTCCTTGTGGGTAGTAAGGCGTCGACTTACTAAGTCTGATGTTCCACTTGTTGCAGAATTGGCTAAGTAGGATCGATGTGAACTGTTTTCCGTTGTCAGTGACGATTTCGTAGGGGATTCCGTGTCTGCAAATGATGTATTTCCACAGGAAGCTGGTGACGTCCTGAGCTTTCACTGTTTTGTAAGCTTTTGCTTCTACCCATTTTGTGAAATAGTCAGTTAGGATTAGGATGTGTTCGTTTTGCTTGGATTTGTGCATTGGCCCGACTATGTCCATCGTCCATCGCATGAATGGGTAAGGAGCCGTGGCGGCATGCAGTTCCTCCGTAGGCGCATGTATCGCTGGGGCATGTTTTTGGCATGGTTTGCTCCTCGCTGCGTATTTTACACAGTCCTTCTCCATCGTCGGCCAGAAGAAGCCGATATTTCTGATTTTTAGTGTCAACGATCGTCCGCCGGCGTGGTTTCCTCCTGCTCCTTCGTGGGTTTTCTTGATTACTTCTTTGATTTCCTTGCCTTCTACCATCGTAATGCTGCTCCGGTGGCGTTGTATCTGATAGGCTCAGATTTTTAATCCTATTCTACTGCAAGTGCAAAGTTATGCAAAGTAGTACTTAGGGTATCGAATCCACAAGGACTCACAGTCACACGATATACTATATGTTGTCAAGCTAAGCTAAATCAAATCCAGAGAAAGCATTAAACAAAAGCAATAAACTAGAAGGTGTTTTCAATAGGAAGAAAGGCATCAGACTTAGGAAGTTCTCGGGAATTATGCTATGCTAGAAACTTAATAATCCGGATTCAGATTAAAACAGGTTCAAGAACTAGAAACACAATGCTAAATAATCCAACTCTTGCTGAGATTATTTCTATATCTAGCAACTTAGCGATCCAAATGTCTTTGTGATCCTAGAGTTCTAAATAAGCATTAAGAACAGGTTCTATCGGTTCACAATTCTCCAAACCAAATCTCTTTATATCTAGTCAAATTGCTCACTCTAAGTTTGTTCAGATTATAACTCGCACTCTCGTGCTGTTGTTTATTGTCTAAGATCTAAACCCTAGGTGATGAGTCTAGAATTCAGTATTAAGAACACTTAGGTGATGAACAATAGATGGTGAATCCTAATTTATCAGTTATCAAGCAAGCATAAAACCTTTGTGAGAATCCCTAAATCTAAATAGGTTACTACTCAGACATATTAGTAATCAAACAACACATCATGAATAGAAAACCAAAAGACTTGATAGATAAAGAAAAAGGGTTCAAAATTCTTCTCTCAATGTTACAAGTAGCAAGAATCAGCCCTTCCAAAATCCCTCAAGCAAGAACAAAGTTAAGAACAAGATAAAAGGTAGGCTTGGAATAAAACTAAGTCTAACAAGTGGCTGTAAAACCTAATTAATAGCTAAAACACGTTTTGGGCCTTTTTGTAAATATGGGAAACTTCTGGGTAAATATTGCAAATCTTCAAAAGCTGTATTTTTGACGCGCAGGAATTTCGTCTTTTAGTGGCGTCGGGCAACACTCAGCTTAGTGTCGCCCGACATTCAGTGCAGACGCACCCAGTGAACTCTGTGAAATCCATGTATGCTGCATAATCACTCCAAAAGCTCCCAAAATCTCCAGATAAGCTCCAAACGTACCTAAACCTGCAAAGGACTCCAAAGACTCCAAATACAAGGTTAAAGACTCAATATATACACATGTATCATGGTTGAAAACCTATAAAAACCATGATATATCAGTATCGAAAAAGGTCTCCTTCCATCATAATGTATCATGCTGCTTTTGCTCTGAGTCTTCGAGCTTTCCATTTGTCTTTAGGTAATTCTCCATCTAATATGTAGGCTTTTATTTCCGAACTCCAATAGCCTCCCTCTATTCCGTCGTCGTGCGATTGATCTGCCGCAACGTATGCGTCGTTTATTTCTCCATCAATGACGTTGCAAATGTCGGGAGGGCTTATACTTGGCTTGTCTATAAGTTCCACAAGGATTGTTCGTCTCAGGTGTATGTCTGAACTCGATGCTAAGGCTGCGACGGCATCTGCATTGGTTTACGACCAATTGCGAGTCATAATGGGCTTGGATTCGTTTGGCGCCAATGGCTTTGGCCAATCGTAACCCGGCGATCAGGGCTTCGTACTCGGCTTCGTTGTTAAAGGCTGGAAATCCTAGCCTGAACGATTGCTCGAGCACCTCTCCCGTTGGCGATTCGAGCCGGATTCCGATTCCCGAGTCGGCCTTTGATGACGATCCGTCCACGTGTAAACTCCAATTTCTCTCTTCCGATTGATCATCTTGCGTCAGCTCGGGTGGGAGTTCGACAATGAAGTCTGCCAGGACCTGGGATTTTATGCCAATTCGTCCTTTGAATTTGATGTCGTACTCGCTCAATTCGATAGCCCATTTTGCCAATCTGCCGGATTGGGTCGATAGCCCATTGTCCATTATTTCATAACCGAAAATGCGTGGCTCTTCAACAACGTCCATTCTCTCATTAGACTTCTGCGATGCTGTTGGATTAGATTGGGAAGATTGTGCATTTGCCCCCTTTATCATATCTTGCTTGATACTCATCAAACATAACACGCATTGTAGAAAGAACTGGCAGATTAATCTCCTTAGCCTCTAAACTGTCTTCCCTATACAATCTTTCAAAACACATATTAGCAAACCTCATTTTTTACTAGGATCAAATATTGAAGCTATTATTGGCATCTTGTTTATTCCTTTCATGTCATCCCAATACTTATCAAACTGCCTTAACATCCCTTCTGCGTTTCTCTTTAGCTTTATATCAGAACTATTACTCAGATTCATAAGGTTCATACGGAAAAAAAAAACTAAAAGAAACTAAGTAACAGCCAAATCATCACTGAGTTTTGATTTCAAACTGCCAAAATAGAAAACAAGAGAACATATCTATCACCTACTACCGAAATCAAAATTAGAAGTGAAGAATATTTATCTGAGATTGATTTATGGAAGTCTCAGAGGGAGGAGAGAATGAGATATGAAAATTCTCCAGATTGTAAAATTGGGGGTGGAGAACGGACTCAGTCCAGCCCGTCCCAACAAGGTGATGGAGCCCACGACAAGTCAGAAACTTCAGGGTCACAAGGTAATGCGGCGCTCGCGGGTAACCCGAACGCCTCGACCGCACTCGCAGTAGGACCAATTCAAGAAGCGACTACCTCTAGGTGTGCATGTGACCCGATGATACCAGGGAGAGCAACACATGAAACGAATACCGCAGCAGCAAACACCATAATCGGAAACCAGAACACAATGTAAATGCTCCTAGATCGAGTGGAAAGGATGGACAGGGAGGCGAATGGGTGAATCACCACGATCGCCAATCAACAAGCCTTGCTCCAAGACAATTTTCGTGGGCGCTGAAGTGCTGAAGTGCACCGACAGCGGAGCAGACCCCGGAGCAGATACCGCCCGTCACCAGGCGTCTCTTTCCCGAAATACCTCGGATGACCATGGGCTCGGCGATCAACCCGATAGGCAACACACCTACTCTGATGAACCCGGCGTCAATATCAAACGACCAGTTCACGACCATACTGAGTCAAATCTAGGAGCTCAACTCTGAAGTTCATCGGGTGGCAAGTTCGGCCCCAGAGCTCGATCGTGTGTTAGAACAGGCTCAACAGACACCTTTCACGGCCCGAATCATGAACGCACGAATCCCGCTTGTCGAGAAGGTCAAGTTTCCGACCTACAAAGGAAAGACCGATCCCATTCAATTCAAGACAGCATTCATGATAGTGATGGGTCGGAACCGATTCACAAACGAGGAAAGGGACCCTTGATATTGTCAAAATTTCATAGAGAACCTCAGACGAACGGCTCTCACCTGGTTCTCGCGACTCAAAATGGGATCGATCGACAGATTTCACCAGCTTTCAAAGATGTTCCTAAAGCACTTCTCTCTATACTTAGCTCCAGAATCATCGGATGCCGACCTATGGAATCTCAAGCAAAAGAAATACGAGCCCTTAGGAGAATTCATTGATCAATTAAAGGAGGTTGTATCCAAATCAACGTGGACGACAGTGCGGCTCGCAGAGCACTTTGGAAGGGCTTATGGTACAACTCATACTTCAGAAAGGACCTAAAACTCAATGAGCTAACTTCCTTAGAAGATGTGTTGCACAAAGCAGTAGTATTCATAGAGTTGGAGGAAGAACTAGCCATACTCTCGAGGAAGCACTCCAGCTCAACCAAGAAAGCCTCCACGGAAAAAGAAAAATCAAAATTGTATCATCAAGATGATAACCACAGCAACGCCCCTTAGACATTTGTCATCGGCATCACATCACAAGGATGGAACAAATACAGGTCGATACAAGAAGCTTGGTCGACGTAATTTTCAAAAAAGCACTAGAAAAAGCAGAATTCAAAAACTTACAGGTCAAACCAACGGTGCAACCACTTACTGGATTCGACGGCGAGCAGATCATGACGATATGCACATTGAAGCTGACTATTTACATCAGCGGAATGGCAACTATGGCAAAGTTTGTCATCCTCGACAAGCCAGCTATCTACAACGCCAACTTGGGAACCCCCCGGCTACACGCTATGAAGGCAGTCGCGTAGACATACCACCAATGTGTAAAATTCCGAACTCCAAACGGATTCCATACGCTCAGAGGAGATCAGACCACTTCGAGGTTATGCTTCATAAGAGAATGGAAAATCCGTCACCCCTCCGAGCCAAAAGGGAAAAAGAAGATCGTACGAGGTCCACCCACCGGAAGGAAAGCTCCCAAGGGAAGCGAGGGCACCAGCATGATGAATGCACCTCGGCAGGACCAGGCCTAGACTCAATAACGTAGGAACGCCGCGGCTGAACTATTTTTATGGTTTTTTCAAAAAAAAGAAAAAGAATAAAAAGACTATTACCCTGTGTAATATGAACTACAAACGGGTTGATCCTCGTTTCTGAGGTACATAGACAACTCTTCCTAGACTGAGCCGTAAATCAATAAAAACAGACTTGTGTTTAAAAACAAACTCTTGTCTAAACACAACATCGGCATCCTGTCCAGATGCTCGCCTCAAACGAATTTGCACCTCAACATGCAAGAATATTTACCTTTACCCTAAGACAAGGATCCAAATCAAAATCGTATAGGCGCAAAGAAAATCTTGGAACAACCTAAGCCTACTTGTCTCGCATAGCCAATCCCTAGTTACATATATAAAACTAATTTCGAGCCTCGATCGATGAATAGAAACCGAGTCTTCACTCGCACAATTAAAATTAAACCCTTTCGCAAGGTACAATCACGAGCCGTGCTATTGCCGAGCAAACACTCGCAAAGCCCATCTTCAAATTAAAAGTTAAACCCTTTCTCAAGGTACAATCGCAAGTCACGCTATCACCGAGTAAATACTCATGAAAGCGGAGCTTCAAATTAAAGCTTCACAAAAGTGTAAAACTTTTCAAGCAAATCCTTGAAAGATTTTCACAACGAAAAATGACAACCCGACTTATCGAGCCTTTGTTCAAAAAAATGTATATATGAGTTCTCACTCAGAATCAAGTCTAAAAGACTACTTCGACATACAGTGCAGATGAACTCGCCCCCCACTCGTAAAGAATCTCGAAGTTTCCTCTCAGAGTATACACAAAATAATCATCTACAAGTGAAGACAATCCTCACCAAAAAGAACGCATCACAATCAGTTCAAAAAGGCCCATCGATCTTACGGCAAGGAAATTTCTACCTACACATGATCAAGAAATAGCTAAAGAACATTGCAAAAGAGAGAATAAAACTAAATTCCATTCCGAGTAAAAAAGGGGACATCGTCACCCCATATAAAGTTCTACAAAAATGGGAGATTTCACTACCCCCAAAAAGAAAACTATATTACAAAAAAAGAGAAACAAGGTATGGCTTAAGCCGTCGGAGGAAGATCTTGAATCTGTTCAGTCGAAGGAGCAGTCGAGGTCAGGGAAGGCATCACCACGGGAAATGATGAAGAAGTTTCCGTTACCGCAGGCTGAGCATCCTTGGGGCTCTTTAGAGTTTCAACTACGTTCTTCGACATCGCACCAAAATTAGTGCTGAACTCGTCGAATGGGACGACACCGTCAGTTGGCGGAACGAAGGACTGAGGTTGAAAGGAAAGAGTAGAAGGAGGATTAAGATCCCGCATTTTTCTCGGGACCGGAGAGATCATAAAGAAGCCTTCGCTTATTTCTAGGGCATTGATCCGGTCGACCTCCTCATCCCACTCCCTCCTCTTCACCTCAAGCTCGTCAAAAGCCTCGTCTGGGATAAGCACCCCCCCCCCCTTTGGTCCCGGAGTACCCGAAGATAATCCAGAGTCCCGGAGTACTGACTCAGGTTCATGTAAGCATCGCTCTCAGCCTCCTTTGTGGTAAACGCCACCTTCAACTCATGAAGGCGATACTCGTACTTGGTTTCCAAGATACGAAGAGCGTTAAGGGTCTCACAGAGATCCTGCGTTGAAACATTCCGCTGATTCTTCACCTCCTCAATTCGCCGAAGCTTCTCTTGTGACAACTCGGCGGTCAACTTCTCTTTGTAACCTTTGATCTCCTGGTTACGAGTCTCGGGCAATTTAACATGTTCAGAGAGAGAAGCAAAATGGTTCTTGAAGTTCGCCTCGTTCACTCGAGAGAGATCGGCAGAAAGGCGGAACCTCTCCAACTCCTTCATCCTACTGGCAAGCTCTTCTTTGACCTCGGCCTCTCCTTCGATAGCTGCCGATTCATCAGAGAGGCCCCCTGCGTAATGAAGATTGTCAGAATAGAGGATAGAATGCCAAAAGAAAAAGGAGGGTAAACAAGCAAAGACACCCAGGTTGACGAGGAATTGAGAGATGTTATGATACACATCCGGCTTGTAAACTTTATCTACCGGACATGGCGGGGTGACGTCGAAAGAGATATTCCTGACCAATTCCCCGCAGTAAAATTCGTCTGGGATCTTAAGCTTATCAAATCTAAGAACGAAGGATCTCTTCTTCCAGCTCTCTAAAGACTCACCAGCCCTCATGCACTTATTCGCCCCCGAACTCTCGGAATGACATGCATCCTCCGAAGTTCGTTTCTTCGCCCCAGCAGGCAAGATCGACGTCACTAAAGGCCCCAAAGTTGGAACCTTTTGAGAAGTAGAGAGGGGGGGATTTCTTTATCGGTTGAAAGAGTTTTCTCAACCGCGCTTGAAGACTTCAAATTTTTCAGAAACAATTGGGAAGAAGGTTCCTCCAGCTCGTCTTCACCAGTCCCACTTCTCTGTTTAAAAGCGTCAACGCCATCGGCCGCCTTCTTCGACATAAGCTCAGATGAGCGCTTTTTGCCCTCCTCAGCCCTTTTCTTATCGGCATCATTAGAGGCTTGGTCTTCTCCCCTCGTAGATTACTATCTAGGAGAAGTAGTTTGTTTAGCAGCCGAAAATCGGCTAGAACTACCTTCCTTGCTAATGTCTGAAGGCTTCGAGCTCTTCCTGGGATCGATCACCATATTGGGAATGGCCTTCCTTGTTTTCCCCATCTTACTCTTCAGCTGGGATGCTGCAGGAAGAAACTCGTAATGATAAGAAAAGAAAAAAAAAATCTTGGAAGACAACGGAAGCAAGGATAAACACACTGATTTTTCTTGTTTTGGTATATTTGGATTCGGGCCACAACTGATGACCGAGCTCAGAAAATTTATTACCGACGTTGTTCAAGTACTCCTGAAACGAGAAAGAACATTATTGGCTAACTTATCGGTCAACTACCAACGGAAATATTCCACTCGCTGACAAATATAGCCGTCGGATCAGGAAACGAGAATTTGTCGATCCTGACAAAGAAGTACTTCCTCTGCCAACCGTGAGTTTTGCAGGGTTTAACACAAGGTCGCAACTTGTACTGCAGCCGCAAATTAACTTGAATCCACGCCGGTTTTGTCTTCACAATGTTCAGTTGGACGAAACATTTGTACATGTCGACCGTCAGCGGAATGCCGAGAGATGTGCCGAGATCAAGAAGACCGGTTACGTTAATTATGCCGACAAGGTTTAGCTGATTGAAAGCAATTTTGAACCTCGCGCAAAAGTCAACCAGCACTTTCGGCAGCGGGAGTCGAAGGTTGCCAGAACGAAAGAATGATTCGTAAAGATAAGCAAAGTTTGGAGGAGCATCTCAAGGCCGTTGCGATGTAGATGGAAAGAGGAATTCTACGCCATCGCACCCATGATGGGTTTTCAACGAAGCCAAGGAGTCTTCGTCATAGAAGGTCGGAAAACATTGAATTCGTTATCCGTAACACGCAGGGGAGGTGTCTTTTTCTCCTTCCCCTTCTGAGTTTCTTTCCTTCTACCTCAGCGGCGAGATGCCGCCCTTAGGACAAGGGGGACGTGTTCGTCAGAATGATTGGCAGCGTCATCACGAAGAGATACAGCTTGCCGCTAGAATAACTCTTGTGCGGAACGAACAGAGTTCGAGCTCCGAGACGAAGAGGAGAAGGAATGCTATCTCCTTCAAACGCAATGGCGCTTATGAAGCTAGTGGACTCCTCACTAGATTCAGCACGGATGCGCATTTGGGCAGGAAGGTTGGCGAAAAGAAAAAAAGGTAAAGGGAAGGTGAGAAAAGTAAAAGAAAAGAGAGGTTAGAAGAGAAGGTACCTAAAATTTACTTCTGTTGGCGAATGGTAAAAAGTAAGAAGCAGAAGCCGTATTTATAGAAGTGAAGAGGTGGGAGTCTTCTGAAGGATGCAACTTTACCTCTCAGCGTGCGTGGCCTTGAGACTTCCCGCCACAAGTGTCCAAATGTCATTGGATGCAGAAGAAGCGTGTCAAGTACGCGGAAACGCCGATAGCCACGTGCAAGGAAATTGACGATTCAAATTATGGATTTCGATTCGCGACGATTCAAATAATTGGGCCGAGCCTTATTCGAATCCGCCGACTTAAGTTCCACTCAGTGCGCCGAACTGGGGGGGGGGCTTACTGTTGGAGGTGGGATTAACACCCCTCTAAGGCATAGCCCAATAGCTGAATAGCCTATCAAAGATTTAGTCCAAGTGAGAAGGAACCAACCCAATACGACGTAGCTAAATACAAATCTGCATCTAAGAAGATAAATATGTTAGTAGGAAAATTAACATATTTATAAAATGGAAGAAGATAAATACAAATCTCCTAAAATGAAAGAAAATCTATGTTTGTTCAGATTTTACATAATAATATCAGAGAGATCTAGGAAATAAACCCTATATCTTAAGATATAAATATCCAGACTAAGTTCACAAGTTTTACACATTGTACTCAAACCCTAGAGCTAGGGATTCAACTCGATTTCGGCTCTTCATCTAATAAGACTAGATTTTTCGGTCTCTTCTTGTTATTTCCTTTCGATCCCTTGATTCTTATTTTCCAAGTCCCTAAATTTTAGATCAGTTTATTGAATTGATCGTTGTGGTTCTCTGAATCAAAAGCTATAAACAACGCAAAGGTACGCTTCCATTCGTTCGACTTTGGATTCATAGTTGCCATGAAACTGGCTTGTGACTAGTTGGATGTCGCTGAAGGCGTCCACTTCGCGTGCTCCTATCTCTATCGCGAGTCTGAGTCCATCTATCAACACATTGTACTCCACTTCGTTATTTGACGCAGCAAAGCCGAGCCTTAAGGACTGCTATAGTACATCCCTCCTATAGGAGAGACTAGTTTGACTCCGACCCCATATACTTGTTTTGAGGATACACCGTCGACATGGAGATTCCATCTTTTGATCAAAGACATCTCAAATTCTTCGGTCGGGGGGAGTTCGATTATGAAGTCAGACAATACTTGAGCTTTTAAGCATGTTCGAATTATGAACTCTATGTTGTATTAGCTTAGTTCAATGGCCCACTTCACCAAACGACCCGGTAAGCTAGGGCTATGTAGGATTGTTCTCAAAGGTTGGAAGGCATTACTACGATCGAATGATATTGGAAGTACAGTCGGAGATTTTGAGCCGATGTTACTAGTGCCAATGCGAGTTTCTCCATTGCAGGATTTCTCGTCTCGGCATCGATTAAAGTCTTGCTGACATAGTATACTGTTTTTCTCGTTTTGATCTTCTCAAACTAAGACCCCACTTACTGCCGCCGAAGAGACAACTAGGTAGAGGTAAAGATTCTCCTTCAACTGATTTTGCTAGTATCAGGGTTCGCTTAAGTAGGCTTTGAGCTGGGTGAAAGCTTCTTCGCACCTCTCGTCCCAAAGAAACTTATTTTTTGCTTTTAGGAGTTGGTAGAAAGGAAGAAATTTGTCAGTCGACCTTGATATAAAGAGGTTTAGCACTGCTATTTTGCCAGTCAATCCATGGACTTCTCGCGTTGTTTTCGAAAATGACATCTCCAAAAATGTAGCGACTTGTTTGGGATTGGCTTTGGTTACCAATTAACCCAAGAATTATGTGAAATCGACACATACTCTCCACTTTCCATTCTTTTTATTGACTACGACTGATTTTGCAAGCCAGTTGGGCCATTTCACTTCCATGATCGACCCTATTTTGAGTAATCGATCGACTTCGTTATTAACAACTTGAGCTCGCTCTGGGCCGAGCTTGCGATGTTTTTTTCTGATAAGTTTGTAACTCGGGTCGAAGTTTAACTCCTGACTTGTCATGTCAATATCGATTCCTTTCATATTGGCTGAGGATCACACGAAATTTTTTACGTTCTGTTTGAGGAATGATATCAGTTCATTTCTTATGGAGTTTGGGAGGCAGCTCCAATACTAACGCATCTTTCAGGATGGGCATCGTCTATGCAAACTAGGATTGTGAGGTCCTTTGGGAGACCTCGTTGACTAGGGTCATTCTTCTTTTTATTTTTCATTTTGGCGATTTCCTCATGTTTCTGTAATTGCTATGCGGGAGATTTTTCAATCTGTTTATACCCCATTCATATATCAATTTATTGAAGATTTTTGGCTTTCGTATATGGTTTAGCTCCATAAGGATCGGGAATTTGACGCATTAGTGGTACGTCGAAGGTATGACTTTCATGTCGTAAATACATGGCCGGACTAAAATGGCGTTGTACAGAGCTGGACGATCTACCACGACAAACTTGTCAATCTTCGAACTCCACCAGAAACTACTTGCGTTAAGACAGAGCCCAAAGAATATGTCGTCTCTCCGGCGAACCCTATGAGTGGTGTTTGCCCTTCGACTATCTTAGAGTCATCAAACTCCATATTTTTGAAAGAATCATAAAAGAGGACGTCGACGGAGCTTCCTCGTATCGACAATTATTCTGGAGAGCTCGACATCTCCAGTGACCAGACAAACGAGCAGATCATCGTACGGTTTGTCTAGTTCGAGCGTCTCGCTCTCGCGGGATATTATCTCTTGATCGGGGCCTTGTATTGAAGTTTTCTCTCTTCTCTCAAACTCCACTCTCCTCTGGAGAGCTTTAATCGAGTTGAACAAATCTCTGCATAGCTTGGAGCCTCCGAATATGAAGTCAACTCGTTTAGAAGGTATAGGCCGTACACCCTCCCCCCCCCCCCACAAAATCGGGGAAGATTGACGCGTGAGTTGAGAGGTTTCCTAGGAGCGTAAGGTGGCAAAAAGGTGATCCTTATGGGATGCCGCATAGGCTAAGTTTGCCGAGAATGGACTCAACTCTTTTCCGGGAACCCTAGGGTGAGGCCTCGGGGGTTCCTTCCTCTTTGGATCGTTCTCTTTTGTTTTGAGACGGCTTTTTGGTATTCTACTCGTTGTTCGATTTAAGTTCCTTGTCGTTAGGGGGTGTTACCCCCTCGACTTCGGATTCTTGTGCTTTCTCAGACCCTCACTTTTCGCTTCGATTTTTGCTCCAGTGTAGTACTCGGTTTTTGAATGACTTCTTTTCTTGTGATGTTCATAGAACATATTTTTGTCATATTCGAATTTGCGCGAGCCCTTCGGGGTTTCCACAACGTTAACGGTTCCAGATTTTCGGCAATCCTTTCTACCATTAGCATTTTGCGAACTCGGTTGGTTTTTCTCTTTTTGATGCTCTCTGCGAGGATGGCAGTTTCTTCTTCGAAGATGGTGAATGTCAAAGCGCGATGTAAAACATCGTCAATAGAAACTGGTTCACGAACTGTAAGTTCTTTGCGTAACTCAGCTGTGTACCATAGTCCGCGTCTCAATGCATATAGGGCAACTTCGTAGTTTGGGTTCACAATTTTGGATTTGACCTCTTTAAAGCGGTCAATATACGAGCGAAGTGATTCATCGGGTTGTTGAGATACGTTAAACAGGGATGCCTCGGTGGTTTTGACTTTGATGAAAACATAGTACTGTTTTAGGAAGGCCGTCATAAACTGGTTGAAGTTGTCAAACGACTTTTCCTCCAGTCCGGAAAAACCTTTCTAAACATGGGCCCGATAGATTTTTTGCAAAGAGTCTCCATAAAGAAGGATCTCTTTCTTCGTCGGTTAGATGGACGCGAGACATCGCTAGTCTAAATGCTCTTATGTGAGCTTTTGGATCTGACTTCTCTGAGAAATCTGGTAATTTGGTTTTTTCCCATTTCGCGCAATCTAACGAAGGCAATTCGGTCTATGAACGGTGTTTGACACGTTTCTTCGATAACTAGATCAACGTCAGGTGCCGCACTCGTTGTCGTATGAACTCACAAACTCAGGCTCATAAATTGGGTGTTAGCTTGTTCAATGTATTGCCTGAGTAAACCGTGTTCGTCTGTTGCCAATGAGGAAAAATGTGTCTGTGGCTGAGCCAATGACTGGTGCCCAAGGTGTGCCAGACCATTTTGATCGATAATTGGTGTTAACCTATGCAACTCAGAGCGCGGAGTTTGGAACTGAACAGAGTTCAGCTCGATATGAGGCTCGAGTTTGAAGAGAAGGCTAAACCGCCAAGCCACCTGGTGGATCAGGAGGTGTTTCTTTCAGAAATCCTGTCAAGTTTGGGGTTAGAAAAATCGAACTGAAAGGGATTGGGGTCGCTTTTGATGTCAACGAGGGAGAAAACCCATTGTTCGACGTGCCAGCGACGTATCATGAGATCCCTGGTGGTGATGCGACCTGAGAAAAATCCAGGCGAGTTCGGGGTGGAGGACTCAAAGGAGGCCTCCGGTCGCCTATGGGTTGATATCGAGGATTTAGGTTGGTGAGCTCCTCGAAACGAGCGTTAACGTGTTGTTCCTCTTCAGCGATCTGTGTGGCCAACGTGCGATTAGCGATCTCTTGGGTCCGAGTATTAGCCTCATTGTTGCTTGTTCGGCTCACTAAATAATGGAGCATCAAACATATTTCGGCGAGGTCATCTGGACTCTGCCTTGACACATTAGGAGTCTGAGGCGAACTAGATCGCAGTGTTCCAGATCCACTTCCAGATGTTCAAGCGTTATCAGGCCTGATCCAGACCCAGTTCCTGGTTTGATCGTTGATACCCGATGAAGTATTCGTCGGGATCAGACTCCTCGTCGTCACTTGAGAGACAGAGCCACTTGGATCTGACATCGTATGGAGAGAAACTGGGTTCGTCCTTACATTGTCAGTCTGACCCGTGGTACTGCTCACTCCTGTGGTGTTATGCGGAACGGCGTCGATCACTTGTTCGCGGTCGACTGGAGGTCGAGGAGTGACTGTGTTTTCAGGCAGAGTTGGATTCATTTTGGTTCAGTTGGATTCATTTCGATATATCGAACCTTGTATCTGATTCTTGCGACAGAAAGATCTATGGTTGTCCCCACAGACGGCGCCAAATGTGTCGAAATTTATATGGAATATGGATTTGGACTTTAGGAAAAATGAATATAGATTTTTTTATGAATCAAAGATGTAATTATGGATTGAATGTCGAGATGGAATTTATACAAAGAAGAGGTCGAATGTATAGAAATGAGTTCGAAATATTTTAGTCGAAGTGATTGTTGAATGAGTTTTTGATTGTCTTTCTCGGGTGATCTCTTCTCTTTTTATATCTCGACCTCTCCTTCTTTGTTTCGATCTTCTCGCTCGCATTATCTTCACTATTCCGTTATTCGCGGATTATGTTACAACAGTCCACGACTCGTTCTCCCTCGACCTCGAACTAAAGATGGATAAGACTGTCGATTAAATCTTCTTTTGAGCTTGGGCTTCCGCACATTGTCACCTTTACTGAGCCAGGTCGAGTTCGACATATTTTTTTGGCTCCTTGTCTGGACGGATTTCAATGTATAAAATCAAGCACCAACAACAACCCAACCGCTAAACCAGTACAAGATACAAACTAACTAAACTGATAGCAAAAGAAACAACATCTTAACTAAACCGACGACCAAAGGACACACCAACTACAAATTAAACCAGGCTAACCTAACCACTAACAAAACATACGATTAAGATCAAAACGGCAAAACAAACCTCGAATAAGAGACCAGCCGCAAACAAATAGAGCTTCAAGAACCGATACACGCAGATCCGAATCCGGAGGAAGACGGATCACCACAGGACACATCCATCAACATGGTAAACAGAGGAATACCACTTTCACGACCACACACACACCCAGACCGGAGAAAGAGGGACGGCGGCCGTCACAAATTCACCCAGATGAACCTACCACAGATCGACCACCAGAGGTACAAGAATCCTCGTTGTCGTCGAGTGAAGGGAGCAGAAGGAGGAGCACCGGTTTAAACCAAGAAACAACAAAAGCTAACCCTCCCCAGCATCGACAATGAGCTCTGGAAACCGATGAGAACAACAAAACAACATAAAATAAGCTCGGCGGTTGGACTTCGTTATATTTTCCTGAGAGGTTTTCATTAGGGCTAACTCCCCTTCATTCCAGGTGTTTGATGTTCATCATATATAATTCATATTATTAATAAGATATATACATATATAATGTTAATCCGAGTATGTTACTTTCGAGTACTCTTTGGGTATCATGTTTAAACCGAACCGAACCAAGACCTGAGAGTATAAAAGAACAAAAACCAATCGGGTATTTATGATGAACGAGACCCAAACCGAACTGGTTTTTTGTGTGTCGGTTCCGGTTTGGTTCTTTGGGTCCCGGTAAAGTGCCTAAAGCTAGCAAAAAGTGTTTATCAGAGAACGAGAGAGAGTAAAAAGTTGGTTATCTTTGTTAACCTTAAATGTAACTCTTGTACAAGTATTTATACCATTTACATTTCACAAACGTTACATGAAGAAACTAATAGCAACTATATAAGGCAAAAAGAAGCCTTAATCTAATCGTCATTAGCATTTTAATATCTCTCCTTCAAGTCGAATTCTTCAGGCGGAAAGAAAGAGATTTAAAAATGCATATCTTGATATAACATTTTGAATGTCTTGAGAAGTAATGTTTAGTAAACAGATGGGCCAACTGATTTCATGTTGTAACATGCATCAAATTACCAGCCTTCAATCGCTCATGAACTAGATGACAATCGTTTTCTATGTGCTTTGTCCTTTTGTGAAACTGATTTCAACACAATTTTTATTGATGCGGTACTATCACATAAAAGATTAACCAGACCAATGACTGACCTTCAAATCCTGCAACACAATTTAGCAATGGCGGAACTGTTTGCGGAACGAGAACGATGTGCTTTTGATACCATATCACAATGAGAGAATGTAGAAAAGTTGTTATCCTCATTAACCGTACATGTAACTCTTGTACCAGTATTTATACTATTTACAGTTTACATAAGTACATGATAAAACTAATACTTGACAACTAAATAAGGTGAAAAGAAGAAGCATTAATCTAATCGTCTTTAGCATTCTAATAGTCTTAATGAGACAGAAGATTTCATGTTAGTTAAGATATACTCATATCTTACAGTTAGAATATACTCATAGGATATTCCTAATATCTCTGTGTATAGTTATGATACGGATCGATATCCTCTTGTATATATATCATGTATTACGTATCAATGAAATCATCAAGTGATTTAACACTTTCATGGTATCAGCAGCGAAATCTGATCCGCGAGCCTCTTCCTCTCTTTCCGATTTCTTCCTCTCTTTTTCTCTAACTTCTTTCCGATATCCTCTCGTCTCTCTTAACTCGCGATGGCTGCTAACGCTTCCACACTCCTTTCCTCTTCCGAGAAACCTTTTGGTATCACTCAAATCAGGGCTTACATACCCATTGTCCTTGATCTCGAGAAGATGAATTACGATGTCTGGAGGGAGCTTTTCGAGACACACTGTCTCACTTTCGGTGTTCTTGATCATCTCGAGGGCACGATCGCATCCACTCCAGCAACGGAGAAGGTTTGGAAGGAGCGTAATGGTCTCGTTAAGATGTGGATTTACGGAACCATTACTGACTCCTTAACCGAAACCATCCTTAAGCCGAAGAGCACTGCTAATGAACTTTGGCTTGCGCTTGAAGATCTCTTTCGTGACAACAAAGAGAACCGCGCATTGCAGTTAGAGAATGAACTCCGAACCATCACGATCGGAGATCTCTCAATCCAAGAGTACTGCCGGAAACTCAAGTCTCTCTCGGACCTTCTGGCGAATGTTGACTCCCCAGTAACTGACCGTCAGCTCGTGATGCACTGCCTCAATGGCTTGAACGAAAAGTTTGAAAGCATTCACAATGTGATCCGTCACCGATCACCATTCCCGAGCTTCCACACAGCTCGATCCATGCTGCTATCCGAGGAAGAGAGGCTGAAGAAGCAAGTTCGTGTCCCGGTCTCGACTACTACCACCACGTCTTCTCCCAATGTCTTGTATGTTAGTAATCAATCTCAGCAGACTGATCATTCTCCGCAGCAACAAAATTTCAGTGGTTCGAGAAACAACATCAACAAAAACAGAGGACGCGGCGGCCGTGGGAATCGAGGCAAGGGTCGTCATAACTACGGACAGTCGGGCCAAATGAATTTTGGCTACCCGCAGTGGACATACGGACCACCCCAGTGGCCGTATCATTACTATCCTGGACACAGTCCGATGGCTATCCCTCAACAGCCATATTCGTTTCCATCACCATCATCATCTGCACATCGGCCAGGGATTCTCGGTCCTTACACACCTCGTCCACAGTCTGAAGCGCACTTTGCTCAGGATACATCGACACCACTGATCCCCACTGCTCTTGCGAATGCATTCAACACTATGACGCTTCAACAACCGGCGGACTCGGCTTGGTATATGGATTCCGGTGCATCCGATCACATCACTGCTAACCAAGGTAATCTCACTACTGTTTTTAATTCGAGCATAACTCCTTCGGTGTTGGTTGGTAATGGTTCGGTTGCTCATGTTACTAAAACCGGATCCGGCTCTCTTACTCCATTCTCTCCAAACCTTCGTCTCAATAATGTTCTTGTCTGTCCTGCTATCATTAAAAATCTTGTTTCTGTTCGCAAGTTTGTTACTGATAACAACTGCTATATCCTTTTTGACCCGTTTGGTTTCTCTGTTAAGGATCTACGAACCAAGAAACTTCTTCTCCGATGTGATAGCTCAGGACCATTGTACTCGGTTACTCCGTCTGCTCTCTCGCCACCTCTGGCTCTTGTTTCAGGTAGCTCGGTTTGGCATCGCAGGCTGGGACATCCGAGTGCTTCGCTCCAACGTTCTTTCCCTTTCTCTGATTTATTTTCGCATAATAAGGCTGACTTGACAACTCTGTGTCATGCATGCCGGCTGGGTAAACATACTCGTCTTCCATTCTCTTCGTCTCAAACTATTGTTACTAAACCTTTTCAGATTATACATTCCGATATTTGGACGTCTCCTGTGTTAAGTAACAGTGGCTTTAAATACTATCTCCTTTTTCTTGATCATTTTACTCATTATGTTTGGGTATATCCATTAAAGCAGAAAAGTCAAACATTTGCCAAATATCTTCATTTTTCTGCGATGATCAAAACACAATTCAATGCTTCTATATGTGCTTTACAGTGTGATAACGGAGGCGAGTATACCAGCCAGCTCTTTCTCGATCACTTGGCCTCGTCCGGCACTGCCATTCGTCTCTCTTGCCCTCATACATCTCAGCAAAACGGCCGCTCTGAACGAATGCTCCGTACTATTAACAACACAGTACGAACGCTTCTGGTTCAAGCTAAAATGCCGTATTTTTATTGGGTCGAAGCCTTATTCACATCGGTACATACACTCAATCTTCTTCCTTCTTCTGCTATTCAAAATGAAATTCCTTTCACTCGACTGTTTCACAAACCTCCTATCTACTCTCATCTACGAGTTTTTGGCTGTCTGTGTTATCCTAATCTTTTATCTACTTCTTCTCATAAGCTTTCACCTCGTTCCACAGCTTGTGTTTTCCTAGGTTACCCAGAAAATCACAGGGGATATAGGTGCTTAGACCTCTCTTCTCGGAAGATTATCATTTCAAGACATGTCACCTTTGTCGAAGATAACTTCCCCTTCTACGTTACACCTTCTATCCCCTCGCCAGCCTCAAACACTGTTCCACTTGATATACAGCCGATCCTTCCTCTCTCTGCTGGCCTTCCTCCGCCGGCAGCTCCCATTCCTCCTCCTACGCACCAAATGACGACCCGCCTAAAAGATGGGATTGTCAAACCGCGTGTTCGTCTTTGTCTTCACACTGATTCCATATCTCCTCTTCCTCTATCTCATGTACATGCTGCCAAGAACCATAACTGGCTTAACTCCATGAAGGAGGAATACAATGCTCTTATTAAACGCAGGACGTGGGATTTGGTTCCGCGGCCTAAGTCTACTAACATCATTCGTTCTATGTGGCTTTTTCGTCATAATTTTGATGCATATGGGAAGCTTCTCAGATACAAGTCACGCTTGGTCGCAAATGGCAAATCACAGCAGCTGGGGATCGATTGCGACGAGACGTTTAGCCCAGTTGTCAAACCAGCATCAATACGGACCGTCTTACATATTGCGCTGGCTCGTGGCTGGGCTCTTCGCCAACTCGATGTGAAGAATGCTTTCCTCCACGGCGATCTTGAGGAAACTGTTTATATGCACCAGCCACCGGGTTTTACTGACAAACTTAAACCCAACCATGTTTGTCTTTTACGTCGTTCGCTTTATGGTCTTAAACAGGCACCGAGGGCGTGGTACACTCGCTTTGCTACAGTCGCTCGTACCATTGGCTTTCATCAAAGTAGATCCGACTCCTCTCTCTTTATCCTCGGCGACCAATCTCCTCAAGCGTTTCTCCTGTTGTACGTCGACGATATCGTACTTACGGCATCATCAACTACTTTGCTCGAAAGTATCATCTCGCGACTTGGCAAAGTTTTCGATCTCACTGATCTCGGCCGCCTACATCATTTCTTGGGAATCTCGGTCACATTCAACTCCGATGGTATCTTCCTCAGCCAGCACAACTATGCGGCAGACATTCTTACTCGTGCGGACATGACCAACTGCAAGCCCAGCTCCACTCCGGTTGACACCAAGTCTAAGTTAGCAGCTGATGACGGACCTCCGGTCGCAGACCCTACACTCTACCGTAGCCTTGCTGGTGCCTTACAATATCTTACCTTCACTCGGCCGGATCTTGCATTCGCTGTTCAGCAAGTATGCCTCTTTATGCATGATCCTCGTGAGTCACATTTCACAGCTCTCAAACGAATTCTGCGTTACGTCAAAGGCACCATAGCACACGGTTTGCAGCACAAGCGGTCCTCTTGCTCGGATCTGATTGCATACTCCGATGCTGACTGGGCTGGCTGCCCATCAACTCGACGATCCACGTCCGGGTATGCTGTGTTTCTCGGTGACAGCTTGATTTCCTGGTCGTCCAAACGACAACACACGGTCTCTAGATCAAGTGCGGAGGCTGAATACCGAGGAGTTGCGAATGCTGTGGCGGAAACATCTTGACTCCGAAACCTTCTGCTCGAGCTTGACTGTCCTCTCACCAAGGCTACGATCGTTTATTGTGACAATATCTCTGCCGTCTATCTCTCTAGCAATCCGGTGCAACATCAACGCACTAAGCATGTGGAGATAGATCTACATTTTGTTCGTGAACGCATCGCTCTGGGGCAGGTTCGGGTTCTGCACGTTCCTTCTGCTTCTCAATATGCAGACATCTTTACAAAGGGATTGCCTTCTCCCCTGTTTACGGACTTCTGATCCAGTCTTAACGTTCGACAACCTACCGTACGACTGCGGGGGAGTGTTAGTTAAGATATACTCATATCTTACAGTTAGAATATACTCATAGGATATTCCTAATATCTCTGTGTATAGTTATGATACGGATCGATATCCTCTTGTATATATATCATGTATTACGTATCAATGAAATCATCAAGTGATTTAACACTTTCATTTCAATCATATCTTGCTCTTAAAGGACCAGTATGGCGACACAATAATTTACGTCGAGAAGCTGGATAATGCTATCTTTTACTAACTTCCTTTAGGAGTGTGATGATATTTTTCTTTTCCTTTGTTTTGTCTTCCCTCTTATTTGATGACGATGTAATCGATTGTTGGAATAAATTTCAGACGAAAAAACGTATGAAACCTTCATGATGTCGGCAATCCTCCTAGTGGAGGAAAACATCATGGGTCCTAACAATAATGATATTAACCCATGAGAACATATTATATATCATCTAATATGTGTTTTTTTAATTCAGAACACGCACAAGAAAAATAAAAGAAGAGAAAGAGAGAAGAAGAAAGAGAGGTGAAAAACTGATTTCGCCAAAGATCTTTAGGTTGACGATCGGACAATCAAACAAGCTCCGATTTGGCTAAAATTTACAGGGAAACTTCGTGACTCAGTGGTCTTCAGATTTAACGGTGGGATTTTTTTTTCAACGGTTATTTTGTCAGATATATGTGGTTTAGCGTGTTTGGTCGCTGCAGTGGTTCAGACAGATATGTGTTGAGTGTTTGAGAAATCTAACGGTGAGTTCTTCTCTGATTGATCTGAAATATGCAGAGGTGTTCTTGGCTCGTTTATCTAAGATTTGAGCGGTCGATATTGGAAATAGTGACCGGAATTTTAGTGAACGTAGAGTCGTTTGGTACTGCATATTTCGAGGCTCTTGTATCGCTTTCTTGTTGAAGTTCTTGTGTTGGAGATTGCTCTTATTGAGCCTTACTCTCTATAGTTGTTATGTGGAAAAAGAGAAGACGTGGTTGTAACTCAATCTATTTGATAATGGATTTGGAGTGGACTACGGTCCCGTGGTTTTTCCTTCTCACATCGAGGAGATTTTCCACGTAAATATTATCGGTCTCGTTTTATTGCGTTTTGAACTTGTTTCTGTCATCATACATATTTTTCTCACAGACTCACAAAAGTTCGGGAAACTATACTCCGCTGCGCCGCTGTTGCGTTTCGTGTGTTTCCCAACAGAGTGGTATCAGAGCTTGAGGTTTGTGAGCTTTGGATTTCGGTAACTTTGAGTTATTGGTTCTGCCTGTGTGAGAGAGAGAAAATATGGGCAGAATGATAAGTCAGAATGTTGCTAATTATCATGTATGGAAAAGCAAGATGGAAGATTTGCTTTTCGTGAAAGAACTCCATGTACCGGTTTTTCAGGAGAAGAAACCTAATGAGAAAACGGATGATGAATGGAAGTTGCTGCATCGACAAGTTTGTGGTTCGATAAGGCAGTGGGTAGATGATAATGTTCTGCATCATATTGAAACCGAGACTAATGCTCGTTCTTTGTGGTTGAAGCTGGAGCAGTTGTATGCTCGGAAGACCGGGAATGATAAGATGTTCATGATCAAGAAGTTGATTGCATTGAGGTATCAGTATGGTACTCCGATGACAGATCACATGAATGCGTTTCCGGGATTGCTCAATAAGCTGTCTGACATGAGTACATTACCTGATTCTTAGGAAGTGTTTATGATATCTCTTTGTAACTCTGCAGCAAATGGTGCTATTTCGATGGACTTAGTGAGGAACAATGTTTTAAATGAGGAAACGAGAAGACAGTCAAACCCTAGTTCCTCGCGTTCATTTGTTATGGTTACTAAGTCAAGGGGGAGGAGTTCATATCGAGAGCCCAAGAAGGACAAGAACAGGAGCAGAAGAAAATCTAATAAATTTGAGAATTTAGAGTGCCACTACTGTCATAAGAAAGGGCACATGAAGAAAGATTGCTGGAAATTGAAAAAGGACATCAAGCAAGGAAATCGTCAAGGAGATGGTGAAGATCGGGTGACTGTCACCGAGGATCAGTTTCTTATTATTCTTGAGGGTGATGCCATTAATCTTGCATGTCAAGACACCAGTTGGGTTGTTGATAGTGGAGCTACCACTCATGCTACATCGCATCGGGATTTGTTCAGTACCTATACTCCAGGTAGTGAAGATGGGTAATGACGGTTTGGATCAGGTTGTTCGTATTGGTGATATTTTATTGGAGACAAGTCTTGGTACAAGACTTATGCTTAAGGGAGTTAAGCATATCCTATATATTCGGTTGAATCTGATTTCTACGGGAAGACTTGATGATGAGGGTTTCTACAGTTTATTCGGTGGTGGTAAATGGAAACTCTCACGGGGCTCGAGGTGATAAGTCTTCATCTTTCTGATGGATGCAGGCTAAGGTCTCCAAAGACATTGTTAATGTAGTGGAAAAAGATGATGCCATTGAGTTATGGCATAAGAGACTCGGTCATATGAGCGAGAAGGGATTATTTGTGTTGTCAAATAAGGATGCTATTCCAAGGATCTCCGGTTTGCACTTCCAGAAGTGTGTGCATTGTTTTGCTGGAAAAAAAACACAGGGTAATGTTTAAGTCTTCTGCACCTTCGAGTAAACCCGAGATACTTGATTTGGTGCATTCAGATGTGTGTGGTCCAATGAAGATAAAATCTCTTGGTGGTGCATCATATTTTTTCACATTCATTGATGATCATTCGAGGAAGTTGTAAGTTTTCACTATGAGGATGAAGGATCAGTTTTTGGGATATTTCAAGCATTTTGTGGTATTGTTTGAGAGACAGAAGGGAAAGAAGTTGAAGTGTATCCGCAGTGATAGTGGTGGTGAGTATTCTGGACCATTTGATTATTATTGCAAGGAACACCGTATTAGGCATCATCCGTTTATGCCACCTAAGACTCCACAGTTGAATGGGTTGGCTGAGAGGATGAACAGAACGATTGTCGAGAGGATCAGATTTTTGATTTCGCAGTCATGATTACAGATGAATTTCTGGGGTAAAGTTTTGATCTAGTTGTTCACGTGTTGAATTTTTTACCAAGTGCTCTATTGGATGGTGATGTTCCAGAGAGAGTTTGGACCGGCAAGGATGTTTCTTATTGTCATTTAAGGGTCTTTTGGTGCAAGGCTTTTGTGCACATTCCTAAAGATGAAAGATTGAAGCTTGAGATGAAGTCGCGACAATGTGTGTTAATTGGTTATGGTCAGGATGATTTTGGATACATATTTTATGATCCCGTTGAGAAGAAGCTCGTTAGGAGAAGAGATGTTGTGTTAATTGGTTATGGTCAGGATGATTTTGGATACATATTTTATAAATACGTATATAACTTAAATCATTATTATATACAAACTTCTAGTTTTTTTGGGTGAGCTCTAGAGAGACGAATCTTGCACTATTTATGCTTTTTGATTTTGAATCATGTTTTAATGTAATTATTTTCATCCCGTTTAGTTTTAAAAATTTTAAAATAAATCAATTACTAGAATAGGGTTGCTTGAATAGGGATATACCTCGATTTCTGGTCAATCGTCCCTTTCTCTCTCTAAATCATCTAACCTCTCTCTACAACTTTTTTCTCGATCTTCTCCTTCACTCCACTTGCCGGTGTTCTTGCCGATAGAGAGAGAAGGTTTTCCTTATCTATGTGCTTCGTCCGTGACTCGCTTTGTCGCTTCATCTCGGCCTTCTTAAACCGTGGTCGATGCATTCTCAGCTCATGCCACTTCTTGCCCTGAACTTACACTTAGATATGTTTCTAATTCTAATTGCCTTTTAGGGTAAGTATTCTTTCGGATCTTCCTAATGACTTTCCATACTCATTTCTCGTCTTAGATTCTTTACCTTTAACAATATGCAGCGGAAATCCTATCTAAACTTGATTCAGTTCCAGTCAAGGACTATCCCGGTCTGATCATCTTTACCTTCGGTCAGTTCACTTGACTACCGTTCGGTTTAATATTAGACAAAAATCAAGACATGCATTCTTACGCACTCAATTTTCCATTCCCTTAAACCATTCTATCTAAAACTAGGTTAGTTACTATTCATTCCTCGTAACGGCTAGTTCGTACCTTGGCAATTTCCATGCAGTTTGATTGCTACCTTGGCCACACCCGGATTCCGTCTAGTCTATCGCGTGTCTACTTGACCACCCCTGTTGACGAATCATACTTGGTCCTTGCGCCGACTCCTGCAATTAACCCGCTTCCTCTCGGTACTTAGTCATTCAACCAACCATCCCCACAAGGTTAAGCAACCGTTATAGAATTTCCTTGTACTGGTGCATCAATGCATGTATGGCCTTTCATGGCTCATGCACCATTACCGCATCCATCTCGTTCCCTCGGCTATACCATCGAGTCTCCATTTGATTCAGCTATCATATCATTACCAAGACATTTAACCAACCGCCCCACTTGACTTGGACTCGACGAGAGAATTCCTTTCCTAGATCGACTGTCGAGTTATTACCCTTGTTCAGTCCGACCAATAATTTTGGCTCATTGATATATCATGGTTTTTACTAGTTTTAGACCATGATATAAGTGTGTTTTAGTGTCTTTTTGTGTTCTTTTAGAGTCTTTTACAGGTATAATCAGGTTTGGAGCATATTTGGTGATTATGGCACTTTTTGGAGATTTTTGGAGTATTTCGCCGAGATATAGAGTTCACTGTCCGAAACAGAGAAATGCGTCGATCGTTGCACCAGCGAGATGGGCCGAAAATCGGCGGTTTATGAAGAGTCAAGATATTGCACTCTGATCCAGAAGTTCCTGATATTTACAAAGAAGCCCATGGCCGAGATTAGACCTATATAATTAAGTTTTTGGTGTTTTATTTACAGACGCTTTCATAATTAAGAGCAAAGGATTTTTAGAGCTTTTGGGGCTAATCTGAACCTTTACTTCATCTGTATTTGGAGAAGATTTCGAACCCCTTTTATTCTTTATCTTCTATGCAATTTATTCATCATATGATTATGTTTTCATTATCTATGTCTGAGTAGATTCCTAGTTAGGTTTAGGGTTTCTCACATAGGATTTCATGACTTGCTAGACTTGTTTATTTCAGTTAAGGATTCATAACTATATCTGTTCTTCAATCTAATTGTGCTTAAAGCTAGTTCTAACCTGATCAATTAGAATCTAGATCTTAGGTTGCTAAATACGTCACGGAAGTGGGGTTTAGGAATCTAAACTAATTAGGTTGAGCAATTAAACTTCTCGCAAACGAAAGTTTGGTTTAGGATAATTGTGAACATATCAAACTTGGAATTAATGCTAGTTTAATCTGTTAGTTCTCGCAAACGAAAGTTTGGTTTGCTGCACTTAGACTTAGAGAATTATCGCAAAGGAATTTGGTTAATTCTATATCTGTGTTTTGAGTTCTAGAACTGTGCTTAATTAGATCCTTGCTGAATGAACTGTCTGCTTGTCTGATTTCCTGAGAACGCCCTAGACTTAGCGCTTTTAATAACTTATTTTCACAACCAACAATCTCTGCTTTCTGTTTACTTTCTCGCATTGCTTTTAATTCAATCACATTGCTTTCTTCCTAGTTTAATTTCATGTTCTTGAGCTATTGAATACCGGAGTCCCTGTGGATTCGATACCTATATACTACAACTACTGAACTGTGCACTTGCAGTTAGATATAGGATTAAAACCTGACACCTATCAAGTTTTTGGCGCCGTTGCCGGGGACTCTTTGAGTCTTCGATATCTTAGAACCTAGGGTTTTACTAGGATTTTTCGTTTTCTTTTCGTTTTTGTTTTTGTTTTTTTTAGTTACTGATTTTTTTCTGTTTTTCTCTCTGTCGCAGGTACCAATTTCGCATTGCGTCGATCGTTGCACCCTTAGCATCGATCGTCACTAGGCGATTCAGAGATTGAAGCGATCGTTGCACTGATAGCATCGATCGTTGCCGGACGATTACAGACAGTTTATGCAGACGCAGAAAACTAGAAGTAATCCGAACTTGGACTTAGTTAATCTCGATCTTGAAGAACTTGGACGTCTAGAGAGAACCAACAGAAAAGAAAGAAGAGAAAGGATGGTGCGAGAGCGTTTGATTCTGGTACGTGATGCTGAAGGTACCCTGAGGGACCGAGATAACAACCCATACAATGTTGCTTGGCAAAGGGTTGATGCTGAAGGGAATGCCATCCCTGATCCTCCTGAGCAACAGCAACAGGAGCAGAACCAGGGTCGAGGACAGGCCCAAGGTAGAGAGATGGTTGTACGTGAGAGGACTTTAGCTGACTACAACAGACCGGATGAGTTTCATAGAAACCGGTCAGCTTTAGTGCTTCCTGCTTTTGAGAGAAATGATTTTGAGATCAAAACCATCTACTACTCGCTGATGAGACAGGATGCATTTCATGGTTACCCAACGGACCAGCCTATGGATCACATTGATGGGTTTGAGGACATAGTCACTGGCATGAAGTATGATGGAGTCTGCCCGGACTATCTGTTCCTTAAGCTTTTTCCGCACAGTCTTGCTGGAGACGCTAGTGCATGGCTAAAGCAGCTAGCACCTGCTCAGTATACTACTTGGGCAGCCCTGAAGAGTGAGTTCCTGCGTCACTTCTATGATGATGCGCGTTCAGACCAGTCCAGATAGGACATACTCACCTTTTCTCAAGGAGCTGTGGAGCCTTTAAAGACTGTCTGGATGAGATTTAAGCAGTATCAGCGTGACTGCCCACACCATGGATTCACTGAAGTTCAGTTGATTGGCATTTTCTTCAGAGGAATAGATCTTCCATATCAGTCTGCACTGGATAATTCCAGTAATGCTAAGTTCAACACCCGGACTCCTACACAAGCTAAGCAGTTGATTGAGAATCTAATAGGCAGCAACAGCTGCAAAACTATGGATGAGAGGAGGAAGAAATCTGGTGGAAGTGTAGAGAATTCTGACATAGCTGATATTAGATCTAGGCTGGACACAGTTTGCAATCTCCTAGCAGGTAAGAAAGCTGTCCACTTTGCTCAGGATGTAGAGGTAATTAAAACTGAGGAGGACACTCAGGAGGAAGATGTGAATTACATAGGAGGTTCTGGATTCCAAGGTAGTAGATTTGGTAATCAACAGGGAAACAGATTCTTCAATGGAGGACAGAGAAGTGCTTTCAACTGCAACTCATCTAATTCTGGACAGACTAGTGGTTTTCAGAAGACCTTTGGACAAGGTACTCAGAGAACCTATGGGTCTTCATCTTATCAGACTCCTCCTGCACCTACAGCTCATGAGAGTAGAATGGAAGCTATGATGGAACAACTAATGGAGAGTCAGACCAAGATTTATGTGGACTGCAACAAGAAGTTAGATGCTGTCTATGAAGACCTCAATGGGAAGTTTGAGTCCCTGAACACTCATATGAAGCAGTTGGATACTCAGGTGAACCAGATTTCCAGCTCAATAAAGGGAAAAGGGCTAGCAGACACTCATATTAAGGCCTGGTCTGTGTACGTTAATGATGGATCTCACCTAGGTGAAAAATTTAAGCTAAGTACAGCTGAATTGGTGAAGGAAGAAGAAATCCCGGATTTTTGTGAAAAACTCTCGGGTGGAAATTGCAGCATTGCAACGATCGACACACACTTAGTGTCGATCGATGCACGTCGGGAACAGACAGATTCGCTAAGTGATGATGGTATTGATGCAGACTTAGAGCTTGATGGCTTATTCTCTGGAGTCTCTGAGATCTCTCAACAGGAGATTTATGTGCAGATTGTTAGACAACACTCCCCAGTGTCTGAAGTGATTAAGCGAGAAATTGAAGAGCTTAAGAAGCTAGAGGAGATTGGTGAAGAATTGGAAGAAATTCCATCTTCTGATGATCCACCTTATCATCCATGTGATTTTCTGTTAACAAAGATCCCGAAGAAGCTTCCTGATCCTGGAGTCTTTGTGCTTGATTGTTCTATCTTTGAGGATAGTTTTAGGCGTTCTCTGTGTGACTTAGGAGCTGCTGGAAGTTTGATGCCATACTTTGTGGCAGAGAAGCTGGGTATGCTAGATTTTACTCCTACTAGGACCTCTCTTGTCCTAGCTGATCAGTCCATACGAGTTCCTGAAGGACTCCTGATGGACATCCCGGTGAGAGTTGGAAACTACTTAGTTCCAACAGACTTCTTAGTGCTGAGATATGACTGTGATCCGGATGAAGCATTGCTGCTTGGAAGACCATTTTTGGCTACAGCAGGAGCGGTGATAGATGTTAGGAACAGCCTGATAGACCTCCATCTGGTAGATGAGCCGCTGCGTTATGAGATGGATAAGCTGCATAGACCACTGATAGATGGGCAGACATTCACCATAAGGAATGCAGACGATGAGCAGTCTGATGACACTGTCATTATAGATCCTGGAGCACATTTTACTTCATCTTTTCTTGGACATGAGCATTCTACAACAGCCTACTCGCCACCTTGGATGAGGAGACTTGGACAGAGACAGAAAAAGTCTCTGTCAGGATCTCCTGGTGCCTGAAAAATCTTGTCCATCCGGTCAAGCTATTGACCTTAAACAAGCGCTGGGTGGGAGGCAACCCACCATTAGGTACTGGTGTTTTTCTACTTAATTTTTGGTGTTTTTGTTAGGATTTACGTTTGTTTTTGTTTTTGGTGAGTTTATGTTTGCAGGTCTCGGACAGATTCGCAGTGCGTCGATCGACGCACTTCTGTGTCGATCGTCACAACACGATCGGAATCGCATTGCAGCGATCGTTGCAGTTCTGAGCAACGATTGACCATACACGAAAATCGCCAAGTAACGGTCGATGCACTTAGTGCAACGATCGATGCCTGAGCGACAGAGGTAACCCGACAGAACTCAACAGAACTTTAACAATTTTTATTTTCTTTTTACCGATCCTTCGCTTGACACTACTGGGGACAGTGTGTCTTAAGTGTGGGGGAGGTGCTACTGACGTTTATCTTTCTGTTTTCTTAAGAGTCAGCCCATTTTTCAAAAATTTTGTTTTATTGAGTCAAAATTGTTTAAGTAAGAAACTATGATTTTCTGAGAAGATTTACAAGACTTGCAGGAACTTAAGTAACCATTGGGATGAAGTTGCAGGATCTATCTCTGACTATTAGAAAACCCAGACACAGATCAACCTATTGGGAACACCCACATCACTTCAGGTATCAGAGGATCCTTTTACTGACTTCAATTTAATACTGACTTAGATTTCTCACCTAAGGGCTTGGTATACTTTGTGTCGGATTCCCTTGTTAGTTCTGACACAGCCTGTCAACCTATCCTATTTAGTTCCCTTCTCCCCTTCTATAAAGTAAAAAAAAAAAAGGATAATAAACTGAGAATGAGTTAGTAACTCCGAAGTGGTCACAGGAGTGGTAGAGACCCCTATTATCTCCTGTGCTATCCATGGAATGTGTCCAAAGTACACCCCATAACGGGAAGAACACTGATAAAAAAATAAAATGATACCCAATGTGGGAAAAATCAGTTGTTAAGGAAGGGAAAGAGAAGAAAGGGACTAGAGAAAGATAGTATGGTGGTCTAGAGCTGATAAGGTAAGAATCCATGTGCCCTTTGATTGATACTCCTTAGGTGAGACCGCACTTAAATACTTGCAGAAGTCAGTAGGGAGAATTTGAATGCTTGAATGTGATTGTGGAGTTTACTTAGGACAGTTGCTAAGTGTGGGGGAAGTACATGTTGGTCTTGATATCCTGTGATTGATTCTTTCAGTGGTTTACTAAGGGGAATCTGAGTATTGTAGCTTCTAGGATGAAATGAGTTTCTGAAGAGTTTTCAAACCTCTTCACCAAGCTTTAGTTCTCTGTTTTGCTTGAGGACAAGCAAAGGCTAAGTGTGGGGGAGTTGATATATCATGGTTTTTACTAGTTTTAGACCATGATATAAGTGTGTTTTAGTGTCTTTTTGTGTTCTTTTAGAGTCTTTTACAGGTATAATCAGGTTTGGAGCATATTTGGTAATTATGGCACTTTTTGGAGATTTTTGGAGTATTTGGCCGAGAGATAGAGTTCACTGTCCGAAACAGAGAAATGTGTCGATCGTTGCACACTTGCACCGATCGTTGCACCAGCGAGATGGGCCGAAACTCGGCGGTTTATGAAGAGTCAAGATATTGCACTCTGATCCACAAGTTCCTGATATTTACAAAGAAGCCCCTGGCCGAGATTAGACCTATATAATTAAGTTTTGGTGTTTTATTTACAGACGCTTTCATAATTAAGAGCAGAGGATTTTTAGAGCTTTTGGGGCTAATCTGAACCTTTACTTCATCTGTATTTGGAGAAGATTTCGAACCCCTTTTATTCTTTATCTTCTATGCAATTTATTCATCATATGATTATGTTTTCATTATCTATGTCTGAGTAGATTCTTAGTTAGGTTTAGGGTTTCTCACATAGGATTTCATGACTTGCTAGACTTGTTTATTTCAGTTAAGGATTCATAAATATATATGTTCTTCAATCTAATTGTGCTTAAAGCTAGTTCTAACCTGATCAATTAGAATCTAGATCTTAGGTTGCTAAATACGTCACGGAAGTGGGGTTTAGGAATCTGAACTAATTAGGTTGAGCAATTAAACTTCTCGCAAACGAAATTTTGGTTTAGGATAATTGTGAACATATCAAACTTGGAATTAATGCTAGTTTAATCTGTTAGTTCTCGCAAACGAAAGTTTGGTTTGCTGCACTTAGACTTAGAGAATTATACCAAAGGAATTTGGTTAATTCTATATCTGTGTTTTGAGTTCTAGAACTGTGCTTAATTAGATCCTTGCTGAATAACCTGTCTGCTTGTCTGATTTCCTGAGAACGCCCTAGACTTAGCGCTTTTAATAACTTGTTTTCACAACCAACAATCTCTGCATTCTGTTTACTTTCTCGCATTGCTTTTAATTCAATCACATTGCTTTCTTCCTAGTTTAATTTCATGTTCTTGAGCTATTGAATACCGGAGTCCCTGTGGATTCGATACCTATATACTACAACTACTGAACTGTGCACTTGCAGTTAGATATAGGATTAAAAGCTGACACCTATCAAGTTTTTGACGAGGAAATGGGTGATATAGTGCGGACAACCATTTTTATGTGTATCTGAAAATGAACCCAAGGTCTCCTATTTATAGGCTTGGCCTTGGCCAGCGAAACATTGCAACCCTTAGGTTGGTGTCCCTGTGAATAGATGCAAACTTACGAATGGATGCAACCATTGCATTGGTTTCCCTGCGAATGGACGTAACCCTTGTGTTGGTGGCTCTTCCCAACACTTAGCTGACCAGCTACGTCTACTAGCTCTCCTAGATATCCAGCTGATCCAGCTACCGCACACTCCGCCCAGCTATGTTTAGCTGCCTACCAGCTTGCCCAGCTGGGTCAGCAAGTAGTCCAGCTGTTTCAGCTAGTAGCTTAGCTGGTTCAGCTCATCCAACTCCTCTAAAAGCTCTCATTTCATTCGGCTAAGTCATTTGGTCTGTTCCCCGACCTTGACTAAGCCTTCCCGATGACTTGTTCACGATAATTCCCCATGGTCTTAACCAAGCCGTTCATTCTTCTCCTGGACCGGACTGGTCCTATATAATATTCCTGGGACGGGGATGTTACAAGTCTCCCCCACTTAATGGGAATTCTTCCTAGAATTCGGTGGTGGTTACTTTTGTATCCATTTCCTCATCCCTTACTCGAATTTCGTTTGCATTCTTGCTTCGGATTCTTTATGTTATATGCCTTTTTACAATCAAATTGTACCTTCCCAACTGTTTTAATGTCAATATCTTTCATGATCTAACACAACCTAGTTGTTACTCCAAGCTTTACCTCTTTCAATCGTAGTCTTAACATACTTGATTCCCGAGTTTTAGCTCATCTAGTTGTATTCTTACCCCCATAAATATATATCAACTCATCGAGTGTATTGGCTTCAACATTCGAGTAGTGTCTTGGTTATCAGATAAGACAGCGCGAGAACACTAGACTCCTAACGATATTATCCTGATTTTCCTCAACTCTTGATAAGCCTTTGCTCACTTCCAGGCCGAGTTATCCTTAACCTTTACCCTTGAATTTGGTCCATCAAAACTTAACTTCTTCCTAGATTTTAATCTTTTCATGGACTCAGTCTATATTCTGATCGTAATCCCATGAACTTGATCCCTTTACCAAAATTTGGTTAATCAAGACTTAATCCCATTCCTTGATTTTGCCTTTCTTGGACTAGGTTTAAAATTCCTTATCCGACATGATCTCATTGTCTTGATCCTTGCCCATTATGTACTTGGTCGTTTCTTTCCACGATCCTGGTCAATCTAGACTCGATCATACTCCTTGAATCCAAGTCAAACTTGACTAAATTTTATTCCCTTGTATTAGTCCAATTCCAACTAAGTCAAGTACCAATCATATTCATACCCGACTATGTTTCTGATTTTGGTCCTTCCCAGACTCAATCTTACGATCATAACCTTGGTCCTTCCTAGACTCGATCTTATCATCTTGACATTGGTTCTTACCGGACTCGATCTTCCCGATAATTGTCCTTTCGGACTCGATCGTATGAACCCTAACTTGGTCCACTTGGGACTCGATCGTATGAACCCTAACTTGGTCCTCTTGGGACTCGATCATATAAACTCGATATTAGTCTTCGTGGGACTCGATCATATAAATCCGACCTTGTTCCTCTTGGGACTCGATCATATAAATCCGACCTTGTTCCTCTTGGGACTCGATCATATAAACCCAACCTTCGTCCTCTATACCTGATTCATGTCATTCCATTCTTAGTCAATCCCGACTGACTCTTATTTCCCCAGCATTGGACAACTATGATGATGTTGGATTCTGGTATTAGTCATCCAGTTACTAGATCTCCGTAATTTTTCATGACCTAAGTCAATCTTGATGTGGCTATTTCCTTAACATGTATGCCTTCGTATCCAACTTGTTATTTGGTAATATATTGGCTGCCGGTCACACCTTGGCGAACATTTTCCAGTTCTCGAGCGTGTTTACAGATCTCACCTCAATCCCATCTTATTCTGAATACCTAGTGTATTTGGTCTTATCGAGAATTCTTCACGTGTAGCATTTTATGATTTAGGAGAGTTTCTCTTGATCCAAATATTAGCCTTAGCAAACCTTTTTCCGGTTCCTAAGCGCTTAACTTTACAACCTCAAAATTTTGTTCAGCTTTGTCTTGCTACCGTGATTTATTTACCTAGATCTTTGGTTCATCCATGATCCTTTCCACGGTTACTACCGAGTCCCAGTATTGATTGTAGTCTTTTCTTGACTCAATCATTACCTTCCCTTAGTGCCATTGTTCGGTCCATTATTTATCGTAAGACTAACTCATCCTTTGGCCATTCTTGACTAGGATATGATCATGCCCCCAATATATAGACCTGATGCACAAACTATGGGATAAGAAAGTTACCGGTTAGTCTCCCCCACTTAGATTGAAGTTGTACTCGAGTTCAATGCTAGTAAGAGACTAATTCCGACTACTTGAACCCATTTTGTTCACCCCTTTGAAGACTATAGATTGATCAAATCTTCTCAACTTATGGTTCTTGCCTTTGGGTATTAACCATAATGGCTCAGAGGATTCTCCTTGGAAACTCACCTCGTTTCCAAACACATTATCTCATCTTGCCTCATCTTATGGTTCAAGCTGTTTCTTTAATCTGTCAATTATTACTTTGTTTGTGGCTTCTGCTTGTCATTTTTCATGCGTGTATCTTGGCGTTGACTTTCTCAACCTTATATTCCACTTTTCTCAAAACCCTTCAAACTTGTTGGAGACGAACTGGATTCCATTATCTGTGACTATCTTGTATGGCAAACCGTTTCTGCATAACATGTGTTTCCACACAAATTTATGAATGTCTTAATATTTCACATGGGTGTAGGCATCGGCTTTGATCCATTTGGTGAAGTACTCTGTCATCACCAGTAGGTAACATTTTGCTTGGAGCTCGGTGGTGGTCCTACGATATCCATAGCCCATCGCATAAATGGGTAAGATGGTGTCACAACTGTGAGTAACTCGGACTGTGAACTGATCGCGGGTGCGTGTTGCTAACATTTCTCGCATTTCCTTGCGAATTTCTCGTAGTCAATTTCCAGGATCGGCCAGTAATAGCCTAGCTTATTTATCTTCAATGCCAATGCCCGTCCTCCAGAGTGATTGCCTCATGCGCTTTCGTGGGTTTTGCGTATGACCTTGTCTTTTTCTTCCCCATCGATGCACATGAGTAGGGCTCCTGACGCGCTCCACTTGCATAAGTTCCTGTCCAGGTGAGTATATCGCGCCGCTTTTGGGTTCAGTCGCTTCGCTGCCCATTTTTCTGGGGACAGATCCCGGTACTCGATGTTGGGCAAAATTTCTTGACGCCAGTCGACATGGTGATCTTCTTCCTCTAACATTTCCTCGTCTCCCGTCTCAACGGGTTCTTCTTCAGGCTCGGAATTTTTTACCAGGTTCTGCTGTTGATCAATGAGACAAATTTCTTTTGGAAGTTTGATGCTCGAGGTATCAATGCTTTTGACAGGAATGACATATTTTCTCCTCAGGGAATATTTGTCATCGTGAAGGAGTCGAATTCCTTAGGAAAATCATATACAACCTTTAAATAAGCGTTCATTCTTTCATTTCGCGTTTCGTAGTCCCCTCTGAACAGCATGGACACGAGTTGTGAGTCGCTTTTTCTTTGTATTCTTTGATTGCTCATATGGAGTCGTTGCAAGCGAGGAGACCTCGCATGATCATGTTTATTCTTTGGCACGCTGGAACGACGTCTTTTCCCATTATCTTTCGCTCGTCGAGGATGTTCCGGTTGGTATCTCGGGAGCCTCCGAGGATCGGTGTCGGGAACATATTTCTGCGTATCTTGGGTCTTCGTCGAGAGGTTCACCATTTTTTAGGCTACTTTTGTGGTGCACCCAAGAGAGTGGTTCTTACGCTGGCCGTTCCTTTTTGCGAGTTTGTAGGAGGTTCGGGGGTCAGCTTGTCGTTCGTCGTTTGAGAGGGTGGGTTATGTTTTCTGGTGTAGCCATGGTTACTGGCCCAAGCCTTTCTTTTATTGGGGTCGGTCTGTTGTCGAGACGACTCTAATTGCGTTCGTTGGGTCTTTTCTTTCTAGGAATGGTGGTATTCGCTTCATGCTTCTTGTTTTCCATGTATGTGTACAAGAGATCTTCTCCCCAGAAGGTTTTAGTTGTTGAAAGGTAAATACACACAAGGGTATTTTAGTAAAGGTGTCGAGTATCTAAGGGCAAAAAGTGGTAGAACTTTAGTTGTATAGTAACGTGACTTTTAATGTGACGACATAGTATTCGGAGATCTTCGGTATGATAAGGTAGTAGGTGGGAAACAAGCGTTTTATTAATGAAAATGAAGGTAATTACAAGTGGTATGAATACATAAGAAAAGTGATAAGATACAAAGGAAGTGGGAAAAGGTGTTTTAGAGAGATCAAAAGAACAAGAAAGCGTAGCTCGGAGCTTCAAATATGACTTCTTTTTTCTAAAATGACATATTCTCTCTCTAAAATTGAATGCCTCCCATTAATGCAAGGGCCGTTGTATTTATAGAGTTTCTCTTCCATATTTTCCGGATTCGTAGCTTGGCTAGGGAATGTTCGCTAGTTTACCTATCCCTTATAGCTTATGATGAGTATTATTTGTTCGGCGGCATTAAATGTTGAGTGAGTAGGTCGGTTTGTAGGTAATCATAATGCCACCCTATAATTTTTACTATGAGCGGTGCACACCCGTCATGTTGTTCTTAGCTTGCGTGAAAATGTGTCTTTCGTGTAAATGGGCCTGGCAAGTTTCTATGGGCTTATAACTGTTGACATTTCTCCATGGACCGACAAAATTTACTGAGGGGAGGACGCTCAGGCATTCTGATTGGCAAGTGGTTTCCGGGTGTCTGCCGGAAACGAAAAACCTGAACTGAAGAGGGATTAAATGTGATTTCCGGTGTGGACGAAGTGGTGCAAAGGAGGAATCAATCAATCATTTCTCATTTAAATGTCTGCCAACTTTATAAACTTGGGCTCTTTCCCGGGTTCCAACAGACACATATTACCCCACATATTCAGTTTTCACCAAAATGGACTACCTACTTTGGAGAATACCATTATACATCAAGTAAAATACCTTCTTTTGGATTCTATGGTATATATGGGAAAGTAGAAATGATATGTTATACAATCATATAGATAGAAGACCATAAGATATTTTAAGATATGCGGAAAGTGAGTCGGCAACTTGGGATGATGCTCAATCATTGATAGTGCCAAAATATCAAGGTAACTCAGGGGAAACGAATGTATCTTGAAATAATGTTAGCAAAAAAGGTCAATGGTGTTTTGTCGATGGGTCATGGAATGATGATGATTTATTTTCATGACAAGGTTGGTATAGTTGTTATGAGAGAGGCGTGAATATTATGATGGGGTCAACGAATATTAGGACAAGTCTTTCCCCACTTCACGCGGAGTTCGAAACCTTAATTTGGGCTATGGAATCCATGATTTTCTTTCAACAATATCACATCATATTTGCAACGGACTGTTCAGAATTGGTTAAGTTAGTTTTCTAACCAGACAAATGGCCAACTTTCTCGGTAGATCTAGAGAAGTTTAAAAGAAGGAAGGAGTCTTTTATAACTTTCGAGCTCAAACATATACCAAGATCAAGTAACAAATTAGAGGATAAGTTAGCACAGAGTGCTCATATCAGTCCAATTTATTGTATTCATGTTGGTCCGGAACTATCATTATGGATAATTGGATATAAATAATTTTTTTTATCGACAACAATTTCATTAATTATGGATAATTTTTATGTTGATATTTATTTAAATGTATTTGATAATTTATAAAAATAATTGGCGTATTGATTCATTTAACTGTATTTATCATTTGCTTTAATAATTTAATTATTTTTATTAAATATATATGTATCAAATATTTTCATTTGTTTTATATATCAAAATATAATTTATTTAATCTGTAATAATTTTAAATAATAAATTTGAATTTAGTTAATTATTTTTAAAATAAGATCAATTAAAAAAATAGTAGACTTTGTTATAATGAAAAAACAAATGTACATTTACATTTAAAATAAAAATAAATATTGTTAAATAATATGAGTAAATTACCTAAAAATTGGTTTGACACTATTATCTTTAATAAAAAAATTAAATATTTCAAATAAATATAATAATATAATCCGTAATACACTACGTAAACTCAACGTTAGTTTTAAAAAAAAAATTCTTGTTTTAATAATATTAATAGATATATTTTTGAAGAACAATTATATATGTTATTTAATATATTTTTAGTTATTTTATAAAATAGAGCTCTTTTTAAACAGTCATATTTTGATACAAATATATTTATTACAATATTAAATTTATAATATATATATATACTTTTAAAAATTTGAATCTAACTATAACTATATATAATTCATAACAAAACTTACATATATAACAAAAAAAACTTAAATTATAATGTTTTATTCAACAATAACGTACATAGCACGTATTCAACAATCTACCGCGCTTTGGGTTCTTTGATCTCCGAAAATACTCCCCAACTCGATCCGCTCCTCTCATCACCAACAGGACGAGCAGAATCATCGTCTGTCGTCGAAGATTGCGACACATGTCCTGTAGTCCTACTAAACAAGTCATCTTCTCCTTCAGTTGTTGTACCTACCTCGCCACGTGTCGGGAGATCCAGAGAGTCCACGCCGTTCTTATTGTTAGCAGTCCCGTGAAGCTGAAGCGCAAACTCAAGCGCCCAAACGACGTCGTTCATTGATGGCCGTTCAATACCACGATCTTGAACACATCTCACGGCAATCTCACAGAACTTCTCCAGTGATATATGAGTAATATCAGCCGTTAGATCTGCGTCAACGATCTGATCAACGGTTCCTTTTTTATAATTTGACTTCACCCATCGGACCAAATCTGCTTCTTCTGGTGGAACATTTTGGAGTTTGACCGGTCTACAACATAGAACTTCGAACAGAACAACTCCAAAGGAGTACACGTCCGATTTTGCCGTCAAGACTTGACGGCGATAGTACTCAGGATCCAAGTAACCAAACGTTCCTTTAACGACCGTCGAGACGTGGGTTTGAGATGCACTAGTTGTACCCACTTTTGATAGCCCAAAGTCAGAGACTTTGGCTACGTAGTTCTCATCAAGAAGTATGTTTGTTGTTTTGATGTCTCTATGTATGATCATGTCCTTGGCGCCTGTATGGAGATACTGTAGTCCACGAGCCGCTCCGATACATATCTCTAACCTCCGTGTCCACGACAATGGAGGATCAAAAACCTTGTTTCTCATGTAGAGATGGTCTCTAAGTGTGCCATGTGGCATATACTCGTAGACAAGAATCATCTCCTTCTCATCGTCGCAATATCCGATCAAGGAAACGAGATGTATATGACGGAGCATTGAGAGCATCTCAAGCTCTGTATCAAACTCTTTAGCGCCTTGGTTCGATGAAGTTTCTAACCGTTTAACCGCCACAAGCGTGGTTCCACCGTCGATTCGTCCTTTGTAGACCGGACCAAACCCGCCTACTCCAACAATTAGCTTCTTCTCGAAATCGTTAGTGGCGAATTTGATTTCCTGGATAGAGAATCTACGGCAGAGATCCGACGGGAGAGATGTGGCGGATCTGGTATGTGAGGACCCGGTTACAAACGGCAGTTGAGTCCACGAGTCCGTAGGCTTGCTCTTGGTATCTACACTGAACTCGTTTTTCGTCTTCTTCTTCCTCTTCGTGATGACAATAACAACAACAAAAACTGCTAGCACAATTGCCAAACCAACCATTGCTAGTATTATTACCAAAATATGCAGCTTGCCTTTGCGTTTGCCTTTTTGTGTATCCTGCGGTACAAAATTTGGTGCAAGACTTGTTGTACGAGTAGGATTAGGCCCAGCGAGACTACCTTCAAAGTTATTCAGCTTGAGAATCTCTACACCATTCAAAATAGCGTCGTAATACTTTGGAATAACTTCGTTAAAAGGATGCAAGTCAAGTAGTAGATCACGTCTCGGCCCAATTTCGTTACCCACATATACACTGAAATCTAAATACATAGGATTCAGAGAACCACCACTCAAGTGAATCACGTCGGTTTCAAGTTTGGCCACCTGATTAGCGATGAATATAGAGAAGATGCGTTCGCCCGGTTTGGTCAACTCCGGTAGAGTCTCACAGAAGTGAAGCCTAATGAGGTAGTTAAACCCGGCATCGACTGTGAAGAGCCACGTCAAGTTGAAATTCAGGTTGAGTTTAGGGTTATCTTTGTTCCCCATCATACGAGACGTCTTGTACACGTCTTCCGGCGCAACGTAAGAAGGAGTTTTCACGGTGTATTTTATCTTCACGTCCGGTCTCACCGTTTTGAGTCCTGAAGCCTCATTGAGTACGAAACCATCATCGGAAAGCCATCGTCGGAACATCCCCGTGTCGCTGTGAACGTCTTCTCCCCCGACGTTTAACCGGTAAACGGTCTCGAAAGCCGTTACGTTGTCTATCCTGAAGTCAACGCTGCTACCAATGTTTGTTATCATGTCGTCAAATCCTCCCTTTGAGTAAAACCGATCGGGCATGGAGACAATCTCGATTCCGTTTACGAAAGCTGACGAATTCTGAGACGGCGTGAACGTGAGATTTAGCGTCTGGTGAACCGGAACGATATACTCTTTGATTAAGGATTTTGATTCCGGTCTGGAAGCTTTTACCGTTAAATCGGCGCTGAAGTTCTTCAAGAGAGTGAAGCCGTTGACGTTGACGGAGAAGAAGGAACTGACGGCGTCGAAACCAGATTCGTACTGGGTCGGGTAAAAGTATAACCGGAGAAATTTCCAGCCGGGAGAGACTGGAAAACGGTAAGTGAATTCAGATCGGAAAATCCGAGCCGTCTTGTAGGGAACCCCCAATTCTTGGAACGATGCATCTGAAGAAAAAGACGCGTCGGCTGAGTTCAGCGGCAGAATTTTCCTATTCTCTGAGGTCCAGTTCCGGCCATTGTCGATGACGTCGGAGTTTGCGCCGCAGTTGAAGAGAAAGAGATCGGCGGGAACGTACGCCGCAGTTGCTCCTTCTCCTGTTACGGCTGCTGAAAAGAGAATGGAAAAAAGTAACAAAGCATGACAAATCATTGGAATTGAAAAATGAGAATTATTGAAGGATTGAGAATCAGGAAGAAGAAGATAAGAGATATGAGTATATTATTTTAAGCCAAGCCCAAGCCATTGGTGGTGAGTGAGTCTACGAGTCAATCGTTGACTGACTTTTTAGGTCAAGCAAAAAAATATGAAGGTTTCGATGAAATTTCTATGGTGGGGTCGTCATTTTACGTCCAACTTGCTTCTTTTTTCGGGTCCAACTTGCTTATGTTTTTTTGTCATTGGAAGCTTGCTACTCGTTAATGGAATTTTTTTTTATTTTAGATGGGATGGTAAGATATTAAGTTATCATTTTTAACTTAATTTCCCACTAGCACGGAGTGCACGTCTAAGACCTTCATACTCAATCCACGTTGGACCGGAGCCACCAAGCTGGATTAGTGAAAAAATAGGTTTCTTTTTCTCTTGTTGACAAAAAAAAAAAAACTTAATTTCCCACTTTTTCGCAAAACCTTTCAGGTAATAATAGAGGAGGACATACACACGTGAGGATCACACGAACGTTCTATTTTTCTCTCAAATCAAAAGGCGTTTTTCTTTCTTCATTTCTCCGATTTAGAGGTCTTTCCGGTGACCGACAGTCCACGTCGGTGCTGTGAGAAGCCTTCGGTGGTTTTGGGTGCTTCAGTGAAGAACCGCGGTATCTGATTTGTTCTAGAACTTTTACGGAGTTGTTCCCCGGTAGCGTGAGCTAGGGTTTCTTTTCGGCAGAGCAGGAGGTGCCATATGAGCTTCAAATCGACATATCTCACTAAGTCGTTGGTTTGTGTGCTGCTTGAGGATTGCGGCGGAGCTGAGCGAGCACAGAGGATGGTGAGGAAAAGCAGATATGAGTCGTCACTTATGTGGAAGTCGTCGCGAAGATAGGTGGGTCGACACTGCGCATAGAGGAGGTTTACTGGAGGTCTGTGACCAAAGCTCATCTGGAGATGTTCGACGGCGTAGATTGGTGTTTGCCTTCTTGCTTGTCGGCTTTGACAAAGTGTAAAACACCCCATCCCGGCTTTAGGGCCTAGACGGATGTCCCACTAACCAACCGTTCTACCTTGAGGTTCATTTGCGAACCTTTAGCCTATTTGTTCTATACTTAGCCATTCTAAACATGCATTCATTCCATTCATTTATTCCATTCCATTCTTATGATAAGGCAATGAGCAAATATAAGATAAATAGATACTTTTATTAATCAAGCAAGGTACCAATACAAATGTGGTTCAATGTCATTATGTTATAATAAAGTATCGGTCCTACGATTTATTTATCTTGACACCACTCGTCTCTTGGGTCTTTATCCGCGCCTACGTTTGATCACCCCCATGATCAACCTTATGTCCTGAAAACATAAAACAAGTAAGAATGCAATTCAAGTGAATATGATTCCAACAACTTAATCAATCATCCAGTTCTACATGTCCCAACCCAAATGCACACGAAAACCTAAACCATTCTAAGTTCCATCTAAGCTGGTCTTGACCCTTAGGCCGATATACGCATTGAACCGGTCACGATCATTATCGCGTCCCGTTTGTGTTCAAGTGTAGCCGTCCCGCGGTCCTGGACAATCGACCCGCGGACGCACATGATCGCACCGCGGACGTACGTGATTGTACAGCAGACGTACGTGTTCGTCCTGTGGTCGTACGTGATCGTTCTGCAGTCGATCGTCCTGCGGTCGTACGTGTTCGTACCACGATTGGTTACGTCTGTCCATAAACAGACGCGACAGTTCGCGAAGGGACGCGACTGTTTGTGAACCATCGCGACCACCTGCGATGGTTTGTGATCGTCCCGCCGCATGCGATCGTCCCGCCTACACCGATCATTCGGCCAAGTCGCGCATGATCCAGATCCTTTGATTCGTTACAAGCATAAACCATCCGCGCACAGCCCGCTGATCTTCAGCCATTCTCCCTACGAATGAGCCGTTCGACCACGCCTGACTGCCCGGATCTTTCCTGCCTATACACGCGGAACATCCCGCGCCTTGTCCCAACAACCGGTTCACGATATGGCCTTAGGCCGATCGTGACCATTAAGGAATCAAGTCGATTCTACACCAAGTGCAGTAGCCTATACACTGGTTCTATTTCCAGAAATGTAGAAGAAGAAGAATTCCATCTGAGCCATCATCTAAACCGACCACCGGCCTAACGGCTTAGCTGTGGCCGTGATAGAAAAGTCTCGGATCTAACCTTAGAGGTGGTTGCGGATTTTCCCTCATCTTTAGATGTGTTGGAAGCCATTCCTCCTCTTTGTACACGCCTTAAACCCTCCAACTAACCGCCTCTCCTTGCCTTTGATCGTCGGTGACTTCCCTACTCGTCGGCCGATCTCTCTTTCTCTCGGTTCTCTCTCTTCTCTCAGTTTTTTTTTCCTTAGAGAATTCTGGGAATTTTTCCTCTTATGTGTTTCCGCGATTTTGGCCTCCTCTTCCTCTATTTATAGAGCCAAAACCGCCCCATAACCACCCCTAAGCGAATGGGTACCAATGGGTGGCTGAATGGGTGCCAATCCCATTGGTTCCCATTCGCCTATTAATCACCAAGTCAGCTAGTGACACTAGCTGACTAGCTGACCCATGGGCTGAACACTAGGACCAACTGAGTTGAGCTGGTTGCCAGCTGACCTAGCTGACCAGCTCAACTTTTCAGCTCAATTGAGCTGAACACTTCCTTTCCAGCTGCTTCCAGCTCCTTACTCTTTAGCTAAGCTTCTTCCAGCTGATCTTAGCTCCTTTCTGACTACGGGACACTCCTTATTGTCTCCCTTGACCGTTCGTTCATTCTTCCGGTCCCATAGTCCGTCCCAACGATCCTTAGGCAAGATCGGGGATGTTACAAGTCTCCCCCCTTGAAATGTATTTGTCCCCGAATCCGCCTCAAGGTTTTCATTCTGCGTGAAATCCTTACACCACTCAGGATAATCGGCCTTCATTCGATTCTATGTTTCTCAAGTGATCTCTTTAACTCCTTTGCAGATCCATTCCACTTTCACCATTTGGATCACCTTCTTCCTTGTTGTTTTTTCCATCCTATCCAGGATTCTTAAGGGTCTGGCTTACAGGGTGAGATTTTCCTTAAGATCATTGGTTATCTCAGGCATTATCACATCTTGATCCGAAAGGAACTTGCGCAATTTCGAGACATGTAACACGTTGTGAAACGCTTCCATCTCATTTGGCAAGTCCAATTTGTAGGTAACCGTCCCAAACCTTTCCAGAATCGTGAATGGCCCCAAGTATCTTGGATCAAGCTTTCCACGTTTGGAAACTCTTGCCCTTCCTTTGAAGGTGATCATCTTCAGATAGACTCGGTCCCCAACTTGGAACTCAATGTCTTTCCTTATCTTGTTTGCATAACTCCTTTGGCGGTCTTACGCCTCCTTCATCTTAGCCCTAAGGAACCAAATTTGTTCAGTGGTCTCTGCAATTAGATCTGGTCCAATTACACTAGACTCCCCAACTTGTGTCCAGCACAATGGCGTCCTGCAGGGCCGCCCATACAAAGCCTAATAAGGTCACATTCCGATGCTTGCTTGATCACTGTTGTTATAAGAAAACTCGTTCAAGGGCAAGTACTTTTTACAAGAGTCACCCTAATCTAGAACACATGATCTCAACATGTATTCTAGGGTTTGTATGGTCCTTTCTGATTGTCCATCCGTTTGAGGATGGTAAGCCGTGCTCATATTCACTCTTGTTCCTAGGGCTTTCTGAAAAGCTTGCCAGAAATAAGAAGTGAAACGGCCGTCTCTATCTGAGACAATACTTGCTGGAATACCATGAAGTCTCACGATTTCATCAAGGTATTTCTCAGCAAGCTTCCCCACTCCATCAGTCTTCTTGATGGCTAAGAAGTGTGCGGATTTGGTTAACCTATCCAGCACAACCCAAATCGTGTCCTTTCTCCACCTGGTCGCAGGCAGTCCTGTCACAAAGTCCATTGTGATGTGATCCCATTTCCATTCTGGAATGGACAGACTTTGTAGCAGGCCGCTCGGAACTTGGTGTTCAATCTTGATCAGTTGACACGTATGGCACTTAGCCACCCATCCAGCAATGTCTCTTTTCATTATGATCCAGTGATAATACCGTTTGAGGTCTTGGTACATCTTGGTCTGTCCGGGATGGATAGAGAACTTAGATTGATGAGCCATCTTAAGGATCTCTTCCTTAAGGTTCTTCACGTCTGGAACACACACTCAACCATTCACCACAATTGTTCCATTGTTGGTGAACTGATACTCAGTGTTGTTGTTGTTGACCACCTTGATCAAATCCTCATCATGCTCTTGAGCCAAATGGATTCTAGTCAACAGGTCCACTTGATCTGCTGCTCCAAGACCGAGTGGCTCATTGTCCACTGACAATGCGTTTAGATGCAAAGATCTGACCAATCCGACCAAGGTCTATGCGTCCTTCTCCACGGCCACTTCAGTCCTCTTTCGGCTCAAGGCATCTGCTACCAAGTTTGCCTTTCCAGGATGGTAAGTGATGTCTAGATCGTAATCCACCACCAATTCCATCCACCTCCTTTGCCTTAGGTTCAAGTCAGGCTGATTGAACACATACTTGAAGCTCTTGTGGTCGGTGAATAGTTGCACTTTAGCTCCGCAGAGATAAGATCGACAGATCTTAAGTGAAAATACCACCGCAACCATTTCAAATGAGTTGGGTAATTACCCTCATGTTTCCTCAGCTGCCTTGAGGCATAGGCAATCACCTTCCCATCCTGCATCAAGACGCATCCCAATCTGTTCTTGGATGCATCTGTGTAGACCACGTATGGTACATTGTCCACATGCAAAGTTAAGACAGGTACTTTGGTTAGCATATCCTTCAACTCCATAAAACTCTTCTCAGCTGCATCCATCCATTCGAACTTCACGTTCTTTCCGGTTAGCTTAGTCATAGCCTTGGCCATGCTTGCAAAACCCTGGAAAAACCACCGGTAGTAGCCGGCTAGTCCGAGGAAACTTCTGACTTCAGTCGCACTCCTCGGCCGTGTCCACTCTTCAATCGATCGGATCTTCTCTGGATCGACCGACACCCCCTCGTCCGACACAATGTGTCCGAGGAAACCAATATTTCTTTGCCAAAACCTACACTTGCTTAGCTTGGCATAGAGCTTCTGCTCTCTCAACGTTGCCATTACAATCCTTAGATGTTCCCGATGTTTTTTCCGGTCATTGGAGTAAAAAAGGATGTCATCGATGAATATGATCACAAACTTATCTAACCATTCCCGAAAGATCCCGTTCATCATATTCATGAATGTAGCTGGTGCATTTGTTTGACCAAACAGCATGACTACAAACTCGTAGTGTCATACCGAGTTCTAAATGCGGTTTTCCTCACGTCCTCAGGTGCAATCGGGATTTGATGGTATCCCGATGCTAGATCGATCTTGGAAAACATGATTGAACCCTTTAGTTGATCTAACAACTCATCTATCCGAGGCAATGGTTACTTGTTCTTCACAGTGACCATGTTTATGCCTCAGTAATCTATGCACAACCGAAGGCTTCCGTCTTTCTTCTTTACGAATAGAACATGCGCCCCCCCATGGAGAATTGTTAGGTCTAATAAAGCCTTTATCTAACAGTTCCTCCAGCTGCTTCTTCAGCTCAGCCATCTCAGCTGGGGCCATTCTGTATGGCGATTTAGATAGAATTTTTGTCCCGGGTTCAATTTCGATGACGAACGGGTCATACCGGTCAGGCGGTAAGCCTTCTAAGGCCTTGAACACGTCCTCAAAGTCCTTAACCACTGGGATCTCCTCAATCTTCGTCTCCATTCCGACCTCCTTTGTAGTGATGGTGGCTAGGTATGCTTCGCATCCTTTCTCCAACATCCTTTCTGCTTGGATAGCAGAGACAACCAGACTCCCTGAAGTCGGTCTTACTCCTTGGAACTCTACTTTTCCTTCAAGCCTCTCAAACTCCACCCTTCCTCGGTGGCACTCAATGGTGGCTCTGTTCTGTCCGAGCCAAACCATACCCAAGATCACTTCGTGATGTTTGATTTGGACAACTACTAGGTCGGCTGGCATACTCACGCCTCCAATGGAGACGGGTATGTCTCGAACCAAACCCAGCATTGGCATTACTTGCCCCGCATTCACAATCCCTTGGCCATCTACTTGTTCCTTCTGGAACAAGCATTTCCTTATCATTCTGGGACTCACAAAACTATGTTTAGCCCCAGAGTCAAACAAGGTCAGTGTCTCTACACCGCCTATGGTAACGGTCCCTACACATTCCCCCAAATTTCTAAGTGTCCCGCCCTTTTCCCCAAAATGAATGCAATGCATTACTTAATTGAAGAAGTAGAGGTCTAGTGACGTACCAGTGATCGCATCGGAGCCGGCCACGCCAGAGTCCTTCACTAGTTTGTAAACTCGAGGTGTCCCGGCTTGGCCCTTAGCCCTGACCGCGAGACATTCTTGTCCCCGGTTCACTTCTGGAGCCTTCTGCTTTTCACCTTGCAGCTTCGAGCAATCACGCATGTAATGCGCGGTCTTTCCACATTGGAAGCATGTCAATGGTCTTTCTGTCACCCTTTCTTTCCCCTTGTTTTGTGGACAGCTTGTGACTTCGTGGTCTTTGCTTCCACACTTCGCACATACCTTCCCGACTTTCCAACACTCCCCCAAGTGATATTTTTCACAGGTGGTACATTTGGTGCGGTAAGAGGATTGGCGATCAGCCCCTACTTGATCCCATTTCCTCTTTAGGTTCTTCTTGGGTCAGCTGGCCACTTTGTCATGTGCCTTTGCGCCCACGGGGTTCTCCTTGGCCATGTTGGCCTCAACAGTAGCAGCTCGTTCGACCAGCTCGAAAATGGAGTCGTAGGAGAAAACCGAGCAGTGGGTCCTTAGTTCCACTCGCAGGCCGCGAAGGAACCGTCGAACCTGTGTTGGTTTGTCCTCGATGTCTCGTCCCACATAACGTCTGAGACGATCAAACGCTGCCTCGTACTCACGGACCGTCTTGTGGCCTTGGACTAAGTTCAGGTACTTACCTTCCATACGATCCAAAGACTCAACTGGAAAGTACTTCAGGTTGAACTTAATCTCAAAGTCAGCAAACGAGTCGATGAGACCTTTGGTGCGCCTGTCCACAGACAACCACCAGTTATTCGCATCCCCTTCCAAGAAGTGGACCGCAATATCCTTCATGTAGTCCTCTGGACAATGGGTGGATCGGAAGTTACGGACATGCCGTGACTTCCCCTCATCAGCCTCAAGTGGGTCAACACTTCCCTTGAAGTGCTTCGTTCCCACTTGGTGATGTGCCAAGTATGTTGAGGTAGTCCACCTTACGGTTCTTTTTGGGAACCGGTGAATCTATCACTACAACATCTAGCTCATCATCACTTGGATCCTTAGTCTCAGTGACCTTGATCCCTAGCCCATCCTCAGCCGGATTATGACCAGAAGAGATGTTATGGTTAAGAACCGTTAGCTGGTCCATGACCGCTCTCAGCATGGTCCACATCTGTCTGATGTTCGGGACCGCGGTTAGTGGCTCACCACCACCTTTAGCATCGTCCCTCTCATGTCTGGTCTCAGTTTGAACCGCATGAGATGAGGACTCGTCCACGTGCTCATGCTCATTCCCAACCTGGACGATCGGTTCTTCAAACCTAGTCTCATTGGGAGCATTAGCCGTGGGTCCTATGCTCTTCTTGGTTACCTCAGGACCGGTTACTCCAGGCGTGACAGGTGTGTGTTGGGATAGTATCCTGAAATCACACTTGTACTCACTCCTGATGATAGTTGTGAGGCGAGATTAGACATTCGTATAATACTGGGCGGTTGCAATGTTTTGCTAGAAGCCTCTTGCAATCTGTAAGTTGTAGACTTACTACCAGTATTATATGATCCTATAGGGTCACACACCTAAGCAAACTGGAAGCTAAAACATGGGAATGATCATTATGGTAATGATCATGTTAATGTGTATTGGATACACATTAATATCGATAAAATGGTGTTGTGTCGATCGACACAACATGTGTGTCGGTCGACACAGTTCGGGTTTCGAAAGGGCTTTTCGATTTTATGACTCAAACGAGTCTGGCCCGTTATGTGTGATTCTAGGTCGAATAAGACCTGATGGTTTTCGACCTAGAACGATAGCCGTCGACTTTTTCTTGACAGAAGAAGTAGAAACACCTAAAACTCTCAGATCCCATAGATCCGGCACTAGCATCCCGTTTCCAGCTTGTGTACGTGTGTATCTGGTAGAGGCAAGGCATCTGCGTTGCTCACTGATCTCGTTCACCAATCATTCCGCTGCCAGATCAAGGTAAGAACGAGGTTGGTAAATTCAATATAACGAACCCTAGATCCTAGGGGATCCAACAGTGGTATCAGAGCATGGTAGGGTTTAGTCTATTGAATCTGAAGCTTCGAATACTGATGTAATTGAATAGATTGTTGCTTGCTAAATCGCGTTTTCATGTTGTTAATCTCGGATTAAAGCCTCTGTTGAAAATTTTATGTCTGTGTTTTCGCAGCGTGTCGATCGACACAAAGCGTGTGTCGGTCGACACAGAGCGAAAACGCGTAAATAAAATTTAGGGTTTTCGCAGCGTGTCGATCGACACAAAGCGTGTGTCGGTCGACACAGAGAGAAAACTCGTAAATAATTTTAGGGTTTGTCGCATGATTTCGATCGACACTAAGCTTGTGTCGGTCGACACACCGCGAAAACTCATAAAAGATTTTAAGGTTTTCGCACAGCATCGGTCGACGCACTGGGTATGTCGGTCGATGCACTGCGAAAATGCGATAGATTTGAAATCGCACTGTGTCGATCGACACACTGGGTGCATCGATCGACACAGTCTGTGCGACAGGATAAATCGGTTCAATTGGATTGAACTGGTTATCTCGCATGGTTATGTCGGTTTAATTCGATTGAAATTCCTAAATACCCTACTGTGTCGATCGACACAAAGTTTAATGTCGATCGATACAAACCTTGCGATTGGTTGAATCGGTTCAATTGGACTGAACGGGTTATCATGCTTGGTTAAGGTAGATCAAATCGGTTTAAACTGGATGAATTGGTTCAATTGAATTGAACTGGTTATCTCAATTAGAATAAACCGATTTAATTGGTTAAGATCAGTTTGATTGGATAAGTCGGTTCAATTGGATTGGACCGGTTATCGCGATTAGTTAAAACTGGTTGAATCGGTTCGATTAGATGAACTGGTTAAATTGGATTTGACCGGTTATCTCGAATAATCTTAAGGTTGCATATCAAGGGTCGACCTGAAGGATTGTTTAGTTGATCCTGATTCAATTCTTAGATTCATATCAACCTAAACATGCGATCTAGGTTCTTCTCAGAATAGAAACAAATGATGATCTCACCTTATACCTGTTTGCAGCGGAAATAGATGGTATGTCTGAGATCAGAGAAACACCGAGGGATGAATCCTCCAAAGGTTCACACACGCGATCACAGGAAACGGCTGCTAGACCACTAGAGGAATTCGGCGCAGAGAGAGAGAGTTTACGGCTGGAGTGTTAGGGTTAATTGATCAGAAACTCGAGTTTTAGCTTATAAAACTTGTCTGATTTCGTTTGGGCCATTTGGCCCAAACACCAATTAACTAGACGGCATTCGCACACTGTGTCGACCGACACACCTTGTGTATCGATCGACACAGAGTAGCTAAACCGTTTTATTCTCTCTAAGTACAGTAAATGCCTAGCACTTTTACCGTACTTCTGCTAAACCGTTCCTACACATTTTCCTGTTAGCTTAGGCGTGTGACCCATATGGGATCATATAATAAAGGCAATAAGTCCAAGACTTATAGATCATGAGCGGACTCTAGCAAGCCATCATGACCCCCAGTATTATATGACTTATGTCTGATCATTGACATACTCTTACTTTCTAGAGACAGTACCGAGATTACTGGACACAATTCCAACAATCTCCCACTTGTACTGGAATCTCTGTATTCATAATCCTTTTGTCACAATATCTCGATTAGTCATAAGGCAAGATTGGTGTCATCCTTATAAAGCATAATCTTGTTCATCGGACTCTGATTTGATACTGACAATCCAAACGACTCGGGAAAGTCCGTTTGAGCATGGCCATGCATTTTCCAGTATTCAAATCTCCGATTGGCCTAGAGATATTCACTCCATTTATATTGGAGGGACAAATTCCGTCTTGTTCCATCACTGTAAACTATTCATTTCATAATGTACCCAAACAAGGTCCTTATAACTATCGCAGAACGATAGCGTTAGACAATGATCAAAGTGCATCAGTCCATGTGCAGTCACATGCATGCGAACTCAGGTCTAAGGACTATACTCTATAGTCGTAGTAAGAATCTCTTATGACACAGATATAAATATCCTGAAGAGTTCTTATAAGCGGGTCTTGTCCGGTCGTATGTTCCCAAACATACACCTATGTACTGACTTTGATGCCGCGCATCTATGACACACTGAGACTTTGTCATAAGTCACGTACCAATCCAGTCTCACACGGTTGTTGGTGTTCCAATTTCAACAACCTTCGACTAGGGACGGGATGATATAAAACATCTATCAAATATAGGGTCTCATGATCAAGCTAAATGACTTCGATGACTCAAGATCAAGTCATTTACTTCGATGACCTATAAAATGGTTCATATCACTTTGGAACGATTATTTCATCACAGTTAAAATAATCTTGAAATAATAATTTCATTAAACATAAGAATGTTTTACAAGAACATATCAAATAACTAAATAAAAGCCCTCAAACTCCCACTCAAATTTAGATTACATTTCTATGTCTCTAATGCCTACAGCTTCAGTCAGAAACTCGAGCTTAGGCCTTGGGAGTGGCTTTGTTAACGGATCAGCGACGTTATCATCTGTCTGAACTCGGCTGATCTTGACTTCCTTTCTATTAATGATGTCACGTATCAAGTGAAATCTTCTTAGAACATGCTTGGATTTCTGGTGTGATCTTGGTTCCTTTGCCTGAGCTATAGCACCATTGTTGTCACAAAACAGTGCCAGAGGCTCAGCCGCATCTGGTATCACACCTAGTTCAATAATGAACTTCCGTATCCAAACAGCTTCCTTCGCAGCTTCTGAGGCGGCGATATATTCAGCTTCTGTGGTGGAATCTGCAACGGTGTCTTGCTTGGAGCTTCTCCAACTGATTGCACCGCCATTCAGACAAAAGATATAACCGGACTGTGACCGGAAATCATCTTGGTCTGTCTGGAAACTTGCGTCCGTGAATCCACTGACTTTAAGCACATCACTTCCACCGTACACTAAGAACTTATCCTTAGTATGTCTTAGATACTTCAAGATATTCTTTACGGCAATCCAATGGTTTTCACCTGGATTTGACTGGTATCTACTCGTCATGCTCAATGCATAAGCAACATCAGGACGAGTACAGATCATGGCATACATGACAGATCCTATTGCAGATGCATAAGGAATATTCTTCATGCGCTCAAGCTCAGCAGCCGTCGTAGGGCTCTGCTTCTTGCTTAGCGTTGTGCCATGTACCATCGGCGTGAAGCCCTTCTTGGAATCCTTCATGCTGAATCTTTGTAGGACTTTGTCAATGTATGAATCTTGACACAAGCCTATCAGCCTTCTAGATCTATCCCGGTAGATCCTGATTCCAAGAACGTATGCGGCTTCACCCATGTCTTTCATGGAAAAACAACTTCCAAGCCAGTCCTTTACGGACTTCAGCATTGGAACGTCGTTTCCGAGAAGCAGTATGTCATCGACATACAGAATAAGAAATACAATCTTGCTCCCACTAGATTTCTTATACACGCATTGTTCTTCTTCGTTTCTGATGAAGTCAAATTGCTTGATCGCTTCATCAAAACGAAGATTCCAGCTCCTCGATGCTTGCTTCAATCCATAAATAGATTTATGAAGCTTGCATACTTTTCCAGCATTCTTTGGATCTATGTAACCGTCAGGTTGTGTCATATACACATCCTCTTCCAGAATTCCATTCAGGAAGGCGGTTTTCACGTCCATCTGCCAAATTTCATAATCATGAAAAGCTGCAGTTGCTAGTAGAATCCGAATAGATTTCATCATAGTCACTGGTGAATAGGTTTCATCGTAATCCACACCGTGGACTTGTCTGAAACCTTTTGCCACCAACCTGGCTTTATAAATCTGGACATTTCCATCCACGTCAATCTTCTTCTTGAAGATCCATTTGCACTCGATGGCTTTTACACCAGCGGGTAAGTCAACCAACGAAAACACTTGGTTGACCGACATGGAGTCCATTTCGGAATCAGTGGCCTTGCGCCACTTAGAGGAATCTGGGCCCATCATGGCTTGATTGAAGTTCGATGGTTCATCACCATCAATGATCAAAAGATCATGACAGTCAGTCACGAGGAATCCTTGATATCTCTCGGGTTCGTGACGGATCCTCCCGGATCTTCGAACTTCAGGTACTACAGGTTCAGGCTCTACAATTTCTTGTAGGTCCTCCTGCTGCTCTTCCTCATTAGGTTGAGCAGTATCCTGTTCATCTTGAATTTCTTCAAGCAGTACCTTACTCCCACTGTCTTTCTTAGAGAGAAACTCCCTCTCAAGAAAGTTACAATCCCGGGCAACAAAGATCTTGTTCTCGGAACGTAGATAGAAGTAATAAGCCTTGGTTTCCCGTGGATAACCAATGAAGTAGCATTTGTCAGATTTTGGTGTAAGCTTGTCTGAGATCAATCTCTTGACATAAGCTTCACAACTCCAAATTCTGAGATAAGACAGCACTGGAGCTTCTCCAGTCCATAATTCATATGGTGTCTTTGCTACTGCTTTCGATGGCGCTCTATTTAGAGTGAACACTGCTGTTAGCAGAGCATATCCCCAAAGGGATATTGGAAGGTATGTGTGACTCATCATAGATCGAACCATATCCAATAAGGTTCGATTTCTCCTCTCAGACACACCATTCCATTGAGGTGTTCCAGGAGGAGTGAGTTGGGATACGATCCCACACTCTCTCAGATGATCACTGAATTCTTGGCTTAAGTATTCTCCTCCTCGGTCGGACCGAAGAGCCTTAATGCTTTTGCCAAGTTGGTTCTGTACTTCATTTTGGAATTCTCTGAACTTCTCAAAAGATTCAGACTTATGTTTCATCAAATAAACATATCCATACCTACTGAAATCATCAGTAAAGGTAATGAAGTACTGATAGTTTCCTCTTGCATTTGTGGACATTGGGCCACACACATCAGTGTGTATCAGGCCCAATAAGTCACTGGCCCTCTCGTTAGGTTTATTAAAGGGGGCCCGTGTCATTTTGCCCATCATGCAGGATTCGCATTTCTCACATGACTCAAAGTCAAATGAGCCAAGAAGTCCATTCGAATGGAGCCTCTTGATGCGTTTCTCGCTGATGTGCCCTAAACGACAATGCCATAGAAACGTTCGGTTCTCCTCATTAGGTTTGAACCGTTTGGTATTAATGTTATAAATTGGCGCGGATTGATCGAGTATGTAAAGCCCATTCATAAGAGGGGCAGAACCATAGAACAAATTGTTGCGATTGAAGGAACATAATTTATTCTTAACTGAAAAATCATAACCTTCCAAATCCAACAAAGAAATTGAAATAATATTTCTGCTTATAGCAGGTACAAAATAACAATTATTGAGTTCTAAAATCAATCCCGAAGGTAAAGACAACAAGTAAGTGCCTACAGCTAGCGCTGGAACTTTTGCCCCATTCCCAACTCGTAGCTCCACTTGTCCTCGCTTCAGCCTTCTACTGTTGCTGAGTTCCTGCATATTAGTACAAATATGAGCCCCACAACCAGTATCCATAACCCATGAGGTATTATCAGAAGTAGTTGTATTAACTTCTATAACAAAAATACCTGTTGAAGAAGTCTCAAAAGTCTTCTTCTTCAATTCCTTTAGACCTTCCTGGAATTTCTTACATTCTCTCCTCCAATGCCCTGGTTCTTTACAGAACCTGCATATGTCAGTTGGCCCAGCCTTGGACTTGGGCTTGGGCTTTGGCGTGTCCTTGTCCGCGACTTGGACAGCCTTGGCCTTTCCCTTATCCTTAGCAGAGGATTTCTTAAACCCCTTGCCCTTCTGCACCATAAGCACATTGGGGTCCTTGGCGGTTTTCCTCAAATTGGGCTCCGCAGTCTTGAGCATTCCGTGAAGCTCAGGCAATGTCTTACTCAAGCCATGCATGTTAAAGTTCAGAATGAACTGATCATAGCTTGCAGGTAACGACTGCAGAATGATGTCGCAGGCAAGTTCCTGGCTGATTGGGCAGTCGAGTTTCTGAAGATGATCGAGATAACCCATCATCTTCAAGACATGAGGACTCACTGCCGCATTCGCAGCCAACTTGCAGTCCAAGAGGTTCTTAACTGTTTGAAACCTCTCAGTCCTAGCCTGCTCCTGAAAAAGCGATTTCAGGCTTGCCATGATCTCGATGGGTGACAATACACTCTCGAACTGTTTTTGCAGCTCAGGAGTCATTGTCACCAACATCAGGCAATATGCATCATTTTCATCTGACGAATGCTTTTCCCAAGCATTATGCAGAGTCCTGGCGGCATTGGCAGGAGGCCTCTCGGGGAGAGGATCACGAAGGACATAATCCTTCTTCTCCTGCTTGAGGACTAGCCTCAAGTTCCTTGACCACGTCAGGAAGTTCGTTCCAGTCAGCTTCTCCTTTTCGAGAACAGACCGGATCGAGAATGTGTTTTGTGTGCTTGTAGTAGTCATATCTGAAATTTATAGATAAAAAGGTTATTAGTTAAAATGTTCAATATGATTAATCTCGTATTTAAATTTAATATGATTAATCACGCATTATATTCAATAACATAAGTTACCCTCAATAGAATATAATGATTCCAAGATCCACATATAACTAAGATTAAAGTGGGCCACTGGCCGTCACCAAACCTTAGCTTATATCGGTAAGCCCTATATCGGCCAATTATATCCGTGATATAACTCTTGGTTGTGAATCTGGGCCCGAGGCCCAATCCACTCTGATGTCTCAAGGCCCGGGACTCCCGATGGCCCAGTCAAGAAAACCAGACTATACAGTCATGTAATCATTAATGTCTGGGACTCCCAATGACATTTATGAATCACAAACCGTCTTATCCACGCAAAAGCAGACACCCTCACACTGTAAGGCCATGAATACAATTGAATGGGCCTCGACAGCTGACATAGAATGGACAAGACATCCAACGCTTGATATTATTTGAGGTTCGTAGGTTTATTTAAAAAAATCATTCCCAAAATAGAAGATTACTATTTCGGGAAACTTTCCATTTTTGGAAACCTACTAATTTTGGAAACTTTCTAAAATTGGAAACTTTCTAAAAACGGAAACTTTCTAACTTTAGAAATTTCTTTAAAATCCAAAACCCGCAAATCCAGAAACTTCTAATTTAAGAAACTTTCTAATTTCAAAATTTCGGAAACTTTAATTTAAAATTGACTTTATAATTATATAAAATAAATTTTAAATTATTCTGAAGAAAGACTCAAAATAATTGGCCCAATTGTTTTAACTTCTTGGCCCGAGGCCCAAGAAATGGTCCATGTCCAAGACATGACCCAATTGTCCAATTGAATGACATAACCGGTCTGGTTTATTAAAATTGGTCTAACCAAATTTTAATTACTACGATGACCACAATTGTCAACCGGTTATTTACTAAACCGGATTTTCTCAATTTATTTGGTCCAACCAAATCAAATTAGAAAATCCTGGTTTAGGCACTAAATCCAATAATTCTTTCGACATTGGATTTCTTGTCCCGGTTTAACCAGACTTAATAAAATTATTAAATCTGTTTATTAAACCAGGACGAATTAATTTTAATCAAAATTAAACCGAGCCTTTAAACCAACCATGTCGATCGATGAACCAACCGTGTCGATCGATCCATCAACCACATCGGTCGATGCTCTCAGTATCGATCCTGCATCGATCGTGCATCGATCCTGTATCGATCGATGCTCTCACGCATGCACTGAACCGAGTCAAAACCCTAACCGTGTCGATCGATGTGCACCAACCGCATCGGTCGATGCACCAATATCGAACCTGCATCGATCCTGCATCGATCGATGCTTTCACGCGTTAACAGGGTTAACCGATAGGCTGTATCGACCGATCCATGCGATCGTATCGATCGATCCATGCGATCGCAGTCGATACAGACCTCTTGAAATCGCATTCTACCAAATCATATAGCTTGGTTTCTGCAATTTTATGTGTGTTTAGGTTCCAATTCTTGTTACTTAAGTAGTTTCTCTTATCAGTAGATGATTCAAAACACTTTTAAACAAGAAAACAATCCTAAACATTGAATCTAAACAAGAAAAACCAGAACCATTGGCTCTGATACCACTGAAGGATTGTTTAGTTGATCCTGATTCAATTCTTAGATTCATATCAACCTAAACATGCGATCTAGGTTCTTCTCAGAATAGAAACAAATGATGATCTCACCTTATACCTGTTTGCAGCGGAAATAGATGGTATGTCTGAGATCAGAGAAACACCGAGGGATGAATCCTCCAAAGGTTCACACACGCGATCACAGGAAACGGCTGCTAGACCACTAGAGGAATTCGGCGCAGAGAGAGAGAGTTTACGGCTGGAGTGTTAGGGTTAATTGATCAGAAACTCGAGTTTTAGCTTATAAAACTTGTCTGATTTCGTTTGGGCCATTTGGCCCAAACACCAATTAACTAGACGGCATTCGCACACTGTGTCGACCGACACACCTTGTGTATCGATCGACACAGAGTAGCTAAACCGTTTTATTCTCTCTAAGTACAGTAAATGCCTAGCACTTTTACCGTACTTCTGCTAAACCGTTCCTACACATTTTCCTGTTAGCTTAGGCGTGTGACCCATATGGGATCATATAATAAAGGCAATAAGTCCAAGACTTATAGATCATGAGCGGACTCTAGCAAGCCATCATGACCCCCAGTATTATATGACTTATGTCTGATCATTGACATACTCTTACTTTCTAGAGACAGTACCGAGATTACTGGACACAATTCCAACACGACCGAGTGTGTCAGTCGACGCATAAGGTGACGATGCGAACCGTAATCGTTTGGTTTTGAACCATATGATTAAGAAGCTGAACCGAATGACCTAACCCACTAAAATTAGAACGATTAAAACTAAATTGAAATTAAAAGTTGAAAATGTTCTAAACCTATTTAATACACATTGGATGTGTGTTAGATCGAAGCTTAGTTATTCAATATGGTCAACTGTCAAGACTCGTTTCGTTGTTGGATAGTCTTGCCAAGAGCTTGGTGTCCACAATTACCTGAGTAAGGCAGATAGTAGCGTTGATGGTCTTGCAGTGCTTGACATCTACAATTACGTGACCCAAGAGATTGAATTACTAATCTTTTAAAGTTCCATTTCCTCAACTAAATATCAAGTGATTTTGATGTCTTGCCCAAATCTCGTCTACTGTCAAGACTTGTTTTGTTTGTTGGATAGCCTTGGAGTCCATGGTATCCACTACTACATGAGTAAGGCAGGTGATCATTGATAGACTTGCAGTGCGACTGTCAATGATCACAAGACTGAAGAGATTGGTTTTACTTGACTGGGCTATCAGAAGTTCTGGGCCCAGAGACGTCAGAGTGGATGAGACATGGATTGTCTCATCTACGACCAAGAGTTGTACTGAGTACAATTAGCAATGGTTTGCTTACCTAGATTACTAAACTCTGGGTGATGACGAGTCGTCCACTCAGATCTTAGTGATGTATGGATCTTGGATCATTATATTCATTGAGGAAACATTGTCTGAATATAATGCGAGTTTTCTTATTGGATAAGATTCCTCATTTCCTGAAATCATAACTAGAATTTTCTTTGATTAAAATTTTCAGCCTATGTCTAAAACTACCTTCTCGTTGCGATCCGTCCTTGAGAAGGACAAGTTAAATTGATCAAATTTCTTGGATTGGTATCGAAATTTGAGATTAATACTCAAGCAGGAGAGTAAGGACTATGTCCTTGAGAAAGCTCTCCAAGAAAGGCTTGGGGCCAATCGCTCGAATGCAGTGTATAATGCTTGGAATAAGAATTATATTGATGTGGTAGATGTGCGTGGTCTGATGTTGGCTACCATGGAATCAGACTTAAAGAGTCAATACGAGAACATGGAGTCGCCAATAGAGATGATCACCAGCCTGAAACTGAAGTTTCAGGATCTGGCACGAGTTGAGAGATTCCAGATGGTGAAGTCTCTTACTGGGTGCAAGCTACCAAAGGATGCTCCAGTGAGTCCTCATGTCATTAAACTGATGGGTTACATTGATAGCCTGGGGAAACTGGATTGTCCTGTCAGCTTAGAGTTGGCTACATACATCATTCTGCAGTCACTGCCGTCTAGTTATGATAAGTTTGTCAAAAACTATATCAAGAATAACTTGACGAAGAAGTTGACTGAGCTGCATGGCATGCTCAAGACAGCAGAGCAAAACATCAAAAAGGGTAAAAGATTTGAAAAATCTTGTATAGACAAGGGTGAAGGCAAGGCCGTTCATATTTGGAATCGGGATAAGCATGTATCATCTTTTAAGCCCAAGTCAGACCCATCTGATGTTGATAGATGCTGCTACTGTAAAGAGTTTGGGCATTGGAAGAGAAATTGCATTAAATTCTTGGAAGATTCACAAGAAATGGAGAAGATGTATGGTACTTCTTCTTCAGGTATTGTGTTATTATTTCAAGTTCTACGTATGTATTGGATACTAGTTGTGGTACTGATATTTTGGAAATATGCAGGGCCTAAGCAACAGTAGAACGTTGAAGAAAGGACAAGTGGAACTGCGAGTCTGGTATGGAGCAATGGTTGCTCCATGAGCCGTAGAGATTCTCCACTTGTAGGAGCCTTTCAAGCTTGGTTTTGAATTAAGTAATTGCTACTATGTACCTGCTTTATGCAGAAATGTCTTTCATTTTCTTGTGAGAATTTGGATGCTTTTCATTCTGATAAAAGACAAGTTTTGCTCTTTTGATCTTAATGAAATATTATATGGTAGCACCCCTTTTGAAAGGGGTTTTATATCTTAAACCAACATACGCTTAAATATAACATAAATATCAAACGATTTAAGTCTGATGACTTGAACTCGATTTTTCCTCAGCATAGTCATATTGACCAAATAGAGTGAAACGGCTTCAGAAGTTCCATAGTTATGGGCTTCAGGCTCATTTGATTGTAAATCAATTGAGACATGAATTCTGCTTGCTGGGCCAAATGACTAAGGCTTCTTTAGCAGAGCTAAAGAAACGGGCCAGAGGCTCGTTGGGCCTTACACATACTGATGTATGCGGCCCGATGAGCATTAGTGCCAAAGGAAAACTTCAATACTTCATTGACTTATTGATGGCTTCAGTAAGTATGACTGTGTTCATTTGATGAGACACGAGTCAGAATCCTTTGGAATGATCAAAGGAGTTTCAGAATGAAGTATAGAACCGATTTGACAGAAGTATTGAGATCCTCGATTAGATCGCGGAGGAAAATACTTGAGTCAAGAATCGGGTGATCATCTAAGTGAGTGTGAAGTCATTTCACAGCTCATCTCTCCTGAAAACCTTGAATGGTGTTTCTGAGAGAATGAATCGGATCTTATTGGATATGCTCCGATTAATGATGAGTCACATGAATCTTCCATTATTCTTTTAAAATATGCTCTAAATGAACATGTTTACGCTAAATAAGTTTTCTATCAGAATCAGTGAAAAACACCACATTGGATGTGGACTGGGTGATTTCCAAATATGTTTTTCTGATTAATTGGGATTGCAAGGTTTGTGTGAGGCAATTGTCAACAAACAAACTTGAACCCAAATCTGATAAGTGATGATTCGCTGGTTGTCCTAGGGAAACCAAGGCTTAGTACTTTTGCAACCAATCCGAGAACAAAGTTTTGTTGTTCGGAACTCTATTTTTCCAAGAAGAACAGTGGGAGTAAAAGTACAGCTCGAAGAAATTCGAGAAACACAGGAGGCTGCTCAACCTGGTGAGGGGAACATCGGTTAGATCTATAAAGTGATGTAGGATCTGCACCTGTGGAGCCTGAAATTCGCAGATCCGAAAGGATCCGTCACTAACTCGAGAGTGATTTCTCGTAGCCGATTGTCGTGATCTGTTGATCATTGAAAAGTGACGGACCTGCGAAATTCAAAGAAGCGAAGGTGAGCCCCAACTCCGAAAATTGGCTAGTTATGAATGTTAGCTTCACCGATTGAAGCAAGCATCTTGGAGTTGGAATCTATGTTCTGTTAAAACGGTCAAAGGCTTTGACTCGATCAGGAACGAATAGAAACAATGCATTTACAAGTAAACTAGTGGGAGCGTAGTTGCAATTCTCAAACTGTATGTTTAGAACGTACTTAATCTCATAAACGACGTTCTGACGCTAAAGTCTTTTCAAGATTTGGGTCGGAAGTCAAATTTAACGATGGACATGGGAGAAGCCGCGAAAACTCTTGGAACATGGATCCATTAAGATGGATCATAAGAGCTAATTGGATCGTGTCAGAATCCTTATGATTATGAGGTACTGGACAGTTCCAATATGAATGATTCCAAGGATGGCTTCATACCAAAGGCCTTATGGCAATGATCTTAGCAAGATGAAGTGTCGTGGACACTGGCTGAGCTAGTGTCTATGAGTGTGATTTTGTTTGCTTATGCAATAGAATCCATCATGAATGCCATATTTTGTGCTCGTCTAAATGCAGCTGACGCATAAAGCATGACGAGAAGATACCAATTTGTTCCGGTAAGAGTCACTGGACAGTTGTAAGGAATATCCCAAAGTGTTTGAGAAACACTAAGGATAGGTTCTTGTACAACTGAGAAAAAGACGAATCAGTTATGAGTAGTTAGACAGACAAAGATGACTCCCGGTTGTCACCTGGTTATGTCATTTTGCCTGTGTAACGGTACTGTCTGTTGGAAAGGTTTCCAAGCAGAGGCCCGTAGAATAGTGCTTATTAAAGAATAGCGGTGTGGTTTGTTGGAATGGTTCCAAGCAAGAACGCCGCAGCATCTCTCACAACCTAAGCACGAGTTGAATACTGTTGCTGTAGGTACTAGATATCTGAAGACTTGGTCTTGATTCTAGTGGGAGTTAGTTTAGTTATGTTTTTCAAATATATGTGGTCATGTTTATGAAAAAAACTGACATTGACATTATTTGACTATTGGATAATTAAATAATGGTCCCAAGATAAATTTATGTCATATTATAGGTCATCAAGTTGAGGACTTGATCATGAAACCCTATAAGTAACAAATGACATAAATTATGATGTGTCCCTAGTCGAGGTTGTTAAAGTGGGACAATAACAACCGCGAGAGACTAGATTGTGAGGTGACTGTTGACTAAGTTTCATGGAGTTAATGATATGAGTATCACAGTCAGTCACATAGATATATGTTGGTGAACATATGATCGGACGTGACCCGCTAATGAGAAGTCTCCAGGATAGTTATATCTGTGTCATGAGAGGTTCTCATTATGACTATGGAGTATAGTCCTTAGACCTGAGTTCATCATGCTTTCTTGCATATGAATTGGTACACTTTGACTTTGTCAAACGTCGATCCGTAACTGGCGGCTATAACGGCACTGTTCAGGTATATCATGAAGTGTGCGTTGAAATAGGGATGGAACGAGATGGAATTTGTCCCTCCTGAATAACGGGAGATAAATATCTCAGGGCCTATCGAAGATTTAATACTGAGAGAATGTGTGGCCGCACTCAAACGAATTGTAGTTCAGTTATTTGTATTGTTCAGTATAAGATCAGGAGTTCAATAAACACGATGTTGGCTTAATAAGGATGACACCAATCTTGCCTTATGCCAAATCGAGATATAGAGACGAAAGGATCATAGTAATTGATGATTCCAGTACAAGTGGGAGATTGTTGGGATAATGTCCTAAAATCACACTTGTACTCACTCCTGATGATAGTTGTGAGTCGAGATCAGACATTCGTATAATACTGGGCGGTTGCAATGTTTTGCTAGAAGCCTCTTGCAATCTGTAAGTTGTAGACTTACTACCAGTATTATATGATCCTATAGGGTCACACACCTAAGCAAACTGGAAGCTAAAACATGGGAATGATCATTATGGTAATGATCATGTTAATGTGTATTGGATACACATTAATATCGAGAAAATGGTGTTGTGTCGACCGACACAGCATGTGTGTCGGTCGACACAGTTCGGGTTTCGAAAGGGCTTTTCGATTTTATGACTCAAACGAGTTTGGCCCGTTATGTGTGATTCTAGGTCGAATAAGACCTGATGGTTTTCGACCTAGAACGATAGCCGTCGACTTTTTCTTGACAGAAGAAGTAGAAACACCTAGATCCCATAGATCTGGCACTAGCATCCCGTTTCCAGCTTGTGTGCGTGTGTATCTGGTAGAGGCAAGGCATCTGCGTTGCTCACTGATCTCGTTCACCAATCATTCCGCTGCCAGTTCAAGGTAAGAACGAGGTTGGTAAATTCAATATAACGAACCCTAGATCCTAGGGGATCCAACAGTGTGGTCTGGTTCCTTAGCCCTTGCCCGGTTCCAACCGCATCCTTTTCCTTGTCCTAACTACACGTACATCTAACCCCGGACGAGTGGTGTAGCCCAAACCCATAGTCCTAGAAAATAACTCCGCTCTGATACCAACTTGAAACACCCCATCCCGGCCTTAGGGCCTAGACGGATGTCCCACTAACCAACCGTTCTACCTTGAGGTTTATTTGCGAACCTCTAGACTATTTGTTCCATACTTAGCCATTCTAAACATGCATTCATTCCATTCATTTATTCCATTCCATTCTTATTCTAAGGCAATGAGCAAATATAAGATAAATAGATACTTTTATTAATCAACCAAGGTACCAATACTAATGTGGTTCATTGTCATTATGCTATAATAAAGTATCGGTCCTATGATTTATCTATCTTGACACCACTCGTCTCTTGGGTCTTTGTCCGCGCCTAGGTTTGATCACCCCCATGATAAACCTCATGTCCTGAAACCATAAAACAAGTAAGAATGCATTTCAAGTGAATATTCGAACAACTTAATCATTCATCCAGTTCTACATGTCCCAACCTAAATGCACACGCAAACCTAAAGCATTCTAAGTTCCATCTAAGCCGGCCTTGAACCTTAGGCCGATCTACGCATTGAACCGGTCACGATCATTATCACGTCCCGTTTTTGTTCAAGTGTAGCCGTCCCGCGGTCCTGGAAAATCGACCCGCGGATGCGCGTGATCGCACCGCGGACGTACGTGATCGTCCCGCAGACGTACGTGTTCGTCCTACGGTCGTACGTGATCATTTTGCGGTGGTACGTGATCGTCCTGCGGCCGTACGTGCTGTACCACGATTGGTTACGTCTGTCCGTGAACAGACGCGACAATTCGCGAAGGGATACGACTATCCGTGAACAGGCGCGACCACCCGCGATGGTTTGCGATCGTCCCGCCGCATGCGATCGTCCCGCCTACACCGATCATTCGTCCAAGTCACGCATAATCCGGATCCTTTGATTCATTACACGTATGGACCATCCCGTGCCTTGTCCCAACAACCGGTTCACGATCATGGCCTTAGGCCGATCAAGACCATTAAGGAATCAAGCCGATTCTACACCAAGTGCATTAGGCTATACACCGGTTCGAATTCCAAAAATGTAGAAGAAGAAGAATTATATCCGGGCCTGTAGGATTATGTGTGTTCATTGGTGTAACTATCAGATTTCAACCTAACATAATCAACTAGGATCTAGGTGATTTGCAGATGAATCATAAACAGATTAGGATGATTACCTTATGATTGCAGCGGATTGATCAAAGGAATATCGAGATCTGCTAGAGCTGATAGAAACCGGCTCCTCCTAGGTATCCACACGCTTACAAGTTACTGGATCAGGTTGCTAGACCAAGCTGGAATCACAGAGAGAGAGAGGACGGCCAGACCTAAAAGAAATCGCAGACTACTAGGCTTAATGGCGCCTCCCTCTTGCTTATATGGGCCCAAGTAATTAAACTAATGGCCTATTAGGCTTTTGGGCCCAAGACCCAAATCAGACAAAAGACTGTCTTTTGTCTGGCCCAATTCTCTGTACAAATACAGTAAATGCCTTGCATCTTACCGTATTAATTCCATTTAACTTTCCCGTTAGCTATGGTGTGTGACCCTTTGGGATCATACAATACTGGTAATAAGTACTCAACTTATAGATCAAGAGCGGGCTCTAGCAAGTCATCATGATCACCCAGTATTTATGACTTATGTCTGATCTCGACACTTATCATACTTTCTAGAGATAGTACAGTAGATTTCAGGACATTCCCAACAATCTCCCACTTGTACTGGAATCCTACATTCCCTAATCCTTTTGTCTCAATATCTCGATCTGGCATAAGGCAAGAAGCGTGTCATCCTTATATAGCCAGACCATGTTCATCGGACCAGATTTGATACTGACAATTCAAACGACTTGGGCAAGTCCGTTTGGGAGTGGCCACTCTCTTACCAGCTATCAAGTCTCCGATTGGCCTAGAGATATTACCTCCGTTAAACGGCAGGGACAAATCCCATCTTGTTCCATCACTATAAACTACACACTTTGTAATACACCCAACCAAGGTCCTTATAGCTCCCAGTTACGAAACAGCGTTAGACAATGAACAAAGCGCATCAATCCATGTGCAGCCACATGCATGCAAACTCAGGTCTAAGGACTATACTCTATAGTCGTAAATGAGAACCTCTCATGACACAGATATTAATATCTTGTAGAGTTCTCATCAGCGGGCCATGTCCGGTCATATGCTCCCCTACATATACCTATGTGTTGACTTTGATGCCGCGCATCCATGACCCATGAAACTTGGTCATAAGTCTCAACACACTCTAGTCTCAAGTGGTTGTTGGTGTTCCAATTTCAACAACCTTCGACTATGGACACTATGATTTATGTCATTTCGTTAAATATGGGGTTTCATGATCAAGTCTACTCATGTACTTCGATGGCCCATATATAATGACATGAATCATTTTGGAACGATTATTTTATATCACAGTTAAAAATAATCCAGAAATAAAATCTCATTAACATTTAAAATGTTTGCATGAACCAATCAAAATAACTAAAATAAAGCCCTCACAACTCCCACTCAAAAAGAGATTACATTTGAATATCTCTAATTCCTACAGCAGCAGTATGCAACTCGTGCTTAGGTCTCGGGAGTGGCTTTGTCAACGGGTCAGCCACGTTCTCATCAGTGGGAACTCTGCTGACCTTCACTTCACCTCTATTCACTATATCACGAATCAGGTGATACCTTCTCATAATAAGTTTGGATTTCTGATGATGTCTCGGTTCCTTGGCTTGAGCAATTGCACCATTGTTGTCACAATACAGTGCTAGAGGCTCAGTGGCATTTGGGAATACACCGAGTTCAATCAAGAAGTTCCTTATCCAAACTCCTTCCTTCGCAGCTTCTGAAGCAGCGATGTATTCAGCTTCTGTTGTGGAATCTGCCACGGTGCTCTGCTTGGAGCTCTTCCAACTTACTGCACCGCCATTCAGACAGAAGATGTAACCAGACTGTGACCGGAAATCATCTTTATCTGTCTGAAAACTTGCATCCGTGAATCCACTCATTTCAAGCACTTCACTTCCTCCGTAAACCACGAACTTATCCTTAGTATTCCTCAAATACTTCAGGATATTATTTACGGCAATCCAGTGATTCTCACCTGGATTAGACTGGTACCTACTCGTCATGCTTAGTGCATAAGCAACATCAGGACGAGTACAGATCATGGCATACATGATAGATCCTATAGCCGAAGCATAAGGAATCCTACTCATGCGCTTAAGCTCATCAGGTGTTTTAGGACATTGATCCTTGCTTAGTGTAGCACCATGTATCGTTGGCGTGAATCCTTTCTTGGATTTATCCATTCCGAATCGATGCAGGACTTTATCTATATAAGAATATTGACAAAGTCCAACCAGCCTTTTAGATCTGTCTCTAAAGATTCGGATTCCAAGAACATACGCGGCTTCACCCATGTCCTTCATGGAAAAACAACTTCCCAGCCAGTCTTTAACAGACTTCAGCATTGGAATATCATTTCCAAGAAGCAATATGTCATCGACATACAGGATAAGAAACGCCACTTTGCTCCCACTAGTTTTCTTATACACACATTGTTCTTCCTTGTTTCTGATGAAGTCAAAATTCTTTATTGCCTCATCAAAACGAAGATTCCAACTCATGGATGCTTGCTTCAATCCATAAATGGATTTATGAAGTTTGCATACTTTCCCAGCATTCTTAGGATCAATGTAACCGTCAGGCTGTGTCATATACACATCCTCCTCCAAGAATCCATTCAGGAAGGCGGTTTTCATATCCATCTGCCAAATCTCATAATCATAATAAGCGGCAGTTGCTAGGAGAATCCTTATTGATTTCATCATGGCCACTGGTGAATAGGTTTCATCATAGTCTATACCATGAATTTGTTTGAAACCTTTTGCCACCAACCTGGCCTTGTAAATCTGGACATTTCCATCCATGTCAATCTTCTTCTTGAAGATCCATTTACACTCGATTGCTTTCGCACCAGCGGGTAAGTCAACCAGTGAAAACACTCGGTTGACAGACATGGAGTCCATCTCGGATTCAGTGGCTTCACGCCACTTTAAAGAGTCAGGGCCCATCATGGCTTCTGCAAAGTTCGAGGGTTCATCACTGTCAATGATCAAAAGATCATGGCAATTAGTCACGAGGAATCCCTGATATCTATCGGGTTCGTGACGGATCCTTCCGGATCTTCGAACTTCAGGTACTTCAGGTTCAGGTTCTATTACAACTTCATGTAATTCATCCTGCTGTTCTTCCTCATTAGGTTGAACAGGTTCCTGTCCTTCTTGAATTTCATCAAGTTGTACCTTACTCCCACTATCTTTCTTAGAGAGAAATTCCCTCTCAAGAAAAGTACAATCCCGAGCAACAAAGATCTTGTTCTCGGATCGCAGATAGAAGTAATAAGCCTTGGTATCCTTAGGATAACCAATGAAGTAGCATTTGTCAGATTTTGGTGTAAGCTTGTCTGAGATTAATCTTTTGACATAGGCTTCACAACCCCAAATTCTGAGAAAAGACATTGCTGGAGCTTTTCCAGTCCATAACTCATATGGTGTCTTTGCTACTGATTTTGATGGCACTCTGTTCAGTGTGAACGTTGCGGTCAGCAAAGCATATCCCCAAAGGGATATAGGAAGGTCTGTGTGACTCATCATGGATCGGACCATATCTAACAATGTCCGATTCCTTCTCTCAGACACACCATTCCATTGAGGTGTTCCAGGAGGTGTGAGTTGGGAGATGATCCCACACTCACTCAGATGATCACGAAATTCCTGGCTCAAGTATTCTCCTCCTCGGTCCGACCGAAGAGCCTTAATACTTTTACCAAGCTGGTTCTGTACTTCATTCTGGAATTCTTTGAACTTCTCAAAGGTTTCCGACTTATGTTTCATCAAGTAGACATATCCATATCTACTGAAATCATCAGTGAATGTAATGAAGTACTGATAGTTTCCTCTAGCATTTGTGGACATTGGGCCACACACGTCAGTATGTATCAGGCCCAATAGTTTCACTGGCCCTTTCTGTAGGTTTATTAAAAGGGGCCCGTGTCATTTTGCCCATTAGGCAAGATTCGCATTGCTCACAAGACTCAAAGTCAAATGAGGCCAAGAGTCCATTTGAATGGAGCCTCTTGACGCGTTTCTCACTAATGTGTCCTAAACGACAATGCCAGAGAAACGTTTCATTTTCTTCGTTAGATTTGAACCGTTTTGTATTAATGTTATATACTGGAGTAGATTGATCCAGCATGTACAGCCCATTAATAAGAGGGGCACAGCCATAGAACATATCATTGAGATTAAAGGAACACAATTTATTCTTAATAGAAAAATCAAATCCTTGTAAATCCAACAATGAAACTGAAATGATATTTCTGCTTATAGCAGGTACAAAATAACAATTCTCAAGTTCTAAAATCAATCCAGAAGGTAAAGACAACAAGTAAGTGCCAACGGCCAGTGCTGGAACCTTCGCTCCATTGCCAACCCGCAACTCTACTGCCCTTGCTTCAACCTTCTACTGTTGCTGAGCGCCTGCACATTAGTACAAATATGAGCCCCACATCCAGTATCTAATACCCAAGTGGTATTATCAGAAGTAGTAGTATTTACTTCAATAACAAAAATACCTGAAGATGTAGTCGCGAAGGACTTCTTCTTCTCCTTCAGACTTTCCTGGTATTTCTTACAGTCCCTGCGATAATGCCCTGCCTCTTTGCAGAAGTGGCAGATATCAGAAGGCCCAGCTTTAGACACGGGCTTGGGTTTGGCCTTTTCGTTGTGGACAGCCTTGCCCTTTCCCTTGTCTGCAGCGGATTTCTTGAAACCCTTGCCCTTCTGCACCATGAGTACAGACGGCTCCTTGGCCTTCTTCAGATTAGGTTCTGCAGTCTTGAGCATACCATGTAGCTCAGGCAAAGTCTTTATCAACCCATGCATATTATAGTTCAAGATGAACTGGTCATATGCAGAAGTAAGAGACTGCAGAACGATATCACAAGCAAGCTCTTGGCTTATAGGACAGTCGATTCTAGTCAAATGATCGAGATAACCCATCATTTTCAGAACATGTGGACTCACTGCTGCATCCTTAGCCATTTTACAGTCCAAGAGATTCTTTACAGTTTGGAATCTCTTTGTACGAGCCTGCTCCTGAAACAACGCTTTCAGGTTTGCCATCAGTTCCATGGGACAAGTCAGGCCTTCCCACTGCATCTGCAGTTCGGGAGCCATTGTCGCCAACATTAGGCAAACCACGTCATTAGCATCTGAAGAATGCGTATCCCAAGCATTCTTCACAGCTTGTGTGGCATTATTCGCAGGTCTAGGGGGGAGAACTCTTTCAAGGACATAAGCCTTCTTCTCCTGCCTGAGCACAAGTCTCAGGTTCCTGGACCAGTTCAGGAAGTTTGATCCGTTCAGTTTGTCCTTCTCAAGGGCAGACCGGATCGAGAAAGTGTTTTGTGTTGTTGTGCTTGACATAGCTGAAATTATGAGACAATAGAGTTTTAGTTATTTAGTTCATAAAAGAGTAATCTTAAAAACTTATAAGAAAACTCGCATTGCATTCAAAATTTCTTTGTTTAACCTCATAAGAATGCAATGATTCCGAGACCCATGTTCAACTAAAACCAAAATGGGCCACTGGCCGTCACCCGGAATTAGCTTTACTTGGTAAGCATACACACAGCTAGTTATATCCATATAACTCTCGGTTGTGGATTGGGCCCAAGGCCCAATTCACCAGATGTCTCAAGGCCCGGGACTCCCGATGGCCCAGTCAAGGAAACCAATCTCTTACAGCCAAATAATCACTAAAGTCTGGGACTCCCAATGAAATTAGTGACTATATACTACTTTACTTACGCAAAAACAGACACCTCACACTGTAAGCCATATCTGTAATTGAATAAGCGTTAAGTAGCTGACAAGATTGGGCAAGACATCCAAGCTTGATATTGGTTTTGAGGATTTTAGGTTTTCTTTCCAAAAATAGAAGATTACTATTTTGGGAAACTTACTTATTTTAGAAACTTTCTAAATTTAGAAATATGCTAAAATTAGAAACTTCTAATATTAGAAACTTTCTAATTTAATGTTTTATTAAAGTTTTCGGTTGGGTCACAAATTATAGGCCCAATTCTTGGCCCAAGACCACAGAATTCCAATTGGCCCAATAATTTGACATAACCGAGTCGGTTCATTAATTCTGGTCCAAGACCAAATTAACTACTAAATCCAACTGGTTATTTACTAAACCAGACCAGCTCTAAATTATTTGGTCCAACCAAATCAAACTTAGACCAGCCTTCGGTTTAGGTTAAAATTCAATTTTTGAATTTAAATCCGGTTTAACCAGAAATTAAATAATACCAATTGTATTAAATAATTTCCAGCAAACCGCGATTTGGGTTAACCGCTTAAACCACAATTATCAAAGCTTTGAATCGTTTTTGTCTTTTGCTTAAAGACAAAACTTGATCGATGGCTAACCTAAAGTCAACAAGCGATTCGTTTGATACTCAATTCAATAATTGCTTATTCTTACATCATCGATCGCTAACTCAATTCAATAATTGATCACGACATTCACTTAAAGACAAAAACGTTTTTGACCTTTTTCAAATCGTATGATAATTAATTCAATCAATCACTTATTCTTACGAACCAAAAAGTCAACATGCGATTGTCTTATGAACGATTATAAAGCAAAGTTAACGATTCTTACAATGAAAACGATGTCGACTTTAACGATTCATACGATTCTAGGTTTTCAAAGTTTCAATCAATTTTACTCATTAAAATCGATTCATCAAACTAATAAACAACCTAGTATGATCCAAAAAGCAAAAACCTAACGACCTGGCTCTGATACCACTGTAGGATTATGTGTGTTCATTGGTGTAATTATCAGATTACAACCTAACATAATCAACTAGGATCTAGGTGATTTGCAGATGAATCATAAACAGATCAGGATGATTACCTTATGATTGCAGCGGATTGATCAAAGGAATATCGAGATCTGCTAGAGCTGATAGAAACCGGCTCCTCCTAGGTATCCACACGCTTACAAGCTACTGGATCAGGTTGCTAGACCAAGCTGGAATCACAGAGAGAGAGAGGACGGCCAGACCTAAAAGAAATCGCAGACTACTAGGCTTAATGGCGCCTCCCTCTTGCTTATATGGGCCCAAGTAATTAAACTAATGGCCTATTAGGCTTTTGGGCCCAAGACCCAAATCAGACAAAAGACTGTCTTTTGTCTGGCCCAATTCTCTGTACAAATACAGTAAATGCCTTGCATCTTACCGTATTAATTCCATTTAACTTTCCCGTTAGCTATGGTGTGTGACCCTTTGGGATCATACAATACTGGTAATAAGTACTCAACTTATAGATCAAGAGCGGGCTCTAGCAAGTCATCATGATCACCCAGTATTTATGACTTATGTCTGATCTCGACACTTATCATACTTTCTAGAGATAGTACAGTAGATTTCAGGACATTCCCAACAGGGCCATCATCTAAACCGACCACCGGCCTAACGGCTTAGTCGTGGCCATGTTAGAGAAGTCTCGGATCTAACCTTAGAGGTGGTTGCGGATTTGCCCTGGTCCTTAGCCGCTTTGGAAGCCATTCCTCCTCTTTGTACACGCCTTAAACCCTCCAACTAACCGCCTCTCCTTGCCTTTGATCGCCGGTGACTTCCCTTCTCGTCGGCAGATCTCTCTTTCTCTCGGTTCTCTCTCTTCTCTCGTTTTGTTGCCTTAGAGAATTTTGGGAATTTTTCCTCTTATTTGTCTCCGCGATTTTGGCCTCCTCTTCCTCTATTTATAGAGCCAAAACCGCCTCATAACCACCCCAAGCGAATGGGTGCCAATGGGTGGCCGAATGGGTGCCAATCCAATTGGTGCCCATTCGCCTATTAACCACCAAGTCAGCTAGTGACATTAGCTGGCTAGCTGACCCATGAGCTGAACACTATAACCAACTGAGTTGAGGTGGTTGTCAGCTGACCTAGCTGACCAGCTCAACTGTTCAGCTCAATTGAGCTGAACAATTCATTTCCAGCTCCTTACTCTTTAGCTAAGTTTCTTCCAGCTGAGCTTAGCTCCTTTCTGACTACGGGACACTCCTTATTGTCTCCCTTGACCGTTTGTTCGTTCTTCCAGTTCCATAGTCCATCCCAACGATCCTTAGACAGGATCGGGGATGTTACAGAGTGTTCTCCTCGACTGGTGAGATAAGTCTTGAGACAGGCTGTTGGAGATAGACCGTAGATGGAGAGACTGAGAAGAGGTTTTTGGTGAAGGAAGCTTTTCAATGGCGAGCATTATCGGTTCAGTCCATGGCTGGAGTTTTTTCGTCCGGCGTTTCCGTGAGTTGAGGAGAGGGAATCAGGTCCAGCGGGCTCGGGAACGGTTACTGGGATCGGTTCCTCATGTACACCGAGAAGAGGTTTGGCAATGCGCCGCAAATCGAGCCATTTCGTAACCGACGATGTATCGGAGGTCACAGCCGCCAGAGTGTCCCTTAATTAATCATCGATTCTCTCTATTTTTTTCTTAGATTAGGGTTCTCCTTGGTTTAGGTTTGGTTTTTTGTTTCTTGTTAAAATTTGGTATGTAAACCTGGTTCTATCTCCGGTTCGGGATGATTTTAAAATATATAAAATATAATATTTAAGAAAATATTCCCACTTTTTCTATAAAAATAAAATTTCCATTTACAAAAAGGGTTCAAGTTAAAAATGATTATGGATTTTGAAAAATGTTGATGAGATTACTCAAGTTTACGGCGCTTATGGCTCTTAGAGAATCCTTGACAGATGTGTGTAACTGTTAAATTAATGCATTTGATTTTTAAAGGATAAAGTTATGGTTGATTTGTAATGGAACAATGGCTCAAATGCCACTTTCTTAGAAATCAATGACCCACATGCCACTCTATGATCTACATGCCACTTACTTTTAATGAAATGACGAAACTACCCTTGATTTTTTTAAATGAAAATTCACGTAGTACAACTGCCTCCAGATGTACCAGTTGTACATATGTACTAGTGGTACAACTGGTACATCTGTTATCCAGTTGTACCCCAGATGTACTAGTTGTACCAGTAGTGGTACAATTGTCATAATAATCCTCCAGTTGTACCAGATGTACCGTACATAGGAGGATTCGAACCCTGGACGCGACGCGCGCTCAGGAACGCGCGCGACCACTGAGCTACCGTGTATTTTACAAACCCGTATCGATTCAGTGCTATTTAACCATGACAAAGGGGATTCATTAAGGATAAATTTGTAATTTTACCAGAAGGTGGCATTTGTAATTAGTTTTTTTGAGAAAGTGGCATTTGTGATTGGTTTCCGTTTGTAATGTGCCCACATGAATTCCTTCCAAGAGGTAAACAAGAAATGGTGTTATGCATCTCAAGGTATTTGATCTTGAAAATAGATAGTTGTGGACCTTATGGTTGATCGGTAATGTGCCTACATGATATTTCTTTTCTTTTAGTCGCTTATTGATGTAGATTTCTTAAAATATTTTTAGTGAGCGTCTCTCACAATTAAAAATTAAAATAATAAAAAGGAAGAAAAAGAATGAAATGAGTCTTATTTTAGAGACTTTGAGAAATTCATCAAAAACTTTCAAACCACTTAATAGTTAAATTATAATTTTACAATTAAATTCTAATTATATAATTAAATTCTACTAAATTATTAATATTAGTTAATTATTATGTTCTTAAATTTCCATTTATTTAAGAATTATATTTCTTTCATGTTTTATCATTGGTTAAAAACATATAATTGAATATATATATATATATATATTTTTTTTTTTTTTCTATTTACTTATTTTAATATTTAATTTTAGCAAGTTAAAAATATATCTCTTTAATTTTTACTATTTAAATTTTTTTCAAAGTTAAATTTATATTTATGAATTAAAATTAATTAACCTTATGTTTGAATTTTTTCATATTTCATGTTTTGTTTGTTGAAATATGGTCAACAATATATTTATTTATGTTATTTTATGTGAACGTTTACCAAAATTTAATTTTATGATTTGTAAAAATATTTTTTGTATTAAATTGTTTAATTATATTTATCAGTTGATTTAATAGTTTCATGATATATATATGTGTGTGTGTGTATTTTAACTAATTATGGAAGTGAGACTCATTATATGTAGATTGTTTAGATACATATTTAATAATTGTGTTGGTTGGAAACATACTTGGTAAAAATAATATTATATTACATAATTACCATTAATAAAATTTAATCAAATTATTAATAAGTTATGACATTTTATTTAATACAATGCATAACTAAATGTTAATCTGAAGAATCGCTGATTCCCACTCTTTAGCTTCCAAATTGGCTTTAAGGATCACGTCATCTGCAGAGGTTGTTTTGTTATCAAAAATCAACAGTTTTTATGTCCATAGATTCCGATAGAGCCAATAATGCAAAGGTGCAAACGGATAGGCAATGGGAGCGAGTGTTATAGATAGGTTTAGCACCCTATCCACTTAGAAGGCCCAATATTTATTCTTTGTACAAAGGTCGGCCCAACAAAGGCAAAACGGCCCAACAAGCAATAAAGATCCGAACACACATGCTCGAACCGAGCCCACTACCATCGGCTCGGCTCGGCTTAGCCGAACGACAGCAAGTCAGCTCGGCTACGCTAACAGCCAAAGGAATGTACGGCTCAGACCATTTCGTCACCAAGTACGGCCCATCCGCACGAGCTCAACAAGCAGTCAACGGCCTGTAAAAAGTACGACCGTATTTTACTATAAATAGGAGTTGTCACTGTACATTAATGTAATTTTTTGGGATTTGTGCACTTCTCACTACTTTCTCTCTCTAGAGTTAAAACATTTCCGAATTGTAAAACCGAGCTCGTCGGCAAGATCGGGCTCTCACTTAATACAACACGCTCGTCACCGAGCAACTCTCTCTCTTCATCACTTAAGCACCGAACGTTTCTTTCCTGATTCATCATTGAACCTAGTCGGTTCTTCCTTAGAGAAACTTTGACCTTCGGACCCGAGCACGTCAACTCTCCCGAGCAAGACGCATTCTTAAATCTTTGTGACAAGCTCGATTATCACAATTGGCGCCGTCTGTGGGGACTTAAAGTTTTTCTTCACTAATTGACAGGATCAACAATGACAGGACCACAACCGATCAAAGATTTCATTCTCGTGACGGAAAAATCAACCTCGGGAACGAACACTTCTCAAACAGGAGGCCTACCTCAGCCTCAACATGTCTCTCAGGTCACGAACCCGATCATCCAGCCGGCGGGTGCCAAGCAGCAATCTCTAAACAACGAGCAGCAATCTCTAAACATCGAGCAGACTCGGACTGAAACGAGCGACCAACAAACCGAGCAGAACACCTCTGTTTTGCTCAAGGCTCTTATGATGCAAATCTCCGAGCTATCTCAAGGAAGTAATGCCCGATTCGGTCAGCTCGCAACAGCGCACGCGATATGTCAAGGCCAAATCAACGATTTGCGGTTGGCAAGTGATAGGTTGTAAAGTTTTCCCTATTCTACTGCAAGTGCACAGTTAATGCAATCGTAGTATATAAGGTATCGAATCCCACAAGGACTCTCAGTCACACAATAGATTATTAGTAATTCAGATTAAATTAAGCGAAGCAGATGTGAAAACAGTAAACGGAATAGCAGAGTGAATCAAGTGAGTTTGTAAGCAAGAGAGCAATGCGTTAGGTTTCAGGAGTTCTCAGGAAATCAGGAACGCAAGCAATCAATCTATCTAGATCCAATCAATTACCATTCTAGAACTCAAAACACGGATATAGAATTAACCAAATTCCTTTGCGATAATTCTCTAAGTCTAAGTGCAGCAAACCAAACTTCCGTTTGCGAGAACTAACAGATTAAACTAGCATTAATTCCAAGTTTGATATGTTCACAATTAACCTGAACCAAACTTCCGTTTGCGAGCAGTTTAATTGCTTATCTAAATTCTTTCTAGTTAAATTAATCAACTTCCGCTGAATTAATCAACCTAACATCATAATTCTGATTAGCTACTTCAGATTTAGCATTAAGAACAACTCAGATAAAGAACTAGCAGATATGAATCTCTACAGATCAATTAAACTATAATTCTCTGAAATCCTTGATGAGAATCCTTCAACCTAACAGGTGATCTACTCAGACATGTTCATCGAAACAGAAAACATCTCAAGTAGAAAACCAAATATCATATAATCAAATAAGAACTGGGGTTCAAAATCAAGTCTCTTTCGAGATCAGGATCAGCCCCTCAACCCTCTCTGAGTAAAACTTAACGTAAGAAAAGCTTGTCAAAGCGTAGCCTAACAAGTGGCTGTAAAACCTAATTATAATCCTAAAACACGTTTTGGGGCTTCTTTGTAAATATCAGGAACTTCTGGGCAGAACTGCAATTTCATTATTCTTCATTAAACCGTCGTTTGGCCCATCTCGCTGGTGCATCGATCGATGCTAGGGATGCAACGATCGACACCTTTCTCTGTTTCGGACAGTGAACTCTATCTCTCGGCCAAATACTCCAATTAGCTCCAGAAAGTGCCATAATCACCAAATATGCTCCAAATGTGCTTGTACCTAATAAACACCTGAAAAGACTCTAAAACATAGTGAAAGACTCGATAAATAACACATATACCATGGTTAAAAACCTTAAAATCCATGGTATATCAACTCCCCCACACTTAGCTCTTGCTTGTCCTCAAGCAAGACAAAGAACTAAATGTAGATAAGAGGTTTGAAAACTCTTCAGAAACTCATTTCATCCTAGAAGCTACAATACTTAGATTCCCCTTAGTAAACCACTGAAAGAATCAATCACAGGATATCAAGACCAACATGTACTTCCCCCACACTTAGCAACTGTCCGAGGTAAACTCCACAATCACATTCAAGCATTCAAATTCTCCCTACTGACTTCTGCAAGTATTTAAGTGCGGTCTCACCTAAGGAGTATCGATCTAAAGGCACATGGATTCTTACCTTATCAGCTCTAGACCACCATACTATCTTTCTCTAGTCCCTTTCTTCTCTTTCCCTTCTTTAACAACTGATTTTTCCCCACTGGGTATCATTTTTTTTTTATCAGTGTTCTTCCCGTTATGGGGTGTACTTTGGACACATTCCATGGATCACATGAGAGATAATAGTGTTTGCTACTATTCCCATGCACTTCGGAGTTACTAACTCATCCTCAGTTTATTATTATTTTTTTTTACTTTACAGAAGGGGAGAAGGGGACTAAATAGGACAGGTTTACAGGCTGTGTCAGAACTAACAGGGAATCCGACATAAAGCATACCAAGCCCTTAGGTGAGAAATTCTAAGTCAGTATTAAGGTTGAAGTCAGTAAAAGGATCCTCTGATACCTGAAGTGATGTGGGTGTTCCCAGTAGGTTGATCTGTGATGGAGTTTTCTAATAGTCATAGATAGATCCTGCAACTTCATCCCAATGGTTACTTAAGTTCCTGCAAGTCTTGTAAATCTTCTCAGAAAATCATAGTTTCTTACTTAAACAATTTTGACTCAATAAAACAAATTTTTTTTTTTGAAAAACGGACTGACTCTTAAGAAAACAGAAAACAAAAGTCAGTAGCACCTCCCCCATACTTAAGACACACTGTCCCCAGTAGTGTCCAGCGAAGGATTGGTAAAAAGAAAATAAAAATTGTTAATGGATGCTTGAGTTCTGTCGGGTTTTACCTCTGTCGCACAAGCATCGATCGTTACACTAAGTGCATCGACCGTTACTTGGCGATTTTTCGTTGAGTGTCGATCGTTGCTCAAAGCAGCAACGATCGTTGCAATGCGTGTATCGGATCAGGCAGCTAGTTAGCAGGTTAGTCCGTCGGTTTATGTCAATTTTTCAAAAACCTGCAAGCTGAGAACACTAGAAACACAGTAAAATCGAAGCAAAAGATGTACCGAACAAAGTACAAATCATCCAAACATAGTAGAGTCCTAAAAATAAATAAATAAAAAAAACAAAAGTGCAAGAAAAGATAAAAAGTCAGAATACAGAACCGAAAATATGGAGACTACTCTCACTCGCTCACATCATCTATCCCACCATACAGTGCATCGTCATCGGCTGCGGGATCGGTGTCAGTCGTGGGAGGAGGAGTCGGGGATCGTCGTCTGCGTCGAGAAGCGGGTACTGGCTGCTGAACCTGTGGTGGCCTCCTGCAGCTGCAAGTACGCATGAAGTTCCAAAATACTCGGAACATACCATCTGATCTCTCTCTCCACTCTGCCTCAGAGTATGCACCGTAAGGCATTGCAGGCTCTGGAAAGGGACCCACATCGTCGGCTGGGGCAGGCGCTGGCGCAGGAGCAGAGGAGGACGAAGCTCTCGCAGAAGGCTCTCCCAGCGGATGAGCCATAGTAGGCACTGCACGTCGAGCGCTAGCGGGAGGGTGGAAACTCAAAGCATCAATGGTATCGATCCGAGTATACCTGGCAATAGGAAGATCGATGCCATACTGTGTATCCTCAGGGTCATAGTACACCCACACTCGCCCCTCCTTCAGCCACGTAGCACTCTGCAAGTGACTGAGATCCAAGAACTCGCGTTCAGTAACGCACTCTGTATCCCTCATAGGGATCCCGCAGTGTCTGAAAATAGGAGTGAGAAGACTCCCTACTGTCTCCTTGCGCGCGCCTTCATATGGCTTCTTCTGCAGCTCGCAAAGATGATGAGCAAATACGGCTCCCAGGTTGACTTTCCTAGCCGAGTTCCGCACATCCGTACTCCTGAACTGCTCTGTCAGTCCTCTAAATAGGAACTCCAACTCGTTCTTGCGCATCTTGTTGGCCTCATGCTTGCACAATAGAGTGCGTCCCAAGATACGCAAGACATACCTGAGAACCGGATGCCTAACCTGAATAACAGGCGTAGTCCGTGAGTGATACCGTCCACCACCAATGTACTGCCAGAACTGTACTGCCTCTGCTGGTTCCCATGGAAGGGTCATGCCGGTGTGTGGCTGCTCAATGCTAAACCCATAAATCCTACAGATATCGAGAAGGGGTACTCGATACCTGGCGCCGAGACACATGAAGGTGAAAGTGCCTCCTCGAGCATCCATGCTGTCCGGGTTTGGGTAGACAACCCTGCATGTGGCCAGCAACTGTCTCACCAGCTCTGGGTATAAATCGTAAGGCTGCATCGGCATTGTCCCTAGACCAATGCCTCTGCACAGCTCCATAACCTGCGTGTCTATGCCGAGACTCTTGCAGGTTGAGTAATCAGCGAACTTGGTTGGCGCTATCTCCATACCACACCAACCATTATACAACAAAGTGTCGTATTCGTCCCAGTACTCGTGTAGCGGCCTCTCTGTGAAATCGTCCGTACCGAGCATCCTCTTAATAGAACCACTCCAGATGCGATCAGACTGAATCGGAAGTTTCTCTGGCCTTGGCCATGGTTGTCCTATGGTCGCATGAACCAAATGATACGGCTGTGGAGGATCTGAATCCCTGTGCAACCATTCCGGTGGCGGAATGTATTGTCTTGAGGCGCTTGCGGCTTGTGCTCGTTTCTTGCGTGGTTGATTCTGGGTTGCCATCTGCAAAACAGAAAATTTGAACAATTTAGTCTCGGCAACTCTCTGTCAAATCGTCGTGCAACGACCGTTGCACTAAGGTAGCGATCGTTGCAGGGCGATTCTGTGTAATCGAACATTTCCCCAGAATCGTCGAGTAACGACCGTTGCTCAAAGGCAACGATCGTTACAGGGCGATTCTGGCCGCAATCAACAGTCAATCAAAATTCGTTCCAAGTCATGCAATCAATCACACAATCGGCAACAATATATCATCTAACAACCTAAATCATATCCATTTTAACGTGCATTCATCAATTTCGGCCAAAATTCCCAATTCTTAAAACCCTAAAAATTGAATCCGAAAATCCGAAAATCGAAGTGCATTACCTTGATTTCGTGAGAGATAGGTTGGGGAAATGGATTGGGATCGTAAAAACAAGCAAATAGCACTTGAAAACAAGAAATTTGACGAAGAAATGATGATTTTTGGGTAGAGGTTCTCGGTGTGTCGACCAAAGGAAATGGAGAAGAAAGAGAGAAAATAGGGTTTAAGGTAACTTACCTGGTCGTGGGTGCAACGATCGTTGCTTCTGGTGCAACGATCGATGCTTGTTGAACCAGATTGATTCCGGTTTAGCTCAACGTACCTTAATTTTCGATTTAAACCAAATGCAACGACCGTTGCACATGTGAGCAACGATCGTCACACATCTCCAGACTTGTGTTCTGTATCTAATAACTAACAAAAACAACTAAAAACGTTAAATCCTAAGAAAAACACCAAAAATGAGAAAGAAAAATAATTAAACCTAATAGTGGGTTGCCTCCCACTCAGCGCTTGGTTTAAGTCATTAGCTTGACTTTTGGAAAAGAGGTCAAACTTATGGTGGTTTCAACAGAGACTTTGAGTGTCTCTGTGAATGCCTTATCATCCATGGTGGGGTGTAAGCAGTAGCAGCATGATGTCGTCCTAGGAATGTGGGGAGGAATGTAGGGTGGGATTGACACTTGGGTGTTTTAACGCTCTTTCCTGCATTCAAAACAGTGGAGTCAGGAGGTTTAGACTTAGAGGATTTATGTTTTACCTTTGGCAAATATTTGATGTTCGGAGCCTTCTGTTTATGAGTAGTTTTAGGCCTTGAAGATGTTAGAATAGGCTCTTGTGGAACCACCATCTTCTTGTCAACCACCAATGTGCACTGAACCTCATTTGTAGATTTAACGGGAGCTTTCGGGAATGGTATCGGAGGTTTGTAGGCTTTTTCCTTAGCAGGTTCTCGAGATATGGGCGAAACTGGTTCCTTACGGGGTGCAACGATCGTTGCGTGTGGTGCAACGATCGATGCTGTCGTCTCAACTCGGGTTTCAACTACAGTCTCGGGTTTATCTGCTTCTCGGTCCATTCCAGCTATCTCAGATTCAAATTTCTCTTCTTGGCTTGGTCCCACTTCAATCTGGACTATCCAAGTCAAAAGATCCATGTCAATCTCTGTTGAGTCAGGTGCATCGAAGCTTTCGAGCTCAGGTAATTCAACATCAAATCCCCCTCTGTCTTCCACAAATTCCACAGCCTTAACTGCTAGACATGATCCATGATCCATCTGTGTGTTATCCTGAGTGAGAATGTTGCTGTCTTGAGCTTCTTGAGAATCCTTTGTTGGGGTAGAACTTGGAACTTGATCCATCTGTGTGTCCAGCTGCTTCATACGAATGCTCAAGGATTCAAATTTTTCATTCAAATTAGTGTACAGGTTCTCTAGCTTCGAGCTGAAAGAAGCTGTGTTATGCTGTTGTCTTTCAATTGATTGCTCTAACATCATCTCTAGTTTGCTCCTTTGTGTAGGAGATGCCAGATGGGAAGTATAATTATGGTCTCTCGATCCTTGAGTGTTCCTAGAACCCTGTCTCTGCTGATGTTCCAAGGTATGTCCATAAGAGTCGGCTCCAGCCATGTAGCGTACCTCTGCAAACTTATCAGTTCCTGCCTCTGCTCGGAACTGTCTCTCCCTAAGTAAGATGTCGTGAATGTCATCTATCTTACTCTGCATTTCAGCTACTTGCCCAATCAATACATGGTAATCTGGTAAGATGGGATTTCCTTTCCCATCTATTTTCTGACATTTTGCGTTGCATATGTGACCCTCTTGGTCTCGTAGAACGCCGTTTTCACCGCGAATCAAAATCACTGGTTCCATGGCGCGGAACCTATTGAATGTCTCAGATCTCAGCATCGCTGTCTTCGCCTAGTGTCGATCGTTGCAATGTGAGCAACGATCGATGCAGTGCGAATCCCTGCGAATCCAAAAATCAAAAACGTGAGTAAACGAGAAAATTAAAAAGAATGCTTAGTCTAAATCCTAGTACTAAATCTATAGGTGAACTCAAAGAGTCCCCGGCAACGGCGCCAAAAACTTGATAGGTTGTAAAGTTTTCCCTATTCTACTGCAAGTGCACAGTTAATGCAATCGTAGTATATAAGGTATCGAATCCCACAAGGACTCTCAGTCACACAATAGATTATTAGTAATTCAGATTAAATTAAGCGAAGCAGATGTGAAAACAGTAAACGGAATAGCAGAGTGAATCAAGTGAGTTTGTAAGCAAGAGAGCAATGCGTTAGGTTTCAGGAGTTCTCAGGAAATCAGGAACGCAAGCAATCAATCTATCTAGATCCAATCAATTACCATTCTAGAACTCAAAACACGGATATAGAATTAACCAAATTCCTTTGCGATAATTCTCTAAGTCTAAGTGCAGCAAACCAAACTTCCGTTTGCGAGAACTAACAGATTAAACTAGCATTAATTCCAAGTTTGATATGTTCACAATTAACCTGAACCAAACTTCCGTTTGCGAGCAGTTTAATTGCTTATCTAAATTCTTTCTAGTTAAATTAATCAACTTCCGCTGAATTAATCAACCTAACATCATAATTCTGATTAGCTACTTCAGATTTAGCATTAAGAACAACTCAGATAAAGAACTAGCAGATATGAATCTCTACAGATCAATTAAACTATAATTCTCTGAAATCCTTGATGAGAATCCTTCAACCTAACAGGTGATCTACTCAGACATGTTCATCGAAACAGAAAACATCTCAAGTAGAAAACCAAATATCATATAATCAAATAAGAACTGGGGTTCAAAATCAAGTCTCTTTCGAGATCAGGATCAGCCCCTCAACCCTCTCTGAGTAAAACTTAACGTAAGAAAAGCTTGTCAAAGCGTAGCCTAACAAGTGGCTGTAAAACCTAATTATAATCCTAAAACACGTTTTGGGGCTTCTTTGTAAATATCAGGAACTTCTGGGCAGAACTGCAATTTCATTATTCTTCATTAAACCGTCGTTTGGCCCATCTCGCTGGTGCATCGATCGATGCTAGGGATGCAACGATCGACACCTTTCTCTGTTTCGGACAGTGAACTCTATCTCTCGGCCAAATACTCCAATTAGCTCCAGAAAGTGCCATAATCACCAAATATGCTCCAAATGTGCTTGTACCTAATAAACACCTGAAAAGACTCTAAAACATAGTGAAAGACTCGATAAATAACACATATACCATGGTTAAAAACCCTAAAATCCATGGTATATCAGCAAGCCAGCAGGAATCTGCTCCCAGGACTCGCCTTAACCGATCATTATTCGGAAACATAACCCCTCCAAATCCTAGGAGTCGGACGGTCACACAGCTGACCGAGGACGTCGAAGAGCCCAACGACGACGGAGCCTTAAACAACTCAACATAGGACGCCCTCAGGGATAAAGAAATCGAGGAATTGAAGCTAATGCTGAAGAATATGACATCAAAGGTCCACCAAGCAATTAGCTCCAGAAATCGATCGTGTAATAGAGGAAACTCAAAATACTCCGTTCACTCAACGACTCATGAACATTCAAACCGAGCAAACCGAGCATCCTGCTTCCAAGGTCAAGATAAAAATGATGATGTATGACGGAAAGACCGACCCGAGGCAATTCCTAACAGCCTTCCGTATAGCGATGGGCCGAACTCACTTCAGCCTCGGGCAACGAGACACATGCTACTGCCAATTGTTCGTAGAGCATTTAACCGGATCGGCATTGGATTGGTTCTCTCGTATGGAACCAAACTCCATAGACGGATACGACGATCTAACGCATGCCTTTGTAAAGCACTATTCAATGTACATACAAGAGGAAGTGTCCAACGCCGACCTATGGGCCGTTACCCAGGGACAGAAAGAGAGCCTCCGATCGTACATAACCCGATTCAAGAACGTACTCGCCAAACTCACAATCACCGAAAGTGAGGGCTTACCCGCTCTCCGAAACGGTCTATGGTATGAATCAAACTTCCGAGAGGAACTAAAAAAGAACAAGCCAAGTTCGCTCGAGGACGCCCTCCACCGAGCATCAATCTTCATCGACCTTGAAGAAGAAAAGGAAACCCTAGGAAAGAAGTTCGGCCCGAAGAATTCAACGTCAAAAGAAAGAACCGAGAAGGTTGTCGATCAGTACGAACCACGACAACACTACGACCAGGATTATAAGAAAACCATGTTGGGAATGTCCTGAAATCTATTGTACTTGCTCTAAGTGAGAGTTGTATTGTCGAGGTGAGACAGTCATATAATACTGCGCAATCATAATGCTTTGCTAGAAGCCACTTATGATCAATGAGTTTAGAACTTATTGCTAGTGTTATATGATCCTACAGGGTCACACACCTAAGCAAACTGGACATAGAATATGAGGTTGATCATTTATGTAATGATCTGATAAATGCATATTTGATATGCATTCAATATCGAGTTTCTGAGGCAGTGTCGATCGACACAGCATGTGCATCGATCGACACAGATCCCGAATGGCCCGATTAACTTCGGTTTAATCGTTAGTTAATCAGGTCGTGGTATAAGTCAACATATATAAGATATATGGTCGACTTTTACACTTAATCTAACCTAATTCACAGCCACCAAAAGAAACAGAAAACCTCCTGAGAGATCTGATCTCTAACGGCATTAGCATCCCATCTGTTCAGTTTGTGTGCGTGTGGATACCAGTAGAAGCGCAGCATTTGAGGCGCTTAAGGATCTCGATTACTTGCAAACCTTCCGCTGCCAATCTCCAGGTAACTTCGAGATCTATAGATTCAATATACATGAACCCTAGATCTTAGGGAATGGAATTTATAGCTAGGGTTGCTAATCTGATTAGAACTGCTAGAAATTTCTACAGTGGTATCAGAGCCTTAGGGTTCTATTGAATCAGTAGCATGTTGATTAGATTAGTTGAATCTGAATCTCTGTATAGTTGATACAAGCATGCTAAAAACTCGTTTTAATCAAAGTAACTAGTTTAGGTTTTTTGCTTGAAAACGATTAGGGTTCATCGCCCTGTGTCGATCGATGCCAATCCGGTATCGATCGACACATAAGGATAACCCGAATAAAACTTGGGTTTAACCTAACTGTGACGATCGACATAAGAGTTGTGTCAGTCGACACAGACCTTACGGTCAGGTTAATTGGTCCAATTTGATTGGACCGGTTATCTAGCTTGGTTAAACCGCAAAACGGTTGATTGCGATTGAGTTGATAAGGTTAACATCGACCGACACTAATGTAGTGTCGATTGACATAGACCGGTTATCATAAAACCGGATCAATTGGATTGATCGGTCATCGCAAATTGGTTTTGGTTAATCTGCATCGATCGACACTAAAGTAGTGTCGGTCGATACAAGACCCGCTGATTTAGGTTATTGAACCTGAAATCACAGAACCAAACCAAGATAAATCAATTTAATTAGAAGAATTAAAACATAATAAAACTGAACGTTTTAAAGGTTCCGTTCCTCAACCAAATATCAAGTAATCCTTGATGTCTTCCCGATCTTGTCAACTGTCAAGACTTGTTTCATTGTGCGATAGACTTGCAGTGCAAGGTGTCCACAATTACATAAGTAAGACAGGAAGTAATCGTGTTGATGGACTTGCAGTGCAAGACATCAACAATTACATGACTCAAAAGATTGGTTTACTTGAATGGGCCATCAAAATCGTTTTGGGCTCAGAGACATCAGGTGGTTTGGACATGAGATGTCAATCCACAACCAAGAGTTATATTGGATATAATGAGCAAAGTTGTTGCTTACCTAGATAGCTAAAATTTGGGTGATAGCCAGTGGCTCACCCAAGTTTAGTGAAGTATGGGTCTTGGATCATTATATTCATTTGAGGAAACATTGTTTGAATATAATGCGAGTTTTCTTAATAAGTTAATATTTCTCATTTCTTGAACATCATAACCAAACCTTTTCCTTTCTTTGATCTCAGCTATGACTAACACTCATCATAAAACTTTCTCCCTGCGATCCGTCCTTGAGAAGGACAAGTTAAATGGATCGAATTTTCTCGAATGGTATCGTCTCAAGCAGGAGAAAAGAGACTATGTCCTGGAAAATGTTCTCCCTGAAAAACCGAGAGCCAATGCTCCACATGCAGAAAGGAGTGGTTGGGATAAGCCTGAAAAGTATGTTTCAGGAGCAGGCACGAACTGAGAGGTACCAGACGGTTAAGTCTCTCATTGAATGCAAGCTACCAAAGGAAGGTCCAGTCAGTCCTCATGTCATAAAGATGATGGGTTATATTGATAACCTGGGGAAGCTGGATTGTCCCATTAGCCAAGAGTTGGCTACTGACATCATTCTACAGTCACTACCGTCAAGCTATGATCAGTTTGTTATGAACTATAACATGAACAACTTGACGAAGACGTTGACTGAACTGCATGGCATGCTCAAGATAGTTGAGCCTAATATCAAGAAGGGCACTCCAAACGTACGTATGGTACAAGGAGGCAAGAAGTTTAAGAAACTTGGCAAGGGCAAGGGAAAGGGCAAGGCTGTCCAGGTTGAGAACCAGGACAAGTCTGCGCCAGCTACCAAACACAAGCCCGACCCATCTAAGACTGATAAGTGCCATTACTGTAATGAGCTTGGGCATTGGAAGAGAAATTGAAACAAACTCCTGGAAGAGAAGAAGAAGAAGAAGACTTTCGAGACTTCATCTTCAGGTATTTATGTTATAGAAGTAAATGTTACTACTTCTGGTTCTACTTCTTGGGTATTGGATACCGGTTGTGGTGCTCATATTTGTACAAATATGCAGGGCCTAAGCAACAATAGGACGTTGGAGAAAGGACAAGTGGACCTGCGTGTGGGGAATCGAGCAAGAGTTGCTGCATTAGCCGTAGGAACAATTAATTTGTCTTTACCTTCTGGTTTGGTTTTAGAACTCAATAATTGCTACTATGTACCTGCTATAAGCAGAAATATTATTTATGTTCCTGTTTTGGATATGGAAGGATATCAGTTTTCAATTAAGAATAAATGTTGTTCTTTTGATTACAATGATATATTTTATGGTAGCAGTCCATTAGAGAATGGGCTTTATGTTCTAAACCAAAGCACACCAATCTATAACATTAATACCAAGAGATTCAAGTCAAATGACATGAATCAGACTTTTCTCTGGCATTGTCGTTTGGGCCACATAAATGAGAAACAGATTCAGAAGCTCCATAGTGATGGGCTTCTGGGCTCATTTGATTATGAATCATGTGAGAAATGCGAATCTTGTTTACTAGGCAAAATGACCAAGGCCCCTTTCAACAATCAAAATGAGAGGGCCATTGACCTATTGGGCCTTATACATACTGATGTGTGCGGCCCAATGAGCACAAGTGCCAGAGGAAACTTTCGGTACTTCATTACCTTCACTGATGATTTCAGTAGGTATGGCTATGTCTATTTAATGAGACACAAGTCGGAATCTTTTGAAAGGTTCAAAGAGTTCCAAAATGAAGTACAGAATCAACTTGGCAAAAGTATTAAGGCTCTTCGATCAGATCGTGGAGGAGAATACTTAAGCCAAGAATTCAGTGATCATCTAAGAGATTGTGGAATTGTTTCGCAACTCACTCCTCCTGGAACACCCCAATGGAATGGAGTGTCCGAGAGGAGGAATCGGACTTTATTAGATATGGTTCGATCAATGATGAGTCACTCATCTCTTTCATTATCCTTATGGGGATACGCTCTAGAAACGTGTGCGTTTACACTTAATAGGGTTCCGTCGAAATCAGTTGCAAAGACACCACATGAGATGTGGACTAGAAATGTTCCAAGTTTGTCTTTCCTGAAGATTTGGGGTTGTGAAGCTTATATTAAGCGGTTAATTACAGATAAGCTCGAACCCAAATCTGATAAATGCTACTTCGTTGGTTATCCTAAGGAAACCAAGGCTTACTATTTTTACAACCAATCCGAGAACAAAGTGTTTGTTGCTCGGAACTGCATCTTTCTTGAAAGAGAGTTTCTTTCCAAGAGGAACAGTGGGAGTAAAGTACAACTCGAAGAAGTTCGAGAACCACAGGAGACCGCTCAGCCCGTTGAGGAAGAGCAACAGTTGGATCTACAAAGAGTTGTAGAAACCACGCCTGTGGAGCCTGAAATTCGCAGATCCGAAAGGATCCGTCACGAGCCTGAGAGATATGGATTTCTCGTAACTAATTGTCATGACTTGTTGATCATTGACAGTGACGAGCCCGCGAATTTTGAAGAAGCAATGATGAGCCCTGACTCCGAAAAGTGGCTGAAAGCCGCTAAATCCGAAATGGGATCCATGTCACAGAACCAAGTGTGGACTTTGGTTGATTTACCCGATGGTGCAAAAGCCATTGAGTGTAAATGGATTTTCAAGAAGAAAATTGATGTGGATGGAAATATTAAGATATACAAAGCAAGGTTGGTGGCAAAAGGTTTCAAACAAATTCATGGTATTGACTATGATGAAACCTATTCCCCTGTCGCTATGCTTAAGTCCATTTGGATTCTCCTAGCAACAGCCGCTCATTATGATTATGAGATCTGGCAGATGGATGTGAAAACAGCTTTCCTAAATGGAATTCTGGAAGAGGATGTGTACATGACACAACCTGAAGGTTTCATCAATCCTGATGCTGCTAGGAAGGTATGTAAGCTTCATCGATCAATTTATGGATCGAAGCAAGCATCTCGGAGTTGGAATCTTCGTTTTGATGAAGCAGTCAAAAAGTTTGATTTCATCAGAAACGAAGAGGAACCGTGTGTTTACAAGAAGACTAGTGGGAGTGCAGTTGCATTTCTCGTATTGTATGTAGATGACATACTTCTTCTCGGAAATGACATTCCGTTGTTGCAGTCTATCAAGACTTGGCTCGGAAGTTGTTTTTCAATGAAAGACATGGGAGAAGCCGCGTACATTCTTGGAATAAGAATCTATAGAGATAGATTAAACAAGTTAATTGGATTGTGTCAAGATACTTATATCGATAAGGTCTTACACAGATTCAGTATGCATGATTCCAAGAAGGGCTTCATACCAATGTCTTATGGCATAAGTCTCAGCAAGAAGCAGTGTCCTGCGACACCTGCGGAGCGAGAACGCATGGGTCGGATTCCTTATGCTTCGGCCTTAGGATCCATCATGTATGCCATGCTCTGTACTCGTCCAGATGTTGCTTGTGCTTTAAGCATGACGAGTAGATACCAATCTGATCCAGGTGAAAGTCACTGGACAGCTGTCAAGAACATTCTGAAGTATTTGAGAAATACTTAGGATAAATTCTTGGTGTACGGAGGAAGTGATGAGCTGGTAGTAAGTGGTTACACAGACGCAAGTTTTTAGATGGACAAAGACGATTTCCGATCACAATCTGGTTACATATTTTGTCTGAACGGCGGTGCAGTTAGTTGGAAAAGTTCCAAGCAGGACACTGTAGCAGATTCCACGACTGAAGCTGAGTACCTCGCTGCTTCTGAAGCGGCAAAGGAGGTTGTTTGGATCAATAAGTTCATCACTGAAATTGGTGTTGTTCCTAGTATTTCTGAGCCAGTGGCTTTGTATTGTGACAACAATGGAGCCATTGCGCAAGCAAAGGGACCTAGGTCACACCAGAAGTCCAAACACATAGGGAGGAGATATCACCTTATCCGTGATATCATTAACAGAGGAGATGTGAAGATCAGCAGAGTCCCGACGGATGAGAATGTTGCTGATCCTCTGACCAAGCCTCTCCCAAGGCCTAAGCATGAGAGTCATACTGCAGCTATAGGCATTAGATTTCTTAAGATATGATCTTAATTTCAGTGGGAGTTGTATTTGGTTTTTTAGTTATGACATGATGTTCGTAAAACATAATTTGGTTATGTTATTTTAATGAAATTGTTTCAGTATTATTTAATTGTGTTGTTAAATAATTGTCCTAAAGTAATTTATGACATTTTATAGGTCATCAAGTATGTGACTTGATCATGAAACCCTATAAGCAATAAATGACATAAATTATAATGGTCCCTGGTCGAGGTTGTTAAAGTGGGACATTAACAACCGCGTGAGACTAGTATGTGAGGTGACTGATGACTAAGTTTCATGGAGTCATTAATAAGAGTATTAAAGTCAATCACATAGATATGTGTTGGAGAACACAAGATCGGATTTGACCCATTGATGAGAACTCTACAAGATGGTTATATGAGTGTCATAAGAGTTTCTCATTACGACTATAGAGTATAGTCCTTAGACCTGAGTTCATCATGATTTCTTACATATGGATTGGTCCGTCTTGACTTTGTCAAACGTCAGCCGTAACTGGTGACTATAAAGACACTGATTGGACGTATCATGAAATATGAAAGGGACATGGATGCAACGAGATGGGATTTGTACCTCCTATATAACAGGAGATAAATATCTTTGGGCCTATCGAAGATTTAATACTGAGAAATGCGTGGCCGCGCTCAAACGAGGTGATTGTCAGTCGTTTGTCTTATCAGTATAAATCAGAGTTCGATAAACATGATCTAGCTAAATAAGGATGACACTGTTCTTGCCTTATGCCAGATCGAGATATAGATACAAAGGGATTATAGAAATAGATGATTCCAGTACAAGTGGGAGATTGTTGGGAATGTCTTGAAATCTATTGTACTTGCTCTAAGTGAGAGTTGTATTGTCGAGGTGAGACAGTCATATAATACTGGGCAATCATAATGCTTTGCTAGAAGCCACTTATGATCAATGAGTTTAGAACTTATTGCTAGTGTTATATGATCCTACATGGTCACACACCTAAGCAAACTGGACATAGAATATGAGGTTGATCATTAATGTAATGACATGATAAATGCATATTTTATATGCATTCAATATTGAGTTTCTGAGGCAGTGTCGATCGACACAGATCGCGAATGACCCAATTAACTTCGGTTTAATCGTTGGTTAATCAGGTCGTGGTATAAGTCAACATATATAAGATATATGGTCGACTTTTACACATAATCTAACCTAATTCACAGCCACCAAAAGAAACAGAAAACCTCCTGAGAGATCTTATCTCTAATGGCACTTGTTGGGAATGTCCTGAAATCTACCGTACTATCTCTAGAAAGTATGATAAGTGTCGAGATCACACATAAGTCATAAATACTGGGTGATCATGATGACTTGCTAGAGTCCGCTCTTGATCTATAAGTTTAGGACTTATTACCAGTATTGTATGATCCCTAAGGGTCACACACCATAGCTAACGGGAAAGTTAACAAGGAATTAATACGGTAAGATGCAAGGCATTTACTGTATTTGTACAGAGAATTGGGCCAGACAAAATACAGGCTTTTGTCTGATTTGTGTCTTGGGCCCAAAATCCTAATAGGCCATTAGTTTAATAACTTGGGCCCATATAAGGAAGAGGAATGGCGCCTAGGGCTCAGACATATCACCCTCTGCGATTTCCCTGTGCCGTCTTCCTCTCTCTCTGATTCATTCCAGCTTGGTCTAGCAGCCTGATCCATAGCTTGTAAGCGTGTGGATACCAAGGAGGAGCCGGTAATCATCTGCTCTAAGTGATCTCGACATTACCAATCAATCCGCTGCACTCTAAAAGAGGTAATGATCCTGATCGGTATGATTCAACTGCAAATCACCTAGATCCTAGATTATTATGTGCTAGTATGTTTCTAAATTTAGAAAGTTTCTAAAATAAGTAAGTTTCCCAAAATAGTAATCTTCTATTTTTGGAAAGAAAATCTAAAATCCTCAAAACTAATATCAAGCTTGGATGTCTTGCCCAATCTTGTCAGCTACTTAACGCTTATTCAATTACAGATATGGCTTACAGTGTGAGGTGTCTGTTTTTGCGTAAGTAAAGTAGTATATAGTCACTAATTTCATTGGGAGTCCCAGACTTTAGTGATTATTTGGCTGTAAGAGATTGGTTTCCTTGACTGGGCCATCGGGAGTCCCGGGCCTTGAGACATCTGGTGAATTGGGCCTTGGGCCCAATCCACAACCGAGAGTTATATGGTTATAACTAGCTGTGTGTATGCTTACCAAGTAAAGCTAATTCTGGGTGACGGCCAGTGGCCCACTTTGGAATTAGCTGAACATGGGTCTCGGAATCATTGCATTCTTATGAGGTTGAACAAAGAAATTTTGAATGCAATGCGAGTTTTCTTATAAGTTGTTAAGATTACTCTTTTATGAACTAAATAACTAAAACTCTATTGTCTCATAATTTCAGCTATGTCAAGCACAACAACACAAAACACTTTCTCGATCCGGTCTGCCCTTGAGAAGGACAAACTGAACGGATCAAACTTCCTGAACTGGTCCAGGAACCTGAGACTTGTGCTCAGGCAGGAGAAGAAGGCTTATGTCCTTGAAAGAGTTCTCTCTCCTAGACCTGCGAATAATGCCGCACAAGCTGTGAAGAATGCTTGGGATACGCATTCTTCAGATGCTAATGACGTGGTTTGCCTAATGTTGGCGACAATGGCTCCCGAACTGCAGATGCAGTGGGAAGGCCTGACTTGTCCCATGGAACTGATGGCAAACCTGAAAGCGTTGTTTCAGGAGCAGGCTCGTACAGAGAGATTCCAAACTGTTAAGAATCTCTTGGACTGTAAAATGGCTAAGGATGCAGCAGTGAGTCCACATGTTCTAAAAATGATGGGTTATCTCGATCATTTGACTAGACTCGACTGTCCTATAAGCCAAGAGCTTGCTTGTGATATCGTCCTGCAGTCTCTTACTCCTGCATATGACCAGTTCATCTTGAACTATAATATGCATGGGTTGATAAAGACTTTGTCTGAGCTACATGGTATGCTCAAGACTGCAGAACCTAATCTGAAGAAGGCCAAGGAGCCTTCTGTACTCATGGTGCAGAAGGGCAAGGGTTTTAAGAAATCCGCTGCAGACAAGGGAAAGGGCAAGGCAGTTAACAATGAAAAGGCCAAGCCCAAGCCCGTGTCTAAAGCTGGGCCTTCTGATATCTGCCACTTTTGCAAAGAGGCAGGGCATTATCGCAGGGACTGTAAGAAATACCAGGAAAGTCTGAAGAAGAAGAAGAAGTCCTTGGAGACTACTGCTTCAGGTATTTTTGTTATTGAAGTAAATACTACTACTTCTGATAATACCACTTGGGTATTGGATACTGGATGTGGGGCTCATATTTGTACTAATATGCAGGCGCTCAGCAACAGTAGAAGGTTGAAGCAAGGGCAAGTATAGTTGCGGGTTGGCAATGGAGCGAAGGTTCCAGCACTGGCCGTTGGCACTTACTTGTTGTCTTTACCTTCTGGATTGATTTTAGAACTTGAGAATTGTTATTTTGTACCTGCTATAAGCAAAAATATCATTTCAGTTTCATTATTGGATTTGCAAGGATTTGATTTTTCTATTAAGAATAAATTGTGTTCCTTTAATCTCAATAATATGTTCTATGGCTGTGCCCCTCTTGTTAATGGGCTGTACATGCTGGATCAATCTGCTCCAGTATATAACATTAATACAAAACGGTTCAAATCTAACGAAGAAAATGAAACGTTTCTCTGGCATTGTCGTTTGGGGCACATTAGTGAGAAACGCGTCAAGAGGCTCCATTCAAATGGACTCTTGGGCTCATTTGACTTTGAGTCTTGTGAGCAATGCGAATCTTGCCGAATGGGCAAAATGACACGGGCCCCTTTTAATAAACCCACAGAAAGGGCCAGTGAACTATTGGGCCTGATACATACTGACGTGTGTGGCCCAATGTCCACAAATGCTAGAGGAAACTATCAGTACTTCATTACATTCACTGATGATTTCAGTAGATATGGATATGTCTACTTGATGAAACATAAGTCGGAAACCTTTGAGAAGTTCAAAGAATTCCAGAATGAAGTACAGAACCAGCTTGGTAAAAGTATTAAGGCTCTTCGGTCGGACCGAGGAGGAGAATACTTGAGCCAGGAATTCCGTGATCATCTGAGTGAGTGTGGGATCATCTCCCAACTCACACCTCCTGGAACACCTCAGTGGAATGGTGTGTCTGAGAGAAGGAATCGGACATTGTTAGATATGGTCCGATCCATGATGAGTCACACATACCTTCCTATATCCCTTTGGGGATATGCTTTGCTGACCGCAACGTTCACACTGAACAGAGTGCCATCAAAAGCAGTAGCAAAGACACCATATGACTTATGGACTGGAAAAGCTCCAGCAATGTCTTTTCTCAGAATTTGGGGTTGTGAAGCCTATGTCAAAAGATTAATCTCAGACAAGCTTACACCAAAATCTGACAAATGCTACTTCATTGGTTATCCTAGGGATACCAAGGCTTATTACTTCTATCTGCGATCCGAGAACAAGATCTTTGTTGCTCGGGATTGCACTTTTCTTGAGAGGGAATTTCTCTCTAAGAAAGATAGTGGGAGTAAGGTACAGCTTGATGAAATTCAAGAAGGACAGGAACCTGTTCAACCTAATGAGGAAGAACAACAGGATGAATTACATGAATCTGTAATAGAACCTGAACCTGCAGTACCTGAAGTTCGAAGATCCGGAAGGATCCGTCACGAACCCGATAGATATCAGGGATTCCTCGTGACTAATTGCCATGATCTTTTGATCATTGACGGTGATGAACCCTCGAACTTTGCAGAAGACATGATGGGCCCTGACTCCTTAAGGTGGCGTGAAGCCACTGAATCCGAGATGGACTCCATGTCTGTCAACCGAGTGTTTTCACTGGTTGATTTACCCGCTGGTGCTAAAGCCATCGAGTGTAAATGGATCTTCAAGAAGAAGATTGACATGGATGGAAATGTCCAGATTTACAAGGCCAGGTTGGTGGCAAAAGGTTTCAAGCAAATTCATGGTATAGACTATGATGAAACCTATTCACCAGTGGCCATGATGAAATCAATTCGGATTCTCCTAGCAACTGCCGCTTATTATGATTATGAGATTTGGCAGATGGATGTGAAAACCGCCTTCCTGAATGGAATCTTGGAGGAGGATGTGTACATGACACAGCCTGACGGTTACATTGATCCTAAGAATGCTGGGAAAGTATGCAAGCTTCACAAATCCATTTATGGATTGAAGCAAGCATCGAGGAGTTGGAATCTTCGTTTTGATGAAGCAATAAAGAATTTTGACTTCATCAGAAACAAGGAAGAACAATGTGTGTATAAGAAAACTAGTGGGAGCAAAGTGGCGTTTCTTATCCTATATGTCGATGACATATTACTTCTTGGAAATGATATTCCAATGCTGAAGTCTGTAAAAGACTGGCTGGGAAGTTGTTTTTCCATGAAGGACATGGGTGAAGCCGCGTATGTTCTTGGAATCCGAATCTTTAGAGACAGATCTAAAAAGCTGATTGGACTTTGTCAAGATGCTTATATAGATAAAATCCTGCATCGATTGGGAATGGAAAAATCCAAGAAGGGGTTCACGCCAATGATATATGGTGCTACACTAAGCAAGGATCAGTGTCCTAAAACACCTGATGAGCTTAAGCGCATGAGTAGGATTCCTTATGCTTCGGCTATAGGATCTATCATGTATGCCATGATCTGTACTCGTCCTGATGTTGCTTATGCACTAAGCATGACGAGTAGGTACCAGTCTAATCCAGGTGAGAATCACTGGATTGCCGTAAAGAATATCCTGAAGTATTTAAGGAATACTAAGGACAAATTCTTGGTTTACGGAGGAAGTGAAGTGCTTGAAATGAGTAGATTCACGGATGCAAGTTTTCAGACAGATAAAGATGATTTCCGGTCACAGTCTGGTTACATCTTCTGTCTGAATGGCGGTGCAGTAAGTTGGAAGAGCTCCAAGCAGAGCACCGTGGCAGATTCCACAACTAAAGCTGAATACATCGCTGCTTCAGAATCCGCGAAGGAAGGAGTTTGGATAAGGAACTTCCTGATTGAACTCGGTGTATTCCCAAATGCCACTGAGCCTCTAGCACTGTATTGTGACAACAATGGTGCAATTGCTCAAGCCAAGGAACCGAGACATCATCAGAAATCCAAACATATTATGAGAAGGTATCACCTGATTCGTGATATAGTGAATAGAGGTGAAGTGATGGTCAGCAGAGTTCCCACTGATGAGAACGTGGCTGACCCGTTGACAAAGCCACTCCCGAGACCTAAGCACGAGTTGCATACTGCTGCTGTAGGAATTAGAGATATTCAAATGTAATCTCTTTTTGAGTGGGAGTTGTGAGGGCTTTATTTTAGTTATTTTGATTGGTTCATGTAAACATTTTTAAATGTTAATGAAATTTATTTCTGGATTATTTTTAACTGTGATATAAAATAATCGTTCCAAAATAATTCATGTCATTATATATGGGCCATCGAAGTACATGAGTAGACTTGATCCTGAAACCCCATATTTAACGAAATGACATAAATTATAGTGTCCATAGTCGAAGGTTGTTGAAATTGGAACACCAACAACCACTTGAGACTAGATTGTGTTGAGACTTATGACCAAGTTTCGAGGGGTCATAGATGCGCGGCATCAAAGTCGACACATAGGTATATGTAGGGGAGCATATGACCGGACATGGCCCGCTGATGAGAACTCTACAAGATATTAATATCTGTGTCATAAGAGGTTCTCATATACGACTATAGAGTATAGTCCTTAGACCTGAGTTCGCATGCATGTGGCTGCACATGGAGTGATGCCCTTTGATCATTGTCTTACGCTGTTTCGTAACTGGGAGCTATAAGGACCTTGGTTGGGTGTATCATGAAGTGTGTAGTTTATAGTGATGGAACAAGATGGGATTTGTCCCTGCCGTTTAACGGAGGTATATCTCTAGGCCAATCGGAGACTTGATAACTGGTAAGAGAGTGGCCACTCCCAAACGGACTTGCCCAAGTCGTTTGCATTGTCAGTATCAAATCTTGTCCGATGAACATGGTCTGGCTATATAAGGATGACACGTATCTTGCCTTATGCCAGATCGAGATATTGAGACAAAAGGATTAGGGAATGTAGGTATCCAGTACAAGTGGGAGATTGTTGGGAATGTCCTGAAATCTACCGTACTATCTCTAGAAAGTATGATAAGTGTCGAGATCAGACATAAGTCATAAATACTGGGTGATCATGATGACTTGCTAGAGTCCGCTCTTGATCTATAAGTTTAGGACTTATTACCAGTATTGTATGATCCCTAAGGGTCACACACCATAGCTAACGGGAAAGTTAACAAGGAATTAATACGGTAAGATGCAAGGCATTTACTGTATTTGTACAGAGAATTGGGCCAGACAAAATACAGGCTTTTGTCTGATTTGTGTCTTGGGCCCAAAATCCTAATAGGCCATTAGTTTAATAACTTGGGCCCATATAAGGAAGAGGGAGGCGCAGCCTAGGGTAACGACACATCACCCATCTGCGAATTTTAGCCTGTAGCCGTCCTCCTCTCTCTCTGATTGATTCCAGCTTGGTCTAGCAGCCTGATCCATAGCTTGTAAGCGTGTGGATACCAAGGAGGAGCCGGTAATCATCTGCTCTAAGTGATCTCGACATTACCAATCAATCCGCTGCAATCTATAAGAGGTAATGAATCCTGATCTGTTTATGATTCAACTGCAAATCACCTAGATCCTAGATTGATTATGTGCTAGGATGTAACCTGATAATTACACCATGAACACACATAATCCTACAGCACTAGCATCCCATGTTGATAACAGTACTGCTGTGCGTGTGGATACCATGCAGAGGCGCAGCATTGTTTCAGTCTATTAAGGACTTGACTCGAAAGTTGTTTTTTGATAAGAAATATGGGCTGCCAATCTCCAGGTATACATTCTTGAGATCTATAGAATCTATAGAGATAGATTGGACCCTAGATAATTAGGGATTGTGTCAATTTATACTTATGGTTGATAAGGTCTGCATTAGGTCTAATATGCACGAAATCGCCAGGAAAGGGCTTCATGCTCGTATGACGTCTTGCGACCATTCACTCGACACTCAATAGGACGCAGTGAACATCCTTACGACACACGCAATGAGCAAGAGCGAATGACCGTTCCCAGACATTTGCTAGCAAGGCGACCATCTCAGATGTCTTACCAGATGTGATCAAAATTTTAGTGGAAGTTGTTGTTGAACATTTTAGCCCGATGATATGATGTTCGAAGTAAGCATAATTTGCGATTATGTTCAATGAATTCGGACCATCAGTACCGATTTAATTATGTTATTAAACCTCCATAGTCCCTAATTTATGACGATTTTCATATGGTCATCAAGTAGTGTGACTTGAATCATGAAACCCTATAGATACCTGCGAATGCACATAAATTATGTTGCGTAGCCAAAGAACGAGGTTGTTAAAGTGGGACATTAACAGACTCGTTCAAGAGGACTAGTATGTGAGAAGTGACCTGATCGACAAAGAATTCGAACGAATAGACGCAAACACAGCGGAAAGTAAACAAGCGGGGTCGTGACGAAGAAGATGAAGAAGGAACGCCTCCGCCGAGAAGACGCATAAACATGATAATGGGAGGACTACCAATGGTAAATGACTCAGTTCGCTCAATCAAGGAGTATGAACGTCGAGCCATGGCCGCCCAGCATTACCGATGAAACGCTAGCGAAGAACTCAGGATTGGCGGTGAAATCAGTTTCGTCGAACAAGATGCCGAGGGCGTAGACCGACCACATAACGACCCACTCGTCGTCGCTATGCGAATAGGCGATTGCAAAGTTGAAAAGATCTTGACCGACACTGGAAGTTCGGTAGACCTATTCTTCAGAGAAACATTACAACGAATGGAACTCAGCGACTACCGTATCAAGCCGTCTACTAAGCCATTAACCGGCTTCTCGGGCGATTCGATCAACACGATCGGAACAATCAAACTCCCTGTCTACGTCGGCCGAATCACCAAGCTGATTAAATTTGTGGTCGTCCACTGACCAGCTATCTATAACGTCATCCTCGTTACGCCTTGGATCCACGAGATGAGAGCAGTACCTTCTACATATCACCAGTGCGTCAAGTTTCCCACCCCGTTCGGCGTGTTTACGCTGCGAGGAGACCATAAGATATCCCGAACGTGCTTCCGCATCGAGCACAAGATGCGCCGCAAGTCGCAGGCATATCTAGTCGCAGAGCCTCGAATCGAGCTACCACCGCCTGATCGACCGCAGAAGGATGCAGTAATACAAGTCAACATCGACATAAAAGATCCTGAGCGTTGTGTTGGAATTGTGTCCAGTAATCTCGGTACTGCCTCTAGAAAGTAAGAGTATGTCAATGATCAGACATAAGTCATATAATACTGGGGGTCATGATGGCTTGCTAGAGTCCGCTCATGATCTATGAGTCTTGGACTTATTGCCTTTATTATATGATCCCATATGGGTCACACGCCTAAGCTAACAGGAAAATGTGTAGGAACGGTTTAGCAGAAGTACAGTAAAAGTGCTAGGCATTTACTGTACTTAGAGAGAATAAAGGGTTTAGCCACTGTGCATCGATCGATGCATAAGGTGCAACGATCGATGCAGTGCGCAAACACCGATGAGTTAATTGGTATTTGGGCCAAATGGCCCAAACGGAACAGGACGAGTTTTGTGTCATAAAACTCGAGTTTCAGACTGATTAACCCTAACACTGGAGCCGAAAACTCTCTCTCTGCGCCGAGTTCCCCTTGTGGTCTAGCAGCTGTTTCCTGTGAAAGCGTGTGTGAACCTTTGGAGGATTCATCCCTCGGTGTTTCTCTGATCTCAGACATACCATCTTCTTCCGCTGCAATAACAGGTATAAGGTGAGATCATCATTTGTTTCTATTCTGAGAAGAACCTAGATCGCATGTTTAGGATAATCTGAATCTGGAATTGAATCAGGATTCATCTAAACGATCCAACAGTGGTATCAGAGCTTTAGGTTCTGGTTTTTCTTGTTTAGATTCATGTTTAGGATTGTTTTAAAGAGGTGTTTTTGAATCAATCTACTGATAAGATAAAACACTTAAGAAACAAGAATTGAATCCTAAACAAACTGTTTAAAAATCGCATGACCAAACTATATTGATTTGGTATGTGATTGGCTAAACTGATTTTGCATCGACTGAGATCGCATTGCATCGATCGGGATGCAATGCAAGGATCGATCGTTGGTCAGTCGCGAGAGATTGACCGCGATCGCATGGATCGTTCAAACCGATCGCATGGATCTCGCGAGAATCTCTCGGCGCAAACCTGATAACCGTTCGTGCACACGTGAGAGCATCGATCGTTGCAGGATCGATGAACGATCGTTGCTGAGGATCGATGCTTGTGAGCATCGATCGATGCGGTTATGGTTTTGGCTCGGTTTAATTTAATTAAAATTAAACGTCTCGGTTTAATAAACAGATTTGATAATTTTATCATGTCTGGTTAAACCGGGATAAGAAATCCAATGTCGAAAGAATTATTGGATTTAGTGCCTAAACCAGGAATTTCTAATTTGATTTGGTTGGACCAAATAAATTGAGAAATTCCGGTTTAGTAAATAACCGGTTGACAATTGTGGTCATCGTAGTAATTGAAACTTGGTTAGACCAGTTTTAATGAACCAGACCGGTTATGTCAAATAATTGGACAATTGGGTCATGTCTTGGACATGGACCAATTCTTGGGCCTCGGGCCAAGAAGTTAAAACAATTGGGCCAATTATTTGAGTCTTTCTTCAGATTAATTTAAAATTTATTTTATAATATTATAAAGTCGATTTTAAATTAAAGTTTCCGAAATTTTGAAATTAGAAAGTTTCTTAAAATAGAAGTTTCTGAATTTGCGAGTTTTGGATTTTAAGAAATTTCTAAAGTTAGAAAGTTTCCAATTTTAGAAAGTTTCCAAAAATAGTAGGTTTCCATAAATAGAAAGTTTCCCGAAATAGTAATCTTCTATTTTGGGAATGAATTTTAATAAACCTACGAACCTCAAATAATATCAAGCGTTGGATGTCTTGTCCAGGCTATGTCAGCTGTCAAAGCCCATTCAATTGCATTCATGGCCTTACAGTGTGAGGATGTCTGTTTTTGCGTGGGTAAGACGGTTTGTGATTCATAAATGTCATTGGGAGTCCCAGACATTAATGATTACATGACTGTATAGTCTGGTTTTCTTGACTAGGCCATCGGGAGTCCCGGGCCTTGAGACATCAGAGTGGATTGGGCCTCGGGCCCAGATTCACAACCAAGAGTTATATCACGGATATAATTAGCCGATATAGGGCTTACCGATATAAGCTAAGGTTGGGTGACGGCCAGTGGCCCACTTTGATCTTAGTTATATGTGGATCTTGGAATCATTATATTCTATTGAGGGTAACTTATGTTATTGAATATAATGCATGATTAATCATATTATAATTTAATACGAGATTAATCATTTTGAACATATAACTAATAACCTTTTTATTTATATATTTCAGATATGACTACTACAAGCACACAAAACACGTTCTCGATCCGGTCTGTTCTCGAGAAGGAGAAGCTGACTGGAACGAACTTCCTGACATGGTCAAGGAACTTGAGGCTGGTCCTCAAGCAGGAGAAGAAGGATTATGTCCTTCGAGATCCCCTCCCCGAGAGGCCTCTTGCCAATGCTGCCAGGACTCTGCACAATGCTTGGGAAAAGCATTCGTCAGATGAAAATGATGTTTATTGCCTGATGTTGGTGACAATGACTCCAGAGCTGCAAAAGCAGTTCGAAAGTGTATTGTCTCCAATCGAGATCATGGCAAGCCTGAAATCGCTTTTTCAGGAGCAGGCTAGGACCGAGAGGTTCCAGACAGTTAAGAACCTCTTGGACTGTAAGTTGGCTGCGAATGCGGCAGTGAGTCCTCATGTGTTGAAGATGATGGGTTATCTCGATCATCTTCACAAACTCGACTGCCCAATCAGCCAGGAACTTGCCTGCGACATCATTCTGCAGTCTTTACCTGCAAGCTATGATCAGTTCATTCTGAACTTTAACATGCATGGCTTGAGTAAGACACTACCTGAGCTTCACGGAATGCTCAAGACTGCAGAGCCCAACTTGAAGAAAACCGCCAAGGACCCCAATGTACTTATGGTACAAAAGGGCAAGGGGTTTAAGAAGTCTTCTGCTAAGGATAAGGGAAAGGCCAAGGGTGTCCAAGTCGAGGACAAGGACACGCCAAAGCCCAAGCCCAAGTCCAAGGCTGGGCCAACTGACATGTGCAGGTTCTGCAAAGAACTGGGGCATTGGAGAAGAGATTGCAAGAAATTCCAGGAAGGTCTAAAGGAATTAAAGAAGAAGACTTTCGAGACTTCTTCATCAGGTATTTTTGTTATAGAAGTTAATACAACTACTTCTGATAATACCTCATGGGTCATGGATACTGGTTGTGGGGCTCATATTTGTACTAATATGCAGGCACTCAGCAACAGTAGAAGGCTGAAGCAAGGACAAGTGGAACTACGAGTTGGGAATGGAGCGAAAGTTTCAGCACTAGCTGTAGGAACTTACTTGTTGTCTTTACCTTCGGGATTGATTTTAGAACTTAATAATTGTTATTTTGTACCTGCTATAAGCAGAAATATTATTTCAATTTCTTTGTTGGATTTGGAAGGTTATGATTTTTCAGTTAAGAATAAATTATGTTCCTTCAATCGCAACAATTTGTTCTATGGTTCTGCCCCTCTTACGAATGGGCTTTACATACTCGATCAATCCGCGCCAATTTATAACATTAATACAAAACGGTTTAAACCTAATGAGGAAAACCGAACATTTCTATGGCATTGTCGTTTAGGGCACATCAGCGAGAAACGCATCAAGAGGCTCCATTCGAATGGACTTCTTGGCTCATTTGACTTTGAGTCATGTGAGAAATGCGAATCCTGCATGATGGGCAAAATGACACGGGCCCCCTTTAATAAACCTAACGAGAGGGCCAGTGACTTATTGGGCCTGATACACACTGATGTGTGTGGCCCAATGTCCACAAATGCAAGAGGAAACTATCAGTACTTCATTACCTTCACTGATGATTTCAGTAGGTATGGATATGTTTATTTAATGAAACATAAGTCTGAATCTTTTGAGAAGTTCAGAGAATTCCAAAAATGAAGTACAGAACCAACTTGGCAAAATCATTAAGGCTCTTCGGTCCGACCGAGGAGGAGAATACTTAAGCCAAGAATTCAGTGATCATCTGAGAGAGTGTGGGATCGTATCCCAACTCACTCCTCCTGGAACACCTCAATGGAATGGTGTGTCTGAGAGGAGAAATCGGACCTTATTGGATATGGTTCGATCTATGATGAGTCACACAGACCTTCCAATATCCCTTTGGGGATATGCTCTGCTAACAGCAGTGTTCACACTAAACAGAGCGCCATCAAAAGCAGTAGCAAAGACACCATATGAATTATGGACTGGAGAAACTCCAGTGCTGTCTTATCTAAGAATTTGGGGTTGTGAAGCCTATGTAAAGAGATTAATCTCAGATAAGCTTACACCAAAATCTGATAAATGCTACTTCATTGGTTATCCACGGGAAACCAAGGCTTATTACTTCTATCTACGTTCCGAGAACAAGATTTTTGTTGCCCGGGATTGTAACTTTCTTGAGAGAGAGTTTCTCTCTAAGAAAGACAGTGGGAGTAAGGTACTGCTTGAAGAAATTCAAGATGAACAGGATACTGCTCAACCTAATGAGGAAGAGCAGCAGGAGGATCTACAAGAAATTGTAGAGCCTGAACCTGTAGTACCTGAAGTTCGAAGATCCGGGAGGATCCGTCACGAACCCGAGAGATATCAGGGATTCCTCGTGACTGACTGTCATGATCTTTTGATCATTGATGGTGATGAACCATCGAACTTCAATCAAGCCATGATGGGCCCAGATTCCTCAAAGTGGCGCAAGGCCACTGATTCCGAAATGGACTCCATGTCGGTCAACCAAGTCTTTTCGTTGGTTGACTTACCCGCTGGTGTAAAAGCCATCGAGTGCAAATGGATCTTCAAGAAGAAGATTGACGTGGATGGAAATGTCCAGATTTATAAAGCCAGGTTGGTGGCAAAAGGTTTCAGACAAGTTCACGGTGTGGACTACGATGAAACCTATTCACCGGTGGCTATGATGAAATCTATTCGGATTCTACTAGCAACTGCAGCTTTTCATGATTATGAAATTTGGCAGATGGACGTGAAAACCGCATTCCTGAATGGTATTCTGGAAGAGGATGTGTATATGACGCAACCTGACGGTTACATAGATCCAAAGAATGCTGGGAAAATGTGCAAGCTTCATAAATCCATTTATGGATTGAAGCAAGCATCGAGGAGCTGGAATCTTCGTTTTGATGAAGCGATCAAGCAATTTGACTTTATCAGAAACGAAGAAGAACAATGCGTATATAAGAAAACTAGTGGGAGCAAAATCGTTTTTCTTATTCTGTATGTCGATGACATACTGCTTCTCGGAAACGACGTTCCAATGCTGAAGTCTGTAAAAGACTGGCTTGGAAGTTGTTTTTCCATGAAAGACATGGGTGAAGCCGCATACGTTCTTGGAATTAGGATCTATCGGGATAGACCTAAGAGGCTGATAGGCTTGTGTCAAGACTCATACATTGACAAAGTCCTACAAAGATTCAGCATGAAAGATTCCAAGAAGGGCTTCACGCCAATGGTACATGGCACAACGCTAAGCAAGAAGCAGAGCCCTACGTCGGCTGCTGAGCTTGAGCGCATGAAGAATATTCCTTATGCATCTGCAATAGGATTTTTCATGTATGCCATGATCTGTACTCGTCCTGATGTTGCTTATGCATTGAGCATGACGAGTAGATACCAGTCAAATCCAGGTGAAAACCATTGGATTGCCGTAAAGAATATCTTGAAGTATCTAAGACATACTAAGGATAAATTCTTGGTGTACGGTGGAAGTGATGTGCTTAAAGTCAGTGGATTCACGGACGCAAGTTTCCAGACAGACACAGATGATTTCCGGTCACAGTCCGGTTATGTCTTTTGTCTGAATGGCGGTGCAGTAAGTTGGAGAAGCTCCAAGCAGGACACCGTTGCTGATTCCACTACAGAAGCTGAATATATCGCCGCCTCAGAAGCAGCGAAGGAAGCTGTTTGGATACGAAAGTTCATTATGGAACTAGGTGTGATACCAGATGCGGCTGAGCCTCTGGCGCTATTTTGTGACAACAATGGTGCTATAGCTCAGGCAAAGGAACCAAGATCACACCAGAAATCCAAGCATGTTCAAAGAAGATATCACTTGATACGTGACATCGTTAATAGAAAGGAAGTCAAGATCAGCCGAGTTCCGACAGATGATAATGTCGCTGATCCGTTGACAAAGCCACTCCCAAGGCCTAAGCTCGAGTTCCTGACTGAAGCTGTAGGCATTAGAAACATTGAAATGTAATCTAAATTTGAGTGGGAGTTTTGTGAGCTTTATTTTAGTTATTTGATATGTTCTTGTAAAACATTATTTTATGTTTTAATGAAATTATTATTTCAAGATTATTTTAACTGTGATGAAATAATCGTTCCAAAATGATATAAACCATTTTATAGGTCATCGAAGTAAATGACTTGATCTTGAGTCATCGAAGTCATTTAGCTTGATCATGAGACCCTATATTTGATAGATGTTATATATCATCCCGTCCCCAGTCGAAGGTTGTTGAAATTGGAACATCAACAACCGTGTGAGACTGGATTGGTACGTGACTTATGACAAAGTCTCAGTGTGTCATAGATGCGCGGCATCAAAGTCAGTACATAGGTGTATGTTGGGAACATACGACCGGACAAGACCCGCTTATAAGAACTCTTCAGGATATTTGTATCTGTGTCATAAGAGATTCTTACTACGACTATAGAGTATAGTCCTTAGACCTGAGTTCACATGCATGTGACTGCACATGGACTGATGTACTTTGATCATTGTCTAACGCTATCGTTCTGCGATAGCTGTAAGGACCTTGTTTGGGTACATCATGAAATGAGTAGTTTACAGTGATGGAACAAGATGGGATTTGTCCCTCCAATATAAATGGAGTGAATATCTCTAGGCCAATCGGAGATTTGAATACTGGAAAACGCATGGCCATGCTCAAACGGACTTTCCCGAGTCGTTTGGATTGTCAGTATCAAATCAGAGTCCGATGAACGAGATTAGGCTTTATAAGGATGACACTAATCTTGCCTTATGACTAATCGAGATATTGAGACAAAAGGATTATGAATACAGAGATTCCAGTACAAGTGGGAGATTGTTGGAATTGTGTCCAGTAATCTCGGTACTGCCTCTAGAAAGTAAGAGTATGTCAATGATCAGACATAAGTCATATAATACTGGGGGTCATGATGGCTTGCTAGAGTCCGCTCATGATCTATGAGTCTTGGACTTATTGCCTTTATTATATGATCCCATATGGGTCACACGCCTAAGCTAACAGGAAAATGTGTAGGAACGGTTTAGCAGAAGTACAGTAAAAGTGCTAGGCATTTACTGTACTTAGAGAGAATAAAGGGTTTATCCACTGTGCATCGATCGATGCATAAGGTGCAACGATCGATGCAGTGCGCAAACACCGATGAGTTAATTGGTATTTGGGCCAAATGGCCCAAACGGAACAGGACGAGTTTTGTGTCATAAAACTCGAGTTTCAGACTGATTAACACTGGAGCCGAAAACTCTCTCTCTGCGCCGAGTTCCCCTTGTGGTCTAGCAGCTGTTTCCTGTGAAAGCGTGTGTGAACCTTTGGAGGATTCATCCCTCGGTGTTTCTCTGATCTCAGACATACCATCTTCTTCCGCTGCAATAACAGGTATAAGGTGAGATCATCATTTGTTTCTATTCTGAGAAGAACCTAGATCGCATGTTTAGGATAATCTGAATCTGGAATTGAATCAGGATTCATCTAAACGATCCTACACGTTGTTGGAATAGGAGCCGACCTTCGCGAAGACCTGCGGAATAAACTCGTGGAATTTATCAAAGAAAACGCCACAACCTTCTCCTGGACCACCAGTGATATGGCCGGATTTTACCCGTCCATCGCGTGCCATGAACTGCACGTCGATCCAATCTTCAAACCGATCAAGCAAAAACAGAGGAAGCTCGGTCCCGAGCGCGCCAAGGCTGTCAACGATGACGTAAAAGACTTTCAAAGGCAGGCTCGATCACCGAAGTAAAATATCCAGACTGGCTGGCGAACCCCGTCGTGGTAAAAAGAAGAATGGTACGTGGCGGGTGTGCGTAGACTTCACCGATCTGAATAAAGCGGGTCCCAAGGATAGCTTCCCACTTTCGCATATTGATCGGCTCGTTTAAGCAACCACCGGTCACGAGCTACTATCGTTTATGGATGCCTTCGCAGGGTACAATCAGATCATGATGCACCCGACGATCGGGAAAAAACCTCCTTTATCACCGACCGCGGCACGTATTGTTACAAGGTCATGCCGTTCGGGCTCAAAAATGCAGGAGCAACATACCAGCGCCTCGTCAATCGCATATTTGCCGAACAACTCGGCAAAACAATGGAGGTCTACATTGATGATATGCTCGTCAAATCCACCTCGGCAGACGACCATATCGATCATTTGGCAACATGTTTCGCAAGTTTGAACAAATATGGAATGAAGTTGAATCCGGCGAAGTGCACGTTCGCGGTCACATCGGGAGAATTCCTCGGCTACATCGTCACACGAAGAGGAATCAAAGCAAACCCAAAGAAGATAACGGCGATCACCGAGCTCCCTTCCCCGAAAAACACCCGAGAAGTCCAACGACTAACCGGACGCGTCGCGGCTTTCAACAGTTTCATCTCACGATCAACTGACAAGTGTCTCCCATTCTACAATCTCCTCCGAGGAAACAAGAAATTCGAATGGGACGCCAAATGCGAGGACGCGTTTCAACAACTAAAAACCTACCTCTCCACCCCGCCGATTCTGGCCAAACCCGAGGAGGGAGAGACACTGTACTTATACATCTCTGTATCGACCTCCGCAGTTAGCAGTGTGCTCGTCCGAGACGACCGAGGTGACCAAAAACCCATCTTCTATACGAGCAAGATCTTCGACGACGCAGAAACACGCTATAACACGCTTGAGAAACTCGCGTTAGCCGTCGTCGTCTCAGCACGAAATCTTCGCCCCTATTTTCAGTCACATTCGGTAGTGGTGCTCACAAACCAACCAATCAGAACAATCCTGCATAGTCCGAGCCAATCCGGCAGAATCGCCAGGTGGGCAGTCGAACTAAGCGAGTACGCCATCGAATACGAACCCCGAACCAGCACCAAGGCACATGTCCTAGCAGATTTCCTAATCGAATTACCACCCGAGCTCACCATCAGTGAAGCTCAGGCCCCCCAATAAAAATGGATTCTGTTCGTGGATGGTTCTTCATCCCGAAACAGCTCGAGAGTAGGCGTCAAGCTAACATCTCCGACCGGCGAACTAATCGAGCAATCTTTCCGACTGGCATTCCCAGCCTCCAATAATGAAGCCGAGTATGAAGCCCTGCTCGCAGGACTACGACTGGCCGAAGTAGTAGGGGCAAAACAAGTAGACGCGTTCGCCGACTCGCAACTCGTGGTGAACCAGTTTAATGGAGAATACGAAGCAAAAAACGAGCGCATGAATGCATACCTGAAACTCGTCCAGGAAATCGTTGCACGAATTGGGTTGGTCACGCTGACAAAGATCCCCCGAAGTGACAATTCCTCCGCGTACGCATTAGCCGCTCTAGCCTCGACTTCCGACCCCGACCTCCGCCGAATCATTCCAGTCGAATGCATAGCTTGACTGAGCATCGCACCAGACGAGGACGTACTACTCATCACCGAGGAAGATGAGGGATTGGAAGATGCTTATAAAAGCAACGAGGAAGTCATCAAGGACACCAACCCCGAACTCACAAATGCCGTCGATTGGAGAAACGAAATCAGAGAGTACATACTGAATGGGAAAGACCCCGAGGATCGTTTGGCAGCTCGCCGACTGAAAGCTCGTTGCGCGCAATATGTAATGATGAAGGACGAGCTATTTCGTAGGAGCGCGTCCAAGGCCCTCTTACGGTGCATAAACGGGCAGGAGATACAGTGGGTTACCGAGAAAACTCACGAGGGAGCAGGCGGAAACCACACAAGTGGCCGAGCATTAGCCACAAAAATCAAACGACATGGTCATTACTGGCCGACCATGGTTGCCGATTGCGAAAGTTACGTAGCCAGATGCGAGAAATGCCAAAGGCATGCACCGAGAATACACCAGCCTGTCGAGCTCTTAACCACTGCAGCAACGCCTTACCCTTTTATGCGATGGGCGATGGATATTGTCGGGCCCCTCCCGGCCTCGCACCAAAAAAAATATATCTTAATAATGATGGACTACTTCACGAAGTGGGTCGAAGCGGAGTCCTATTCGGAGATTAACGACCTCGATGTCCAAAAGTTCGTCTGGAAGTACATAATCTGCCGCCATGGTGTCCCGTATAAGATCGTAACCGATAACAGATCTCAATTCATTTCCAACCTATTCGAGGGATTCTGCACAAGGTGGAAAATTCGTCTGAGCAAATCCACCCCGAGATATCCACAAGGCAACGGACAAGCCGAGGCAACCAACAAAACAATCATAGACGGGCTCAAAAAATGAATGGAAAGCAAAAAAGGCCTTTGGGCCGACGAGCTCGATGGTGTTCTCTGGTCTCACCGAACAACACAACGAACATCAACAGGCCAAACCCCTTTTTCACTCTCCCATGGAATGGAGGCAATGTCCCCCGCGGAAATGTGCGTCCCGTAGAACCGTCTAAGCGTTTCGCCCGAGCACGAAGAACTCAACAATAATATGATCGCCGACTGCCTCGACCAACTGGAAGAGCTACGGGACCGAGCACTACTACGCCTACAAAACTACCAGCAACATATCACCCGACACTACAACAAAAAGGTTAAAGGCCAGCGCTTTGTGGAAGGCGACCTGGTCCTCCGAAAAGTATTTAAGAATACTCGCGAGTACCGAACAGGAAAGCTCGGCGCCAACTGGGAAGGTCCTTATATAGTATCCAAGGTAGTGAAATCCGGCGTTTACGAGCTCGTCACGATGAAAGGAGAGGCCATTCCACGCTCGTGGAACGTCAACAAACTCAAACGCTACCTCTACTAAGCCCAGCCGAGCAGCAGGACAAGGCGACGAAGCAAGCAACTACTGAGCAAAAAAAAAAAGAAAAAAAAAAGAAAAAGAAAAAAAAAGAAAAAGAAAAAAAACCGAGCATTGCGCTCACAAAAAAAAGTCGAGCATTCTCACAAAAAAAAAGCGAGCATTCATTCCTTGGAAAGTCTGTGTCCTACCCAAGCTTCACTCCCGCCCTGATGTTGTTTATTCATTCCTTGGAAAGTCTCATGATCCGAAAGCATATACACCACCTTGGATGAAGAGATATTAACATAGACATTCAAAGTCTCTGTTGAAACCACCATGAGTCCGATCTCCTTTCCACAGTCAAGCTATTGACTTTAAACAAGCGCTGAGTGGGAGGCAACCCACTGTTAGGTTCGTTTTAGTTTTCGCTTTTCAATTTGATTTGGTGTTTTTAATTTTTCTGTTTTTGTGTGTTCAAAGGCTTGAGAAACAGGCAAAATCGCATTGCATCGATCAACACACCTAGTGCATCGGTCGATGCAGTCGCGATTTACGGTTTACCGATTCGATTGCGGTCCAGACATTGGTTATTCACATAACCGCGAGCAGAATTCGCCTTGCATCGATCGACACCCTTGTGGCATCGATCGACACAGGGCGACGACAGGTACGTGTTCTGCAACTTTTCGGATTGTTTCGATTTGATTATTTATTCTCACCGACCCTAAGCTTGACACTACTGAGGACAGTGTGTTTTAAGTGTGGGGGAGGAGCTACTGACGCACGCTTTTGTTTTCTTAAGAGTCAGTCCAATTTTCAAAAATTTGTTTTATTGAGTCAAAACCAGTTTAAGTAGGAAACAATGATTTTTTTAGAAGATTAGCAGCATTTGCAGGAACTTAAGTAACCATTGGGATGAAGCTGCAGATTATCTCTGACTATTAGAAAACCCAGACACATATCTGAAGGATTCGTTTAGTGTTAATCCTGATTCAATTCTTCAGATTAAACTCACCTAAACATGCCAGATCTAGGTTCTCTTGCTAGAAACATAAAAGATCTCACCTGTTACCTTGTTATGCAGCGGAAAGAGGAGGTACGGGTCAGAGATCAGCAGAACCACCAAGAGATAGCTCCTCCAAAGGCTCACACACGCACACTGCAGGAAATTGGCTGCTAGACCAAGCTGGTGGGAGGCGCAGACAGAGAGAGAGGGAGGCGCAGACTGCTTGAGAAAATAAGAGCTAGGGCAAGTTTTGTTTATTAAAACCCTTGTCCAGTTCTTATGGGCTTTTGGGCCCAAATCTCAGTCTGATTAAATCCCTTAGATTTAATCAGGCCCTTTAATCTCTCTAAGTACAGTAAATGCCTAGCACTTTTACCGTACTTCTGCTAAACCGTTCCTTCACATTTTCCTGTTAGCTTAGGCGTGTGACCCATATGGGATCATATAATAAAGGCAATAAGTCCAAGACTTATAGATCATGAGCGGACTCTAGCAAGCCATCATGACCCCCAGTATTATATGACTTATGTCTGATCATTGACATACTCTTACTTTCTAGAGACAGTACAGAGATTACTGGACATAATTCCAACAATCTCCCACTTGAACTGGAATCTCTGTATTCATAATCCTTTTGTCTCAATATCTCGATTAGTCATAAGGCAAGATGAGTGTCATCCTTATAAAACCTAATCTTGTTCATCGGACTCTGATTTGATACTGACAATCCAAACGACTCGGGACAGTCCGTTTGAGCATGGCCATGCATTTTCCAGTATTCAAATCTCCGATTGGCCTAGAGATATTCACTCCATTTATATTGGAGGGACAAATCCCGTCTTGTTCCATCACTGTAAACTACTCATTTCATAATACACCCAAACAGGGTCCTTATAACTATCGCTGAACGACAGTGTTAGACAATGATCAAAGTGCATCAGTTCATGTGCAGTCACATGCATGCGAACTCAGGTCTAAGGACTATACTCTATAGTCGTAGTAAGAATCTCTTATGACACAGATATAAATATCCTGAAGAGTTCTTATAAGCGGGTCTTGTCCGGTCGTATGTACCCCAACATACACCTATGTACTGACTTTGATGCCGTGCATCTATGACATCCTTAGACTTAGTCACAAGTCACATACCAATCTAGTCTCACGTGGTTGTTGGTGTTCCAATTTCAACAACCTTCGACTAGGGACAAAGATGATATAAGCCATCTATCAAATATAGGGTCTCATGATCAAGCTAAATGACTTTGATAACTCAAGATCAAGTCACTTACTTCGATGACCTATAAAATGGTTCATATCATTTTGGAACGATTATTTCATCACAGTTAAAATAATCTTGAAATAATAATTTTATTTAAACATCTTAAAATGTTTTACAAGAACATATCAAATAACTAAATAAAGCCCTCAAACTCCCACTCAAATTTAGATTACATTTCAATGTTTCTAATGCCTACAGCTTCAGTTAGGAACTCGAGCTTAGGCCTTGGGAGTGGCTTTGTCAATGGATCAGCGACGTTATCATCAGTCTGAACTCGGCTGATCTTGACTTCCTTTCTATTAATGATGTCACGTATCAAGTGAAATCTTCTTAGGACATGCTTGGATTTCTGGTGTGATCTTGGTTCCTTTGCCTGAGCTATAGCACCATTGTTATCACAAAACAGTGTCAGAGGCTCAGCCGCATTTGGTATCACACCTAGTTCAATAATGAACTTTCGTATCCAAACAGCTTCCTTCGCTGCTTCTGAAGCGGCGATATATTCAGCTTCTGTAGTGGAATCAGCAACGGTGTCTTGCTTGGAGCTTCTCCAACTGATTGCACCGCCATTCAGACAAAAGATATAACCGGACTGTGACCGGAAATCATCTTGGTCTGTCTGGAAACTTGCGTCCGTGAATCCACTGACTTCAAGCACATTTCTTCCACCGTACACCAAGAACTTATCCTTAGTATGTCTTAGATACTTCAGGATATTCTTGACGGCAATCCAATGGTTTTCACCTGGATTTGACTGGTATCTACTCGTCATGCTCAATGCATAAGCAACATCAGGACGAGTACATATCATGGCATACATGACAGATCCTATTGCAGATGCATAAGGAATATTCTTCATGCGCTCAAGCTCAGCAGCCGTCGTTGGGCTCTGCTTCTTGCTTAGCGTTGTGCCATGTACCATTGGCGTGAAGCCCTTCTTGGAATCTGCCATGCTGAATCTATGCAGGACTTTGTCAATGTATGAATCTTGACACAAGCCTATCAGCCTTTTAGATCTATCCCGGTAGATCCTTATTCCAAGAACGTATGCGGCTTCACCCATGTCTTTCATGGAAAAACAACTTCCAAGCCAGTCCTTTACGGACCTCAGCATTGGTACGTCGTTTCTGAGAAGTAGTATGTCATCGACATACAGAATAAGAAATACTATCTTGCTCCCACTAGTTTTCTTATACACGCATTGTTCTTCTTCGTTTCTGATGAAGTCAAATTGCTTGATCGCTTCATCAAAACGAAGATTCCAGCTCCTCGATGCTTGCTTCAATCCATAAATGGATTTATGAAGCTTGCATACTTTCCCAGCATTCTTTGGATCTATGTAACCGTCAGGTTGTGTCATATACACATCCTCTTCCAGAATACCATTCAGGAAGGCGGTTTTCACGTCCATCTGCCAAATTTCATAATCATGAAAAGCTGCAGTTGCTAGTAGAATCCGAATAGATTTCATCATAACCACTGGGGAATAGGTTTCATCATAATCCACACCGTGAACTTGTCTGAAACCTTTTGCCACCAACCTGGCTTTATAAATCTGGACATTTCCATCCACGTCAATCTTCTTCTTGAAGATCCATTTGCACTCGATGGCTTTTACACCAGCGGGTAAGTCAACCAACGAAAACACTTGGTTGACCGACATGGAGTCCATTTCGTAATCAGTGGCCTTACGCCACTTAGAGGAATCTGGGCCCATCATGGCTTGATTGAAGTTCGATGGTTCATCACCATCAATGATCAGAAGATCATGACAGTCAGTCACGAGAAATCCTTGATATCTCTCGGGTTCGTGACGGATCCTCCCGGATCTTCGAACTTCAGGTACTACAGGTTCAGGCTCTACAATTTCTTGTAGGTCCTCCTGCTGCTCTTCCTCATTAGGTTGAGCAGTATCCTGTTCATCTTGAATTTCTTCAAGCAGTACCTTACTCCCACTGTCTTTCTTAGAGAGAAACTCCCTCTCAAGAAAATTACAATCTCGGGCAACAAAGATCTTGTTCTCGGATCGTAGATAGAAGTAATAATCCTTGGTTTCCTTCGGATAACCAATGAAGTAGCATTTATCAGACTTTGGTGTAAGCTTGTCAGAGATCAATCTCTTGACATAGGCTTCACAACCCCAAATTCTAAGATAAGACAGCACTGGAGCTTCTCCAGTCCATAGTTCATATGGTGTCTTTGCTACTGCTTTTGATGGCGCTCTATTTAGAGTGAACACTGCTGTTAGCAGAGCATATCCCCAAAGGGATATTGGAAGGTCTGTGTGACTCATCATAGATCGAACCATATCCAATAAGGTCCGATTTCTCCTCTCAGACACACCATTCCATTGTGGTGTTCCAGGAGGAGTGAGTTGGGATACGATCCCACACTCTCTCAGATGATCACTGAATTCTTGGCTTAAGTATTCTCCTCCTCGGTCGGACCGAAGAGCCTTAATGCTTTTGCCAAGTTGGTTCTGTACTTCATTTTGGAATTCTCTGAATTTCTCAAACGATTCAGATTTATGTTTCATCAAATAAACATATCCATACCTACTGAAATCATCAGTGAAGGTAATGAAGTACTGATAGTTTCCTCTTGCATTTGTGGACATTGGGCCACACACATCAGTGTGTATCAGGCCCAATAAGTCACTGGCCCTCTCTTTAGGTTTATTAAAGGCCCGTGTCATTTTGCCCATCATGCAGGATTCGCATTTCTCACATGACTCAAAGTCAAATGAGCCAAGAAGTCCATTCGAATGGAGCCTCTTGATGCGTTTCTCGCTGATGTGCCCTAAACGACAATGCCATAGAAACGTTCGGTTCTCCTCATTAGGTTTGAACCGTTTGGTATCAATGTTATAAATTGGCGCGGATTGATCAAGTATGTAAAGCCCATTTGTAAGAGGGGCACAACCATAGAACAAATTGTTGCGATTGAAGGAACATAATTTATTCTTAACTGAAAAATCATAACCTTCCAAATCCAACAAAGAAATTGAAATAATATTTCTGCTTATCGCAGGTACAAAATAACAATTATTGAGTTCTAAAACCAATCCCGAAGGTAAAGACAACAAGTATGTGCCTACAGCTAGTGCAGGAACTTTCGCTCCATTCCCAACTCGTAGCTCCACTTGTCCTTGCTTCAGCCTCCTACTGTTGCTGAGTGCCTGCATATTAGTACAAATATGAGCCCCACAACCAGTATCCATAACCCATGAGGTATTATCAGAAGTAGTTGTTTTAACTTCTATAACAAAAATACCTGATGAAGAAGTCTCCAGAGTCTTCTTCTTTAATTCCTTTAGACCTTCCTGGAATTTCTTACATTCTCTCCTCCAATGCCCTGGTTCTTTACAGAACCTGCAGATGTCAGTAGGCCCAGCCTTGGATTTGGGCTTGGGCTTTGGCGTGTCCTTGTCCGAGACTTGAACAGCCTTAGCCTTTCCCTTGTCCTTGGCAGAGGATTTCTTAAAGCCCTTGCCCTTTTGCACCATAAGCACATTAGGGTCCTTGGCTTTCCTCAAGTTGGGCTCTGCAGTCTTGAGCATTCCGTGAAGCTCAGGCAATGTCTTACTCAAGCCATGCATATTGAAGTTCAGGATGAACTGATCATAGCTTGCAGGTAAAGACTGCAGAACGATGTCGCAGGCAAGTTCCTGGCTGATAGGGCAGTCGAGTTTCTAAAGATGATCGAGATAACCCATTATCTTCAAGACATGAGGACTCACTGCCGCATTTGCAGCCAACTTACAGTCTAAGAGGTTCTTAACTGTCTGGAACCTCTCAGTCCTTGCCTGCTCCTGAAAAAGCGATTTCAGGCTTGCCATTATCTCGATGGGCGACAACACACTCTCGAACTGCATTTGCAGCTCAGCAGTCATGGTCGCCAACATCAGGCAATAGACATCATTTTCATCTGACGAATGCTTTTCCCAAGCATTATGCAGAGTCCTGGCGACATTGTTAGGAGGCCTCTCGGGGAGAGGATCACGAAGGACATAATCCTTCTTCTCCTGCTTGAGGACCAGCCTCAAGTTCCTTGACCACGTCAGGAAGTTCGTTCCAGTCAGCTTCTCCTTTTCGAGAACAGACCGGATTGAGAATGTGTTTTGAGTGCTTGTAGTAGTCATAGCTGAAATATAAGATAAAAAGGTTATTAGTTAATATGTTCAATATGATTAATCTTGTATTATACTTAATATGATTAATCTCGCATTATATTCAATAACATCAGTTACCCTCAATAGAATATAATGATTCCAAGATCCACATATAACTAAGATCAAAGTGGGCCACTGGCCGTCACCCAACCTTAGCTTATATCGGTAAGCCCTATCTCGGCTAATTATATCTGTGATATAACTCTTGGTTGTGAATCTGGGCCCGAGGCCCAATCCACTCTGATGTCTCAAGGCCCGGGACTCCCGATGGCCTAGTCAAGAAAACCAGACTATACAGTCATGTAATCACTAATGTCTGGGACTCCCAATGACATTTATGAATCACAAACCGTCTTACCCACGCAAAAGTAGACACCCTCACACTGTAAGGCCATGAGTACAATTGAATGGGCTTCGACAGCTGACATAGACTGGACAAGACATCCAACGCTTGATATTGTTTGAGGTTTGTAGGTTTATTAAAATTTTATCCCAAAATAGAATATTACTATTTTGGGAAACTTTCCTTTTTGGGAAACCTACTAATTTTGGAAACTTTCTAAAATTGGAAACTTCCTAAAATTGGAACCTTTCTAAATATAGAAATTTCCTAAAATCCAAAACATGCAAATCTAGAAACTTCTATTCTAAGAAACTTTCTAATTTCATATTTTGAAAACAGATTAATTTAAAATCGATTTTTAATTTTATTTAAATAAATTTTAAATTAAATCTGAAGAAAAGACTCAAATAATTGGCCCAATTGTTTTAACTTCTTGGCCCGAGGCCCAAGAATTGGTCCATGTCCAAGACATAACCCAATTGCCCAATTAAATGACATAACCGGTCTGGTTCATTAAAATTGGTCTAACCAAAATTAATTACTACGATGACCACAATTGTCAACCGGTTATTTACTAAACCGGATTTTCTCAATTTATTTGGTCCAACCAAATCAAATTAGAAAACCACTGGTTTAGGCACTAAATCCAATTTTACGACTTTGGATTTCTTATCCCGGTTTAACCAGAACTTAATAAATTTTATTAAGTCTGTTTATTAAACCGTGACGATTAATTTTTAATCAAGTTTTAAACCGAACCGTCAAACAAAACCGAACCGATCGATTAGGTCATGGCCGCAAGCATCACCGCGATCGTGAATGATCGGGACAGCCGCAAGCCTTACGATCGGGACGAGCTCGGCTTGTGATCGGGACGGGTCGATCGGGACGAGACGCGTCGTGAGCTGGACTCGATCGCATCGATCCATGCCATCGATCCGTGATCGATACATGCGATCGGCTCGCCGATCGGTTCATCACTCGCCGCGAGCATCATCGATCGGTATGACCACGCGATCGATCCATGATCGGTCCGTGCATCAAAGCGATCCGCTCGGCCGACTCTCGGACGCATACCGATCCTTTAGCGATCGGTTCATGCGGTTTTAGATTAGGTTTTTAGGTTTTTAATTCCTTGTTTCTTAAGTATTTTCTCATCAATTCAAGCACATATTGATTCAAATACTTCTAAACAACCTAAACATGATTCTAAACAAGAAATCCTAATAGAACCAATGGCTCTGATACCACTGAAGGATTCGTTTAGTGTTAATCCTGATTCAATTCTTCAGATTAAACTCACCTAAACATGCCAGATCTAGGTTCTCTTGCTAGAAACATAAAAGATCTCACATGTTACCTTGTTATGCAGCGGAAAGAGGAGGTACGGGTCAGAGATCAGCAGAACCACCAAGAGATAGCTCCTCCAAAGGCTCACACACGCACACTGCAGGAAATTGGCTGCTAGACCAAGCTGGTGGGAGGCGCAGACAGAGAGAGAGGGAGGCGCAGACTGCTTGAGAAAATAAGAGCTAGGGCAAGTTTTGTTTATTAAAACCCTTGTCCAGTTCTTATGGGCTTTTGGGCCCAAATCTCAGTCTGATTAAATCCCTTAGATTTAATCAGGCCCTTTAATCTCTCTAAGTACAGTAAATGCCTAGCACTTTTACCGTACTTCTGCTAAACCGTTCCTTCACATTTTCCTGTTAGCTTAGGCGTGTGACCCATATGGGATCATATAATAAAGGCAATAAGTCCAAGACTTATAGATCATGAGCGGACTCTAGCAAGCCATCATGACCCCCAGTATTATATGACTTATGTCTGATCATTGACATACTCTTACTTTCTAGAGACAGTACAGAGATTACTGGACATAATTCCAACAATATCAACCTACTGAGAACACCCACATCACTTGGTATCAGAGGATCCTTTTACTGACTTCAACTTAATACTGACTTAATTTTCTCACCTAAGGGTTTGGTATACTTTGTGTCGGATTCCTTTGTTAGTTCTGACACAACCTGTAAACATGTCCTATTTGGTTCCCTTCTCCCCATCCATAAAGAAAAAAAAGTAATAAACTGAGGATGAGTTAGTAACTCCGAAGTGGTCATGGGAGTGGTAGCTACAACTATCATATCCTGTGCATCCATGGAATGTGTCCAAAGTACACCCCTTAACGGGAAGAGCACTGATAAAAAAAAAATGATACCCAATGGGGAAAAATCAGAATGCTAAGGAAGGGAAAAGAGAAGAAAGGGACTAGAGAAAGATAGTATGGTGGTCTAGAGCTGATAAGGTAAGAGTCCATGTGCCTTTGATCGATACTCCTTAGGTGAGACTGCACTTAAATACTTGCAGAAGTCAGTAGGGTGAATTTGAATGAGTGAATGTGATTGTGGAGTTTACTTAGGACAGTTGCTAAGTGTGGGGGAAGTATATGTCGGTCTTCATGTCTTGTGATTGATTCTTTCAGTGGTTTACTAAGGGGAATCTGAGTGTTGTTGCTTCTAGGATGAAAAGAGTTTCTGAAAGTTTTCAAACCTCTTGACTACATTTTAGTTCTTTGTTTTGCTTGAGGACAAGCAAAGGCTAAGTGTGGGGGAGTTGATATACCATGGATTTTAGGGCTTTTAACCATGGTATATATCTTATTTATCGAGTCTTTTACTATGTTTTAGAGTCTTTTCATGTGTTTATTAGGTATAAGCACATTTGGAGCATATTTGGTGATTATGGCACTTTCTGGAGCTTTTTGGAGTGTTTGGCCGAGAGATAGAGTTCTCTGTCGACATTTGAGGAATGCATCGATCGACACACCTTTGGTGTCGATCGTTGCATATGCGAGATGGGCCAATGGTGTCGATCGTTGCATATGCGAGATGGGCCAAACTCGGCGGTTCAATGAAGAATGCTGATATTGTAGAAAAGCCCAGATATTTACACAGAAGTCCAAAACGTGTTTTAGACTATATATTAGGTTTTTAGCCACTTGTTTAGGCTACGCTTTTCTTAAGTCTTATTTTATTTCATAGAGAGTTAGGGGCTGATCCTGTTCTCGAAAGAGAGAGGATTTTGAACCCCAGATCTTTACTTTGTTTTATGATATTTGGTTTTCTATTCATGATGTCTTCTGTTTCGATGAACATGTCTGAGTAGATTACCTGTTAAGTTTAGGGATTCTCATTAGGGATTTCATGGAATTATAGTTTAATCAATCTGTAGGGATTCATATCTGCTAGTTCTTCTTCTAGGGTTGTTCTTAATGCTTAATCTGAAGTAGCTATCCAGATTTATGATGTTAGGTTGATTGATGCAACGACAGTTGGTTAATTAGCTAGAAAGAACCTAGATGAGCAATTTGATCTACTCGCAAAGGAATTTGGTTTAGGGAAATTGTGAACATATCGAACTTGATCTTAAAGCTAGTTTAATTTGTTAGTAATTGCAAAGGAATTTGGATTGCTGCACTTAGACTTAGAGAATTCTCGCAACGACAGTTGGTTAATTCTATATCTGTGTTTGAGTTCTAGAACAGTTTCTGATTAGATCCCGATTGATTGATTGCTTGTGTTCCTGACTTCCTGAGAACTCCCTAGACTTAACGCTTCGCTTCCTTGCTCACAAACTCGCTTGATTTACTTTCTGCTGTCTGATTTACTGCTTTCTCATTACATTGCTTTCACCTAGTTCAAACTTGATTGTTCTTAATCTATCGTTGACCGGAGTCCATGTGGCTTCGATACCCTAAGTACTACAATTACATCACTGTGCACTTGCAGTTAGTATAGGGATTAAAACTAGACCTATCATCGCTCCAAACCGAGCTCGCTATACACGAGTTCGAGTAATATGTAAAGTGAACTACGATCGGCTTGATCCCCTTTCGGGGTACGTAGGCAACCTCTCACGAGGCTCAGCTATATCAATAATAAAATTTTATTAAGTATACTCTTTTCAATCTCCCGAACAAATCGACATTCTGGCCAAATGCTCGATACATCATAAGCCGGGCCCAGTTCCCGCACAAGGCTGATCGACAGAAAATAAGCTGAACCTAGTTTTCGCATAATGTCTCGATCGGACCTTAGGTATAAGCCGAGCACTTACTCGCACCCGACCCGTGGGATAACGAGCATAGCCTCAGATCCCACACAACCAAGTAAGCCGGGCCCAGTTCCCGTACAAGGACGACTAACAGAAAAATAAGCCGAACCCAGTTTCGCATAACTGTCCTGGTCGAACCTACAGGGTAAGCCGAGCACTCTACTTGCTCCTAACTAACTAGCTAATCCAACTCGAGCATACCACTCACCGAATTCGAAACGCACTGTTAGGCCGAGTACCCGGAATGAAAATTTAAGTACGCGAAAAAGCCGGGAAAGTCGCAAACGGAAACAATCCAAATTTATATATTACTAAAAAAAAAAGAGAAAGAAAAACAAAACATGTTCGGTTATATAAAGAGCCCGAACTAAGTACTAACATGCACAAGGCATGAGCCCGATTACAACAAAAGAGAAAGGAAGAGCTAAACTAGGAAGCCTCGGTAAAACGATCCTCGGCATGATCCTCCGCATCTCGAAGGTTATCCACCACCTCCGGGGTCACGATCGCCTGGTCTGAGCCATGCTGATCCTGGACAAGCACCGAAGAATCCCCATCGGTTCGACCTGGGCTGCTAGGAGGAATCATAACGAAGTTCTCATCGACCAAATCGGTGAACTGAACCTCGCTGAGCTCCTGTTTGAAACGAGCAAAATCAGAGTCAGCCTTGGTTATCTTCTCGGGAGGAATAGCAAACCCTTCCTCGACAAGCGCCTTCAGTATAGACGCAACCGCAGCAGCCTGATTCATGATTATCTGTTTTCTCCTCCCGAGCTCCTTCTCCTCGTTAGCTTTCTTGATCTTTGACAACCGAGCTTGCGCCTTGCCCGACACACGCTCCCTCTCCTTCAGAACCTCGCACGTACGGGAAGCCCTGAGCCAAGCACATTCGGATTCGAGCTTACCCTCTAAGTCGGACACCCGAACAATCAATTCGTCAGCTTCGGCCCAAGCGTTTGAAAAGTCTGTCAGGCACTGCCTGTTCTCGGCATCCAACCGAGCATTCTCGGTGGAAAGATCAGTAACCTTCTTATCCAGAGCAGACACCTTCTCTTCCTCGACCTTGAGAGACGAACGGAGTGCCTCCGTAACAGCCGCCGCCTCGCCGTACCCTTCAAGCTCGGTAACAGCCCTCTCGGCTTTGACGAGATCCCTCTTCAGCCCGCTAACCATCCTCTCGAGATCAACCTGTCTCTGCTCATACTCATCAAAGAGCAGGTTGTAGTTGGCAAGGCCCTGAAACAAAAAAGAACCAGATCAAAACTAAGCAATCACAAAGGAAAGAAGGACGAGCGAAACCGAAGGACGAGCAAAACCTTACATGAACGATGTCCTTGGCCGCTGCCTTTTTGTGGCCAGGGAAATGCGTGTGATCAACCGGTGGAAGTGGTCTCGGCGGACTATCCCTTAGCATCTGGAACAAGTCCGCGCAGGCCGCCCCATCACGGACAATTGGCTTCGAGCCCTCGTACCTCACGAAAAAGCCATAGTCCGTAAACGCGCCCTCACCTGGCCCGCCCAGGAAATGAAGCCCAGCAATTTCATCTTCGTCCGAAATGACCCGGTCGTCTTGAGAATCAGCATTCTCGTCCTCTTCCCGACCATCTGCTTCCCCTCGGTCAGCGGCCTGATTAGTCTTTAAAAGAGCCGCCTCATCAGCACTTGGACGCTCAGGAGTTCCAACCCGAACACCCGCAGTCTCGGGAAGAACCACCAGATCCATCCCCCCAATATCGGGACGCTCAGCAGCAACCGTCCTGCTCTTCTTCTTCCTCCTCTCCAAAGGAGGCACTTCAGTGGTCTCCTCGACCTCCTGATCATGTTCAGGAACATGAGGAATCCCCGGCTCGGTGGAAGTCGCATTCTCGGTCCGCGACCTCTTCTTCTTCTTCTTCTGAGCATCGACCGCTTCCATCGCGGTGCACACCTGACAAAATAAATCCCGATGATACTCGTTTACAAAAACCATTCCAGGAGGGACCTCCCCAATCCATGGTGAAAATGGTCGGTTAGGATCCAGGTCAACATGATTTGCCTGCGGTCCGGAGAGATTCTCCTGCGCCACGACAGGATTCTCCTGACGACTAGTGAGGTTTTCCTTGACATAGTTCACAACTTTGAGATCCATCTGGCCCATCTCTTCCTCTATCAGCTTCCCTCCTTTCGTGTACCAAACAAACGGACGACTGTTATACACGGCCAACGATTCGATCGAACGAAGACGACAACCTGCAGAAATCAAGATTAAAGAAGGCAGACCGAGTAAAAATAAAGAAAGGGAAGGTACCTTCGTCCAGACACTCCACAGCTCGTTTGACCCCGACTAGAGTGAATGTCCGGCCACTTCTCAATTCCCCGAGCAACGAGTTTCCTAAGATCCGCTAGGAAGTTATCCGGCACCCGAAGATCAAAAGGATGGCGATCTGCAAAAAAATTGAACGAGCATGAGTTAGTCCATTTAGAGGAACGATCAAAGCAAAAACATTTACCATGAAGATGATTCCACTGAGTTCTATAGGGCCTCTCCGGGTCAGGAACCGAAGCCGAGTTAACCCGAGCATAAAAGTAACGGTCCTGCCAGTCGTCGACTTTTGATGGCTTCCCAATAATGACCTTCTCCCCGAAGCGGGTCCTCATGCACACATAACATGTCCAAACAGTCGTATTGTTCGTCGAAATCGACGAAATCTCCTCGAAAAACCGAAGAGTCATATCAACGCCGCACTCGGAGGCCAGAATCATAGAACCGACCAGGTTCTGAACGACTGTCGGACAAAGCTGAGACAAAGCGATCCTCCTTTCTTCGCAGTAGGCGACGAGCAACTTCGGTAACGGAAACCTTAGATGGATATGCTTAAACCAAAAGTCGTACAGGCATACCCATCCCTCCGGACAATCCCAGGGTCTCTCGTGTTGCTCGGGCTTGCGAAGCTCGAGCCGACCGGAACCTCTGGAAGCACAATTATCCGAAAGCCATTTCAAGTCATCATCCGTGCACTTCGTCGGAAGAACGGGACGCACGGGACGCTTCTTCTTTTCCGAGCCTTCCACAGCATTTCGATTCGTTTTCTTCCGAGCCTTCTTAGACCTGCTCGGCTCTGGCGCCATTCTTTCAATCCTCGCCAGATCTACCATGCACATGGCCTCCAACTTTACTGGAAGAGAACCCAAATGCTGACCCAACGAGGGCAACCAAGGCAGAGCACCGTCGTACTCCGAGTCTATCAGGTATGGTATTCGGAAGCTCTGTACGCTACCCGAAGCCGAAAGAGCCCGAGCCCGATTATTTTCAGGACTCTGGACAATAACCTCTGTTTGTGTCGAGCCCGACGAAGAACTCTGTTGCGCGACGGATGAACTGGATTGAGCAGAGTTACCCTCGGACAGTCTTACCGAATGAAGATCCTGACCCGAAGACGATGCTGAATTGGAATCGATTCTCATAACTTACTAATACAACAACAAAGCTAGAGAGAGAAAATAAATTCTGGAGAGAAGGGAGAGCGAAGTACCTGCAGAAGGAGAGAAATGAAAGTGGAAAAGAATAGAGCGAGGTATTTATAAGCGGAGCGGGAAGATTTCGAGACAAGCGCAATGATGACTCCTACGCGACTCTTCAGCTTCCGACGGTTATAGGCATCATCATTACATCGACACGACTCTTCAGTATCCAGCTGTTTCCCAAGAAACCCTTTGAGCTCCCCGAGAAAGAGACGACAAGGCGAGCAGATCAAACTGACCGACCAGACCTACACCGAACAAATATCGGTCAACCTAAAACACATCATCAAATCCGCCGACTTCAAATATCACGAAGATCGACGAACTGGGGGGGGCTTACTGTTATAGATGGGTTTAGCACCCCATCCACTTAGAAGGTCCAATATTTATTCTTTGTACAAAGGTCGGCCCAACAGAAGCAAAACGGGCCAACAAGCAATAAAGACCCGAACACACATGCTCGAACCGAGCCCACTACGATCGGCTCGGCTCGGCTCGGCTTAGCCGAACGACATCAAGTCAGCTCGGCTACGCTAACAGCCAAAGGAATGTACGGCTCAACCCATTTCGTCACCAAGTACGGCCCATCCGCACGAGCTCAACAAGCGGTCAACGGCCTGTAAAAAGTACGACCGTATTTTACTATAAATATGAGTCGTCACTGTACATTAATGTAACTTTTTGGGATTTGTGCACTTCTCACTACTTTCTCTCTCTAGAGTTAAAACATTTCCGAATTGTAAAACCGAGCTCGTCTTTCGGCAAGCTCGGGCTCTGACTTAATACAACACGCTCGTCACCGAGCAACTCTCTCTCTTCATCACTTAAGCACCGAACGTTTCTTTCCTGATTCATCATTGAACCTAGTCGGTTCTTCCTTAGAGAAACTTTGACCTTTGGACCCGAGCACGTCAACTCTCCCGAGCAAGACGCATTCTTAAACCTTTGTGACAAGCTCGGTTATCACAGCGAGGTTGGTTACCCTTACAACCTGAAAACAGAGACTGACATCCGGAGGTGATTGTGAGGTTGAAGGACGATGATCAATAGGTGATTTCTCGAACAGAGCATGCAAAAGTGCAGGAGAGGAGAATGTGGTTAATGCTTTCCACTTCTCCGCATCTTTTGCAACGCAGATCATGTTGAATTCCTCGAAAAGTAAGTAAATTCTCAACATGTAGGGCATTATTTGCAACTCATCACACGAAGTGGAGTATCTTTGGGGAGGTATGGACGGACAAGATATTGCAGTGCCAATTGAAGTTTGAATTACCCGATTGAGTTCCACTCTGTTTCGTCAAAGCGTAACCTGATTTCGAAGAGTACACGCCCTTTTTCTCTGCTAACCAGACACGAGCATCACAAGGTTTGTGAGTACTTTTCATGATACAGCGGATAGAGTCCTCATATAGAGTTAAATGAGCTCGGATTACCAACACATTCCAATCATTCGTGACATGGTCCAATAGGTCTGCAACCGAGAGATCAACAGAAGCTTGATTTGCAGGACCGTAAGGAGTGAAAGAGGTAGAAGTTGACAACCAAGGCTCTCTTCAACCACTTATGGATTTTCCATCTCCAATCCTCCATCATAAACCCTTTACCAAGAGATCTTTTCTGGCGATTAATCATGTACACCCATGGAAATCATTTCCTTTCTGCTTACAGTCCATGTAAGAACAATCTCCACAATATTTTCCGAGTAGTACTTTAGCAAGGAGAGAGTCTGGATTTTTAATAATCCTCCAGATGCTGTTCTTTACAAATGTTTTGTTCCCGCTGAAAAACCATTGGATCCGAAGGTTTTGTTCGAATGAATATCAAATGTTGTTCTGAGAATCTCCTCAACAGACGGTACGGAACAGACCACATTATTTAGTAACAGTCCTTTTATCAATGGACAAACTCAATCCTTAAATTTTTCTTAATTACAAAAATAAACAGATGGTTTTTAAAGATCAACAACTCCCCTTCCCCCAGATTTCTTTAGCTGAATAATTTCGAGATTCAGGTTTTTGCAAAAGAAACAAATTAAGAATACAAGGTGGATTCCAATTGATGTTTCTAAAACTTTGGCATAGCGACCTATATATATATATACCATTCATAGCTTGGTAACATAAAGTAGTCCACAATCTAGATACCATTCATAGCTTGGTAACATAAAGTAGTTCACAATCTAAATACAACTACCATTTATTTACACAATATTTAGTTCACCAACATCAAAGAGTTTTTTTTTTTATAAAAAAACATCAAAGAAAATTATGAAGAAACAACAGTTGATGATTGGGTAACAAAGGAACACCTCTGTTAGAAGCTCCCAAAGCGTTTGCATCTGTTGTAGTAAAGACATTCGCTGTATGCCTTCGAATTAACGGGTCCGAGACAACTAGCATATTTAGAAGCATCACATACCCCCTGGCGTTGGGACTTGAAGGCCTTAAAGGTTATGTACTTTTTCATCATCATCGGGGCAAGAGAATCCCAAATCACTTCAGCTTCCCCATCTTCATGAACGTCGGTGAGATTTTGCCAACCATTTATCATGTTCTCTGAGGTTGCAACGGCAAGGAGCAGAAGGAGGAAGAAGAGTATTGACTTCATTCTTCAAATATGAGTCTCTCTCTTTTGCTTTGTTTTGTTTTTGTTTTCGGTGTGAGGAGGATTTGGTTTTATTGCGGGTGATGGATAAGGAAGATAGAAATAGTGATAGACTGAGAACTTTGGTTGGTCCATATTCAATAGCTATTTCAATATGAATATGATGATTGATCCGTTAAATAAACTGTTTAAACGTCAATATTCTTTTTTTTTTTTGGTCAAAAAACGTGAATATTCATTCACACTTTCTTTAAGAAATTAATTGGTTTTTCCTGTTTATACTTTATTTATGATATTTTGGTTATAACGATAAAGGTGTTTGTTCAGAAGAGCTTTACGTTTTTTTTTTATGGATTATATTGATAAATGATGACGATAGTATTTGAGGGAATTGCTAAAAAATGCCTTCAAATTGATTTTAAATAAAAATGTATCTTCGAAATTGAATCAAATGCAAAACTGCTCTTTCGGTCTAAGAAAATTACCGCGAAATCCTTACGACCAATAAAAAACGGAAAACGCAATTAACATTATAACCTTCGTCTGTGTCAGACTTCTGTAGATGTCTGATAAGTTAGACTCTAATAGAAGTCTAAATAATTTTATCAGACTTTTGTGAGAAGTCTGATACAGAATAAATTAGTAATTTAAATTTTAAAATTATAAAAAATATTTTGTCAAAATTTTTATATACATAAATTAAATATATACAATTTAGTAGTATATAAATTAAAATTTGATAAATTGAGTCAAATTAAGCAATGTTAGTTAAGTATGTCTTCCTCCAAAATACTTCAGACTTCTTCAAGAAGTTTGAAGCAGATTAATTTAGTAAATTTAAATTTAAAAATAGTAAAAAAATATTTAGTTAAAAATAACTATACAGAAATTAAATATAGACGATTGTGAAGTATATAAATTAAATTTCGTAAATTTGAATCAGATTAAAAATATATAAAGTGGTAGAGTAGTTTCTAAACCTTAGGACATGCTTTGTAATGGAACATGGTGGAACATTTACATATAACTTACATATAACTTTAGGATTAGATTCATGGTTTACGAAATTCACATTTGAGAAAATTATATTTGCACATGTATGTTATAATGCGCAAATATTAATGAATTTGATGTTTCCTAGATGTTTTGTTTAGATATTTTTCACTGTTAAGTGATAAATATTAAATTTAGGATTTATCAGTCTGAATTTTGGGGTTTCGTAGATTTCCAAAAGAAGTCTGAAAAGTATTTAACTAACCCTGAAATTAAATAAAAAATAAATACTTTAAACCAAATATAGCTCAAATGGTTAAATTTCACAAAAGTTTAAGTAATTTTAATTTATATATATCCAAAATTCACATGTTTAATTTATGTATCCAAAATATCCGTCAAAATATTTTTATAATTTTATAATTTAAATTTCTAACTTAAATATGTCCAGAATTCTCATGTACATACATAATTCTTTGGTTGGAATTTTAAGTTGGAAATTTAAATTATAAAAAATATTTTAAGGGAAATTTTGAATACATAAATTAAACATGGGAATTTTGGACATATGTAAATTAAAATTACATAAACTTTAGTCAAATTTAACCATTTCAGGTATATTTGGTTAAAAACACCATGTAGTTTGATCTATGCTTGACATATGAAGTTGGATATCATATTTTCATCTGTAGGGTTAGACTGAGGGTTTGTGAATTTTCATTCATATTGTTACATTTGCATATACTGGTTATATTGTGACTATATTAAACGAGTTTGATGTTTTTTATAAGTTTTCTATATAATATGATGGTATTTAAGTAGTAATTAGTAGATTTAGGGTATCTCAGACTTCCATGTTAATCTGATTCACGTACATGATTTGTCAGACTTACCGAAGAAGTCTGACTAAACTCGACCAAATAAGTTACCCTACTTGAGAATTTACCCCATATATAAACGAAAGTTACCAACATTAGTTTGTAAAAGTCATTATATAATTTCTCTCTCTAAAACGGAAACACACTCTCTCTCTAAACACTCTCTAAAAACACTCTGAAAACCCTCCACCGCCACCGCCACCGCCGTCGTCATCTTCTTCATTCTTGTAATTTTCTCTCCTTTTTCGTCTCTCATGATCAGTCCCTACACTGCCGTCGTCATATTCTAAGTTCTTCTTTCTGCAAATTTTTGAGATCTATACGAAAGAAGTCATTTTCTATGTACTTAGTCTAGATCTAAACAAAAAGATAGGTTTTTATATATTTCTCGTTTTAGATCCATTCGGTTTTAAGTCAGAGTCATCCCCTTTTTCATATGTACTTTGTCTAGATCTAAAAAAAGATAGGTTTTTATATATTTCTCATTTTAGATCCATACGGTTTTAAGTCCGAGTCATCCCCTTTTTCATATGTACTTTGTCTAGATCTGAACAAAAATATAGATTTTATATATTTCTCGTTTTAGATCCATACGGTTTTGAGTCCGAGTCATCCCCTTTTTCATATGTACTTTGTCTAGATTTGAACAAAAATATAGGTTTTATATATTTCTCGTTTTAGATCCATACGGTTTTGAGTCCGAGTCATCCCATTTTTCATATGTACTTTATCTAGATAGACTGTATTAAAATTCTGAAATTGGATTTGTTTTTTGAATTAGACTCTATTAGAAGTCTGAAATTGGAATCGTTTTTGAATTAGACTCTATTAGAAGTCTGAAATTGGATTTGTTTTTGAATTAGACTCTATTAGAAGTCTGAAATTGGACTCTGTTTACAATTGTTTTATGGTACACAGGATGGGGCGATTCAGTCAGCTTCCAACGTCGAGTAGTAGTTCATACTCAAGTTCCACAGTTCGACAACGATCCGAATCATGCAATGAATTCCCCAAGAAATGTTTCTGCGGTCTGGAACATGTCATGCGAACATCCACTACTGCCGATAATCCGGGAAGAAGATTCTTTGGATGTCGTAACTGGGATGTAATTGCCTTTCTCTGTTATGTAGCCAGTTTTATTTTATTTTTACTTATTCGAGCTTATATTTGGAATCCGAATATGATTGTATATTTAAAATGTGGTTTTATAGGATGGTGGCTACCATATAATTAATGAAGTGGTGGGATGAGGCTATGATGGAGGAGTTTCACGAGTTAAAGCTGAGAGTGGACTAACATGGTGAACAAATTGATTACATCTTCCTTTGTTATGCTGAATGGAGTGTGTTACCACCTTGCACGATGACCTCAAGATAGCGCGGGCAGAGATAGCTCAATTAAACGAGCTGTTGACTGAGAAACCATCTAACCAGACAGAGCGTGGCGCCAAGTATGAGTATCTGATGTTTGATGGTGCTATTATTATAGTCCCGATCATCTTGAGGGTATTTGGTTTCTTGTAATATGTTAGTCATATGTATCCAACTACAATTTTATGTAATATAGGACGAATTTCATTATGCGAATTGTCCTCTTTTGAAGCTACTAAAGAACTCGGTCGCCAGACTTCATATGATGTCTGAATAATAAATACTATATTGTCAGACTTCATATGAAGTCTGAATAATAAATAATATGTTTTCAGACTTCATATGAAGTCCGAATAATAAATAATATGTTTTCAGACTTCAAATGATGTCTGAATAATAAATATTAAAACTATCAGACTGAATATGATATCTAAACTAAAACTATGTTGTCAGACTACATATGATGTCTGACAATGTTAAAATACCCGGGAGTTATTTTTTTTTTTGTGTGTAAATTACGCGAAAAATGCGCGTCAGTTATGTAAAAGGGAGAAGAAAAATGCGCGGCAGTTAAGTCTGTGGTAAAACCGTCGGATAGTGGTAAAACTGTCTCGTTTTAACTGCTCCTTATGACCCACATATAAATAGGATTTTTTATCCTTTTTTTACAGTTTCGAAGGAAGGATAAAAAAACCTAGTTTCTCTCAAAGCCACTGAACCGACATCTTCAACTTTTTCTGGGTATCATTTCCAGATCTGTTTTCTCTCTACTCTGTCGCTAACCTTCGACGGTAATATTCATCAAATCCTCCCTAGGTGATCGCCTATGGATACAGACAATGATACTACTATCCACATCCCCTCACATCTAATCTATCACTTTAACCTCTCTCTACTAACTATGTAGAGTGGAAATTATATTTTTAATAGATTTTTACTAATACACTATTATTACTATACAAATGATTTATCATCCCTAGGCGATCACCTATGGATACAAAAAATGATACTATTATCCACGTAAATGTGCATCCTATAACTAGAAAAAACTACAAAACCACCCGTTGTTATCACCTTAATGTCTTTACCACAGCTCTTATAACATTTTTACTCCTTCACGATTGAGAAAGATACTTAAATTTGTGAAGTCTAGAACATCATTTTTATATATGGACAGATTGATACCATTATTCACCCTAATGTACATATATTCTAAGTAGCCAACACCAACCCAATAAAACCCCCTATATAACAAAAACAGGTACATGTTTAACCCTGGATTGCAGGCATGTATCCATAACCTAATTTCAGATAGTTTGCCATATAAGTGAAAGTTATCACATGGATACGAAATAGTCATAATTCGAAAAGAAAAACAGTTTCTCAAGTCTCTAAGAGCTAAACACACAAACCATACTCTTAGAAACTTCTTTGTATTAGATCCGCAATCGCCTGCTCTATTATTCGTGTACAAAGTCTCCAAGCGAGTCCATGAATAAGACGGTAAAATCTCTTTCTGCTCCTGTTTACTTGTCTTGCTTGGCTCCTTTGGCTTCATACTCTTAGTCTCAGGGTCCAGCTTGAAAAAAGCTTCCACAATGTAAGGCATCATGTGTAAAATTCGGGCAAGGTTATAATCAGCTTGATTTTAAAGCTATGGATTGGCAACGGGTCTAGTACTTCAACAGACCCCAATTCAATGTTAATAACAAATCCAACCCAATGATCTCCCTTTCAATTCATGGGTACGTATATTGTTCCCACATCTTCAAACCACATAGCCTTAATACGGCCGTGAGTCCAGTCGCCGTATACAAACTCCTTGATGCGATCGTCCTGATGGTATTGTCGCTTATCTTTGGACGAGGAGAAGCTCCTATATCGCCCTTGCAAATAGTTTGAAAACCAAGGCGGAAGGAAGACTACCCTCTCCTCCGAGAAGTACGAAGCATGTTTCATGTATATGTTCTCTGCGAATACCTGCATATGTTGAAGTACTCATATACCATAGAAGTTAACAACATATCAGAAGATATACAACAAATTAACACCATACAAACCGTTGTGTTTAAACATTTCTTTGGCTCTGCAATTTCAAGCAAGAATTTGTTACTTATTTCCACCTCCCCATATATCAACTTCTTCAGCACGTATTTCCTACCAATCATACGACAATTAAAACACATGAGCCATCTGCAAATTTTTCTTTTAACCACAGTTCATTCTTACCACGTAGGACATAGTTTAATCATTTCAGGCCAGACGTCCTTATACTCAATAAACATATCCTCGCTTTCAGATAACCCTTCAAATGTCCGAGCAAGCTCCACCTCTGCATTCGTTGGATTAGTTTTAACACGCTTAGGTGGAGGAGATGAATCGCTTAGATCCACCATTTCTTCAGTGGTTGTACCCAATTCTCTCATAGCGCCACGCTTTTTTTACGTTCATTGTTCTTCTTGCTACCTTCCTTCCTCTTTTCCTTAACTTCATCTGGGACACTACACCTACTTCTTCCTGGAAAAACATTAAATAGGATCTATCAACTGCCGAACATCAATTTAAAAATTATTATTAAATTACCTTGGATTGTTTCTCTGCCGTTACATCCTCATGTCCATCTACCTCTTTAAGCTGATTTACGGAAGTATCCAGTTTTCTTTCAATGGATATGTCATCGTTATTTCCTTCACGTCGAATCTCGGGGTTACTCTGGCCATATTGACTCCCATTATTAGTAGACAATATTCAAGTCGCTCATGTCCACCATAATAAGTGTTGGAATTGTGTCCAGCAATCTCTGTACTGTCTCTATAACGTAAGAGTATGTCAGTGATCAGACATAAGTCATACAATGCTGGGGGTCATGATGGCTTGCTAGAGTCCGCTCATGATCTATAAGTCTTGGACTTATTGCCTTTATTGTATGATCCCATATGGGTCACACGCTTAAGCTAGCAGGAAATAATGTTGGAACGGCTTAGCAGAAGTACGACAAAAGTGCTAGGCATTTGTCGTACTAAGAGAGAAGACTAATGGGTCTGATTAAATGGAATTTAATCAGATTGGGCCCAAAAGCCCAAAAGGGAAAGAGAAGGCTTTTAAATGACTAAAAGCCAATTCTCTTCTCCCTTAACCCAACCCTAGCCGCGCCTCTCTCCTCTCTCTGCGCCAGCCTCCTTGTGGTCTAGCAGCCAGTTTCCGGTGATTGCGTGTGTGAGCCTTTGGAGGATCCATCTCTCGGTGTATCTCCCTGATCATTGACCTGTTCATCAATTCCGCTGCAAACAAACAGGTAAAAGGTGAGATCATATGTTTCTAAATAAGAACACCTAGATCTAATGCATGTTTAGGTTGATATCAATATGAGAATTGAATCAGGATCAACCGAAACTAACAACAGTGGTATCAGAGCCATTGGTTCTTAGGTTTCTTGTTTTAGATTCAAGTTTAGGTTGTTTAATCTGCTTAGAATTGTTTTTGAATCAATTACTGATAAGATAAAACGATTAAGAATCAGAATTGAACTCTAAACACACAAGAAAAATCACAAAACATGAGCTATATGATTCATGTTTTGGTGATCGGCCGAGAAGGAGGACGGATCGGACGGACGGACGCGGTTGGACGGATGGATCGGATCGGATCGGTTGACCGATCGCGGTCGATCGTCGCGTCCAGTCGATCGCGTCGTCCCGATCGCTTCCGGATATCGCGCGCGTCACGTCCCGATCGCTCGGCGATCGTGGAGCGACCGTGCGTCCCGACCATCCCGTCCCGAGCTGCCATCCCGAACGTCCCGGTGAACCGTCCCGAGCTGTCCCGGCTGTCCTACGCATCGTCTCGATCTCGGATCGTTGACGGCTTGCGGCTGGACGATCATTGCTTGATCCGAAAGCTAGGGTTTCACGGTTCAATCGGTTCGGTTCGGTTAATGGTTCGGTTCAAAACTTAATTAAAATCTTCGTTCTGGTTTAATAAACAGATTAATAAGTTTATTAAGTCTGGTTAAACCAGGATTAGAAATCCAATGTCGAAAGAAATATTGGATTTAGTGCCTAAACCAGGAATTTCTAATTTGATTTGGTTGGACCAAATAAATTGAGAAATTCCGGTTTAGTAAATAACCGGTTGACAATTGTGGTCATCGTAGTAATTGAAACTTGGTTAGACCAGTTTTAATGAACCAGACCGGTTATGTCAATTAATTGGACAATTGGGTCATGTCTTGGACATGGACCAATTCTTGGGCCTCGGGCCAAGAAGTTAAAACAATTGGGCCATTAATTGAGTCATTCTTCAGATTTAAATTTAAAACTTATTTTATAAAATAAAATTATGAAATTCGATTTTAAATTTTATAAAGTTCCGAAATTTCGAAATTAGAAAGTTTCCAAAATTAGAAGTTTCTGAATTTGCGGGTTTTGGATTTTAAAGAAGTTTCTAAAGTTAGAAAGTTTCCGGTTTTAGAAAGTTTCCAATTTTAGAAAGTTTCTAAAAATAGTAGGTTTCCATAAATAGAAAGTTTCCCGAAATAGTAATCTTCTATTTTGGGAATGATTTTAATAAACCTACGAACCTCAAACAATATCAAGCGTTGGATGTCTTGTCCAGGCTATGTCAGCTGTCAAAGCCCATTCAATTGCATTCATGGCCTTACAGTGTGAGGATGTCTGCTTTTGCGTGGGTAAGACGGTTTGTGATTCATAAATGTCATTGGGAGTCCCAGACATTAATGATTACATGACTGTATAGTCCGGTTTTCTTGACTAGGCCATCGGGAGTCCCGGGCCTTGAGACATCAGGGTGGATTGGGCCTCGGGCCCAGATTCACAACCAAGAGTTATATCACGGATATAATTAGCCGAAATAGGGCTTACCGATATAAGCTAAGGTTGGGTGACGGCCAGTGGCCCACTTTGATCTTAGTTATATGTGGATCTTGGAATCATTATATTCTATTGAGGGTAACTTAGGTTATTGAATATAATGCATGATTAATCATATTATACTTTAATACGAGATTAATCATTTTGAACATATAACTAATAACCTTTTTATTTATATATTTCAGATATGACTACTACAAGCACACAAAACACGTTCTCGATCCGGTCTGTTCTCGAGAAGGAGAAGCTGACTGGAACGAACTTCCTGACATGGTCAAGGAACTTGAGGCTGGTCCTCAAGCAGGAGAAGAAGGATTATGTCCTTCGAGATCCCCTCCCCGAGAGGCCTCTTGCCAATGCTGCCAGGACTCTGCACAATGCTTGGGAAAAGCATTCGTCAGATGAAAATGATGTTTATTGCCTGATGTTGGTGACAATGACTCCAGAGCTGCAAAAGCAGTTCGAAAGTGTATTGTCTCCAATCGAGATCATGGCAAGCCTGAAATCGCTTTTTCAGGAGCAGGCTAGGACCGAGAGGTTCCAGACAGTTAAGAACCTCTTGGACTGTAAGTTGGCTGCGAATGCGGCAGTGAGTCCTCATGTGTTGAAGATGATGGGTTATCTCGATCATCTTCACAAACTCGACTGCCCAATCAGCCAGGAACTTGCCTGCGACATCATTCTGCAGTCTTTACCTGCAAGCTATGATCAGTTCATTCTGAACTTTAACATGCATGGCTTGAGTAAGACACTACCTGAGCTTCACGGAATGCTCAAGACTGCAGAGCCCAACTTGAAGAAAACCGCCAAGGACCCCAATGTACTTATGGTACAAAAGGGCAAGGGGTTTAAGAAGTCTTCTGCTAAGGATAAGGGAAAGGCCAAGGGTGTCCAAGTCGTGGACTCAGACACGCCAAAGCCCAAGCCCAAGTCCAAGGCTGGGCCTACTGACATGTGCAGGTTCTGCAAAGAACTGGGGCATTGGAGAAGAGATTGCAAGAAATTCCAGGAAGGTCTAAAGGAATTAAAGAAGAAGACTTTCGAGACTTCTTCATCAGGTATTTTTGTTATAGAAGTTAATACAACTACTTCTGATAATACCTCATGGGTCATGGATACTGGTTGTGGGGCTCATATTTGTACTAATATGCAGGCACTCAGCAACAGTAGAAGGCTGAAGCAAGGACAAGTAGAGCTACGAGTTGGGAATGGAGCGAAAGTTTCAGCACTAGCTGTAGGAACATACTTGTTGTCTTTACCTTCGGGATTGATTTTAGAACTTAATAATTGTTATTTTGTACCTGCTGTAAGCAGAAATATTATTTCAATTTCTTTGTTGGATTTGGAAGGTTATGATTTTTCAGTTAAGAATAAATTATGTTCCTTCAATCGCAACAATTTGTTCTATGGTTCGGCCCCTCTTACGAATGGGCTTTACATACTCGATCAATCCGCGCCAATTTATAACATCAATACAAAACGGTTTAAACCTAATGAGGAAAACCGAACGTTTCTATGGCATTGTCGTTTAGGGCACATCAGCGAGAAACGCATCAAGAGGCTCCATTCGAATGGACTTCTTGGCTCATTTGACTTTGAGTCATGTGAGAAATGCGAATCCTGCATGATGGGCAAAATGACACGGGCCCCCTTTAATAAACCTAACGAGAGGGCCAGTGACTTATTGGGCCTGATACACACTGATGTGTGTGGCCCAATGTCCACTAATGCAAGAGGAAACTATCAGTACTTCATTACCTTCACTGATGATTTCAGTAGGTATGGATATGTTTACTTGATGAAACATAAGTCTGAATCTTTTGAGAAGTTCAGAGAATTCCAAAATGAAGTACAGAATCAACTTGGCAAAAGCATTAAGGCTCTTCGGTCCGACCGAGGAGGAGAATACTTAAGCCAAGAATTCAGTGATCATCTGAGAGAGTGTGGGATTGTATCCCAACTCACTCCTCCTGGAACACCTCAATGGAATGGTGTGTCTGAGAGGAGAAATCGGACCTTATTGGATATGGTTCGATCTATGATGAGTCACACAGACCTTCCAATATCCCTTTGGGGATATGCTCTGCTAACAGCAGTGTTCACACTAAACAGAGCGCCATCAAAAGCAGTAGCAAAGACACCATATGAATTATGGACTGGAGAAGCTCCAGTGCTGTCTTATCTAAGAATTTGGGGTTGTGAAGCCTATGTTAAGAGATTAATCTCAGATAAGCTTACACCAAAATCTGATAAATGCTACTTCATTGGTTATCCACGGGAAACCAAGGCTTATTACTTCTATCTACGTTCCGAGAACAAGATCTTTGTTGCCCGGGATTGTAACTTTCTTGAGAGAGAGTTTCTCTCTAAGAAAGACAGTGGGAGTAAGGTACTGCTTGAAGAAATTCAAGATGAACAGGATACTGCTCAACCTAATGAGGAAGAGCAGCAGGAGGATCTACAAGAAATTGTAGAGCCTGAACCTGTAGTACCTGAAGTTCGAAGATCCGGGAGGATCCGTCACGAACCCGAGAGATATCAGGGATTCCTCGTGACTGACTGTCATGATCTTTTGATCATTGATGGTGATGAACCATCGAACTTCAATCAAGCCATGATGGGCCCAGATTCCTCTAAGTGGCGCAAGGCCACTGATTCCGAAATGGACTCCATGTCGGTCAACCAAGTATTTTCGTTGGTTGACTTACCCGTTGGTGTAAAAGCCATCGAGTGCAAATGGATCTTCAAGAAGAAGATTGACGTGGATGGAAATGTCCAGATTTATAAAGCCAGGTTGGTGGCAAAAGGTTTCAGACAAGTTCACGGTGTGGACTACGATGAAACCTATTCACCGGTGGCTATGATGAAATCTATTCGGATTCTACTAGCAACTGCAGCTTTTCATGATTATGAAATTTGGCAGATGGACGTGAAAACCGCCTTCCTGAATGGTATTCTGGAAGAGGATGTGTATATGACGCAACCTGACGGTTACATAGATCCAAAGAATGCTGGGAAAGTATGCAAACTTCATAAATCCATTTATGGATTGAAGCAATCATCGAGGAGCTGGAATCTTCGTTTTGATGAAGCGATCAAGCAATTTGACTTTATCAGAAACGAAGAAGAACAATGCGTGTATAAGAAAACTAGTGGGAGCAAAATCGTTTTTCTTATTCTGTATGTTGATGACATACTGCTTCTCGGAAACGACATTCCAATGCTGAAGTCTGTAAAAGACTGGCTTGGAAGTTGTTTTTCCATGAAAGACATGGGTGAAGCCGCATACGTTCTTGGAATTAGGATCTATCGGGATAGACCTAAGAGGCTGATAGGCTTGTGTCAAGACTCATACATTGACAAAGTCCTACAAAGATTCAGCATGAAAGATTCCAAGAAGGGCTTCACACCAATGGTACATGGCACAACGCTAAGCAAGAAGCAGAGCCCTACGTCGGCTGCTGAGCTTGAGCGCATGAAGAATATTCCTTATGCATCAGCAATAGGATCTGTCATGTATGCCATGATCTGTACTCGTCCTGATGTTGCTTACGCATTGAGCATGACGAGTAGACACCAGTCAAATCCAGGTGAAAACCATTGGATTGCCGTAAAGAACATCTTGAAGTATCTAAGACATACTAAGGATAAGTTCTTAGTGTACGGTGGAAGTGATGTGCTTAAAGTCAGTGGATTCACGGACGCAAGTTTCCAGACAGACACAGATGATTTCCGGTCACAGTCCGGTTATGTCTTTTGTCTGAATGGCGGTGCAGTAAGTTGGAGAAGCTCCAAGCAGGACACCGTTGCTGATTCCACTACGGAAGCTGAATATATCGCCGCCTCAGAAGCAGCGAAGGAAGCTGTTTGGATACGAAAGTTCATTATGGAACTAGGTGTGATACCAGATGCGGCTGAGCCTCTGGCACTGTTTTGTGACAACAATGGTGCTATAGCTCAGGCAAAGGAACCAAGATCACACCAGAAATCCAAGCATGTTCAAAGAAGATATCACTTGATACGTGACATCATTAATAGAAAGGAAGTCAAGATCAGCCGAGTTCCGACAGATGATAACGTCGCTGATCCGTTGACAAAGCCACTCCCAAGGCCTAAGCTCGAGTTCCTGACTGAAGCTGTAGGCATTAGAAACATTGAAATGTAATCTAAATTTGAGTGGGAGTTTTGTGAGCTTTATTTTAGTTATTTGATATGTTCTTGTAAAACATTATTCTATGTTTTAATGAAATTATTATTTCAAGATTATTTTAACTGTGATGAAATAATCGTTCCAAAATGATATGAACCATTTTATAGGTCATCGAAGTAAATGATTTGATCTTGAGTCATCGAAGTCATTTAGCTTGATCATGAGATCCTATATTTGATAAATGTTTTATATCATCCTGTCCCTAGTCGAAGGTTGTTGAAATTGGAACACCAACAACCATGTAAGATTGGATTGGTACGTGACTTATGACAAAATCTCAGTGTGTCATAGATGCTCGGCATCAAAGTCAGTACATAGGTGTATGTTGGGAACATACGACCGGACAAGACCCGCTAATAAGAACTCTTCAGGATATTTATATCTGTGTCATAAGAGATTCTTACTACGACTATAGAGTATAGTCCTTAGACCTGAGTTCGCATGCATGTGACTGCATATGGACTGATGCACTTTGATCATTGTCTAACGCTATCGTTCTGCGATAGCTATAAGGACCTTGTTTGGGTACATCATGAAATGAGTAGTTTACAGTGATGGAACAAGATGGGATTTGTCCCTCCAATATAAATGGAGTGAATATCTCTAGGCCAATCGGAGATTTGAATACTGGAAAACGCATGGCCATGCTCAAACGGACTTTCCCGAGTCGTTTGGATTGTCAGTATCAAATCGGAGTCCGATGAACAAGATTAGGCTTTATAAGGATGACACTAATCTTGCCTTATGACTAATCGAGATATTGAGACGAAAGGGATTATGAATACAGAGATTCCAGTTCAAGTGGGAGATTGTTGGAATTGTGTCCAGCAATCTCTGTACTGTCTCTATAACGTAAGAGTATGTCAGTGATCAGACATAAGTCATACAATGCTGGGGGTCATGATGGCTTGCTAGAGTCCGCTCATGATCTATAAGTCTTGGACTTATTGCCTTTATTGTATGATCCCATATGGGTCACACGCTTAAGCTAGCAGGAAATAATGTTGGAACGGCTTAGCAGAAGTACGACAAAAGTGCTAGGCATTTGTCGTACTAAGAGAGAAGACTAATGGGTCTGATTAAATGGAATTTAATCAGATTGGGCCCAAAAGCCCAAAAGGGAAAGAGAAGGCTTTTAAATGACTAAAAGCCAATTCTCTTCTCCCTTAACCCAACCCTAGCCGCGCCTCTCTCCTCTCTCTGCGCCAGCCTCCTTGTGGTCTAGCAGCCAGTTTCCGGTGATTGCGTGTGTGAGCCTTTGGAGGATCCATCTCTCGGTGTATCTCCCTGATCATTGACCTGTTCATCAATTCCGCTGCAAACAAACAGGTAAAAGGTGAGATCATATGTTTCTAAATAAGAACACCTAGATCTAATGCATGTTTAGGTTGATATCAATATGAGAATTGAATCAGGATCAACCGAAACTAACAACAATAAGTAGGTCACAAAAGCGTAACATTTTCAATTCAATTACTGTGGATTGTTTTCCTGCAGTCCCAGACACCTGTCCATCTTCCATTTCAGACTGATCGCAGAGTATCCATTTTGCTTTCTATGGATACACCATCACATAAAGCCCCAGTCTTTCCTTAACATGGAGCCCCATCATTACTCTGGCCAAAATGCATACAAATAATTACAACTTTCAAAATTAATTGGCTTGTATACATCAGCCTTTCCTTCACTTGGTGTCCCAGGGTTACTCTGGCCATATTGGCTCCCATTATTAGTACACAATATCTAACTCGCTCATGTACACCATAAGCAGGTCTGGAACACATAAGAATTAGGTCACAGAGATTTAAAATTTACAATTAAATTACCGTGAGTTGTTTTTCAGCAGTCACAGACATCTCTCCATCTATCATTTTAGGCAGATCGAAGACAATATCCATTTGGATTTCTATGGATAGGCCATCAATATTTTCTTCACATAGAGCTCCGGTCTCACTCTGGCCATATTGTCTCCAATTATTAATACACAATACCCAACTCGCTCATGTGAACCAAAAGCATGTCTAGAACATATATTAAGTAGGTCGCAGACATTTAAAATTTACAATAAAATTACCCTGAATTTTTTTGAAGCAGACACAGACATCTGTCTATCTAAGATTTTTGGCTGATTGAATCCAGTATCCATTTGGCTTTCTCTGGATAGTCCATCTGTCTTTACTTCACACTGAGCCCCGGGATTACACTGGCCAAAATGGATACATATAATTAGTACTTTGAAACTAAATTGTTTATGTAAACCGTATATTTTTTAAATATAACAAAGACGATAATAAACCAATCACCCAAAAACATTCGATTGTATCCATATATAATCTGATATTGATGATCCATTTGACTCTCTTTGGTAGTACCCACTTGACTCTCGGTGGATAGTTTGTCGGATTTCCTTTCACACGGACTGCAGTTGTTATTCTGGCCATGATGAATCTCAACAATTAGTATTCAATTTTTAACACGTTTACACCAAAGATATATCAAACATTCATATTAACAAAAATAAATAAAAGCTATCAAATATATCAATAGATCACCTGATTTAATTGATGCAAAATCACCCTATTTTCTACTGCATTCTTTCCAAGTGTTTTTAGGCCTTCAACTGCATTGATAACATCTTTCGACTACTCTTGATCCTCCCTCTCTGTGGTCAAAGCAAAATCTTCCTTGTCCTTACCGACAATGGATTCATCACTTGTTTTCCAAGGATCAATCGTGTCAGCCAACTGAGTACAAAAGTTGCCAATGTTAAAATCGGATCCCAGATTTTCCTGATCGAAATAAGTTTCATCAACATAGTTGTTAAGTTGAGAAATAATAGAATTCACATTATTCCAAATTGGGTCGTTGTTGGTAGTAGGACTTTCAACAGTTTGATCACCAACTCCAGTATTAACATTCTCAGGCCCTCCAGCATTTGGTTTCTTCTTCTTCTCCATTAGATGCACCTAAAAATACTTTCTTCATTCATGTCAAAGTGTACTTCTGAGGGGGGCTGTTTAGACGTTTCCTTACACGCAACCTATAATCCCTGGACGTCAATCTTCGCTTCAACGACGTGATCTCTGCCTCCTGTTTTAGCTTTAATAACGTCATATCCTTTCTCAATTCTTCCAATGAATCCTCTACCCAACTTTTGAACTTGTCATTAACAACAGAATCACTCTCACTGCTGGTTCCATCTTCAGTTGCAACAGACACCTTTCTCTTTTTCTTATTCTATACAAAAGGCTTGGGCACGTGTTCAATAAACTGATGAGAAGAATCACCAACAGGCCACTCATCCTTCTTGAACACGTGATGACTATCCACAAGGCTTTCAATATATACTACCTTCTTATTTTTATCTCGTCTATCCATTCCCCCCAACCTTCACTTAATTGCACATCTCAATGGATAAAGAGAGATTAGCATATGTATGGAAGATACAAATATACACATACCTCAGGTCCAAACTCGATGTCTAGCAGTGTCACTGCCTATCGAGTTGTTTTTCGGGATCCTTTCGAAAGAACTATCCATGAAATTCATAGTTGATTCATGGTCAGGCATCCTCTCCAAGAATCCTGGTATACAACGGAAAACTAGAAGTTGAAATGCAAGCGGGAAACCATACACGACCTTCGTTTGTTGTTCCAGCTGCGTTCGGAATGTTCTAACATGATGTTTCCCAGTTCTCGGACCAGGTTTCATTGAATTAATCGTCTTAAGAAAAGACTCTCGTCCCCATGGATAGCTCAGAAAGAAATCCACATCCCTAAGCATCTCAACAAATTCAGGTGTTGCCTTTGCATTATGGTTGCTACTAATAAGAACTCCATCAACAATACATATCAGAGCAAGTTTCAGCCTTTTCGAACCATCCAGGTTTCTATCATCGAGCATTTTAAGTATAAATATAATCTTAACACCTTGGTCCTCCTTTTTCCTACGATTACTCATATTGCCAAACAAGTCTCCCCACACGGAAGTGGCTCCTTCTGGAATCATCTTCTTCTCCTCTATTTCCTCTGCTTCAGGGAACTCACAACAATTCAAACATGTTATTAATCCAAACTCTTCTAACGAGAATCGAAGAGGTTGCCCCTCAAAAACTGAACTCGACTCGTATCTCTTTTTCGAAATTAGTTGCCTTACCAGTAGTCCATGAACCATTTTCCCAGAAATTGAACACTGTTTCACTGGAAGCTTAAACAACTCTCCAAAACTGGAATCTCGGATTTTCTCCCACTCGGGCGTATCCTTAATCTTCTTCCACACTTTGTTTAGTATCTCCGGTTTGGAATATATATTCAGTCGACCATCAGAGTATCGATCTGTCTGGTATAATCTAATCGGTAGGTTTGAGTTTACCATCTTCTGCAAAAGAAACATGTATTGGATGAAATTTTTGATTGAAAATCACCACAACATAATATTAGAGTATTGGAACCTTACCTTATGAGTGATGAACGTAATCAGAAACCCCAATCGAATGTGGGTTCTGCTTTTCGCCAGAGTAAAAAATGGAAGAGAGAGAAACGATGGCATTTTCTGTATTTGTTTTTTACATACCTAAAATTAATTAACTTTTACCCATCATAAGAACCCACCCAACCATAAAATGTCTAGTTGCAGGATGAGTAATTGGTCAGTTCATTTAGTTTAGGGGCATTATTGTCTTTCCATTCCCTCTCTTCTCAAAAAAGATACAAAATTGTTATAACTTTTCAAAATGTACAAAAATGCAAGGAAAAAAAAAGATACAACCATTGCAAGCCACCCAACATTTCTTACATCGTTTTAGATTTTAATTTTCTACATTTCTACTTTTATTCTAACAAAAAAATGTGTTTTGATAAAAGAAACAAATTTACAAACTTAACATTTCGATTTCTTTTTTAAAAGAAGAAAACCAAACCTTGTGGAGCCCGAAAAAAGATCTATGAGGTGGATGGAGAGCTAGAAAGAATTCATAAGTTATAACAATAAAAATATTTATTTTTTATATACCAATCTTGAGTTTTCATGCTTTATATAGGAAGAAATATCTATATCTTTAAATGAGAAGTAATTTTGGGCGATTGCTGACGTTTCGTTACGAGAGGGCTCTAGAGGCGGATAATGATGACGTGGAAGTGTGACATGGCAAACCTAAAAATAAACAATTGGGTTCGGGGTTCGACTTATTCACAAGAATGCCATCGAATCGATTTAAAGTTATTAATTAATTCATTTCCTTAAAAAAACATAATATCTTACTGAATATCTTATTAGTTCGAGTTTAAAAAAAAAGATATTCTATGGCATATACCTAGCTTTCTAGAGAAGCTTGTGAAATCCTATATAAGGAGAGTTTGGGGTGACTTAGAAACACAATCGTCTGCTTCTTCCAAAATTTCAAGAAGCTTTTTTTTCCCTCATTGGCCATGATAGTTTTCTTCCGGATCATCAAAACTTTGGTAAAATGATCTGTTGTCATTTCTATTGCTTTCTTCTTTTTCTTCTCGGTTTTGAAAGGATTTCTATGTTTTTGGTTTTTTTAATTCTGTTTTGTTGGTTGGTCCCATCAAAGAAGATGCTCGGTTAGCACAAAGCTAAATTCTAATGATGTGATGTGAACTAACATACGTTTGAGATTTGGTATAAAAAGGAGCGTGAGATCTAAAAGTCCGATTGAATGTTGTTGCCAAGATGTTTTTAGTTCACATCACATGTCCCGTTTGTCCCTATGAGCATATAGTCCGAATAAAGGTTGCATATTACTATAGACATAGATTTGGTGGTAAACAATGGATTTGGTGAATACTCTTTTGAGTACCATATGAGATTCAGTCCCGATAGTCCGAATAAGACTTAGTTCTATGGCATATACCAATATTTCGAGAGAAGTTTTTAGTACTATATAAAATGAGTTTGGTGGTTTAGAAACATAATCATTTGCATTTTCCATTTTTACTAGAAGTCTTCTCTTTATTTTATTGAGACCATGGTAGTATTCATCATAATCAAATCGATTTTTATTCTTTTAATTAATTAATTTTTTTAAAAAAGCATAATATCTTTTACAATACTATTTTATTAGTTCAAATTTAAAATATATTATATGGCATATTCCTTTCCAAATCTATAAATACCATTGGAAATAAGATATTTTAAAAAGAAAAGTGATATTCTCCTTAAAATATTGGACATTCAATCGTTGGAGTCAAAGCGAAAATGTATTTGACGTTGCAAAATCTTTAAAGATATAGATTAGTAATTCTACGTTGTATATGGTTTTACCGGCCATGAATTTTTACGGATATGATCTTATCACGTATATAAATCTATATATTCTAAAATATACGAGCTTTGGGTATATTGTTCGGATAACAGAATAAACAATAACTTCTTATTCTTCGTTTCTATGAATAACATTATATCCTTCATACGAAATTAATAAGGTCAATAGCCATCACATCATCTTCATTATCATATTATCATATCACCACAAATTTATCTCTCATACTCTTCTTCTCTCTCAAGAAACGGATTTTCGTTCACGAAAAATAAGATATCATCCATGGTCCATCATAACATCTAGGATCAGATCTTTGATAAAAAAATCATATAAATAATAGCGACACACTAAATGTTATATATTCCAGTACAAAAATACTATGTACCTATTTTGTTTTCCTAACAATCGATTTAGTATGAAAATATTTGACAAATATAAATGCATTCGATAGATATTAACCACCAGACTGTTGTTGTTTGCTACAAACTGCAAAGTGTCAATTATATTATTATGTACATTTAATTTTTAAATTACAAACGATTAATGGAGTGTTTGTATATGTGTCTAGACCTCTAGATACACATTTCTTTTATATATGTGAGTTTTTAATAATCAAGTATAGAAGATGCATTGTATACTTTATTTCGTGTTGGTGGTATGATAATATTTATGTACAAGAGGGCTGCGCTTTTATTGTGGGATGAATAATTGAATCATGTGGATGTGATATGCCTAATTGGAAGGTTCCGGCGACGAATCTACCGCGAAAATCAAACTAAAACTATATAGTTAAATATATTATAGTTGGAAGTCAAAAAAACATAACATAATCTATACCTTTTAAAGTCGGATTGAATTTTGTTGTCAAAACGTTGTTAGTTCACATCACATGTCCCGGTTATTCTAATAAGTGATGTTTATTACATAAATTTGATGGTAAACAATGTATTTGGTGAATACTTTTTTGAGTACTATATAAGGTTCAGTCTCGATAGTCTGAATAAAACCTATTTCTATGGCATATACCAATATTTCGAGAGAAATTTCTTAGTACTATATAAGGTGAGATTGGTGGTATAAAAACATAATCATTTGCATCTTCCATTTTTACTAGAAGTTTTCTCTTTATTTTTTGTCAGATCATGGTAATATTCTTCATAATTAAATCGATTTTTATTCATTTAATTATTTCAGTTTACTAAAAAAACACAATATCTTTCATAATATTTTATTAGTTCGAATTCAAATATATTCTATGTCATATTACTTTTTCAAATCTACAAATATCATTGGAAATAAGATTAAAGGTATTATAATATTTAACACATTTTGTATTGTAAAAAAAACATAATATCTTATTAAATATCTTATTAGTTCGATTTAAAAATAATATTTTATAGCATATTCCATTCCAAATCTACAAATATCATTGGAAATAAGATTAACATAATTATAAAATTTAACACATTTTGTATTGTAAACTAGGATTTCTATCACACACTATAAATTTTCGGTTGAAACATTCATTGCCATTACATTTGAGCTGCTTTTAAAGTTGGTTATGTATTTTATTAAAATCAATGTGGTCTACTTATATAATAGCAAATCAAAGTACAAAAGAAAATCCAATATCAATAGGAGATATTTATAATTGAAAACAGTTAACGAAAAATGCAAACACAAATGCAATTGCAAATAAACTTGGTTAACAATATATAATCCATGCACATCAAGTTCACACAATAACGGGACATTCTATATTTTCGATTATATTTTACATAATTAAATTTCTCATTTATCATATACAATAAAATAACATAACACATTTTTTAGATCAATATGATTTGTTTTTAAATGACAACTAGATTTTGATCCGCGCTTAGAAAGCGCGGGTTTACTTTTCTTTACAAATTTAAATTATATTTATTTTGTCATTAGTAATTAAAATTTTTAATTATGCAATCTAGTTTTGTTTATAATTGTTTAATCCGCATTATAAAAATAAATTAATAATTTAGTTTTTAAAAAAGAATTGTGTGTTATTTGAGAAGAGGTATATCGTAAAGATAAAGAGATTGAAATAGCGATTTTCAATTATAAGTTTTAATATTGAATAATTTTGATATTTTTATTAAATTAAAATATATGATTTTTGAATTAATATATATATATATATATATATATATATATATATATATATATATTATATTTGTTTTAAACTCGTGCAAAGTTCATTTTCAGAATTCGAAATTGGCTAATTTATTTTTCAACCAGCTCTTATAATAGTTTAAATATTTTGCAATATGATGTAACAACCCGCTAAAAATGCAATCGTAAAAACAAATTCTTACAAAATAAATTAATTTAATATAGTTTTAAAATTTTATTATAATATAAACATAAATATTTATATTTGAAATAAAAAAATAAAAAAATATTAAAATATATTATATTTGAATTTTGAATATAATCATAATTAAAGAATATTATCTTATATATACAAAATAGTTGATATTTAAATTATTTAGTTATATTTATCAATTGATTTAATAGTTTCATGTTTATATATATATATATATATATATATATATATATATATATATATTAATTAGAAAAATGAAACTCATTATATTTAGCTTGTTTGGATACATGTTTAGTAATTGTCTTGTTTGGAAACATGGATAGTAGAGAAATTGTTATATTCCTTAATTACCCTTAATGAATATTAAAAACACTCTTAAATCTCCAATGGCACAAATTGTAAATAACACATGCCCAAAGGTTAGTTTCCTAAAGACTCTAATTTTTTAATAGTATTGACTAGATTTTGACCCGCACTTAGAAAGTGCGGGTTTAATTTTCTTTACAAATTTTACTTTTTATTCATTTTGTTAATAGTAGTTTAGATTTTTAATTATGTAATCTAATTTTGATTATAAACAGTGAGCTAGCAATTTAGTTTTTTTAAAAAAAAATAAATTATGTGTTATTTGGAGGAGATATATCGTAAGGATTAAGAGATTAAAATAACGATTTCGCATTATATATTTTAATATGTGTTGTATCGTAAGATCATAGCTTGGAAAAATATATATATGTGAAAACAACTATTGTAAAAATTATGTAGTATATGTTTAATTGTTATTATATTTATCTAAAATATTATTTTATAAAATACATGTTGTAGTCGTATATATAATTTACAAATTTTATGGAACTATCCATTAAAAACTTCATTCAAACATAAATCATAATTTGACGCTTCAAATATTTGAATAATATAAGTATGAAATCATTTTAATATTTTATTAATTTTAAAATATATCAGCTGAAATTATTTACTATATGCAAATTTTTTATAGAAAATTTATAATCGAGATTGGCTAATTAATTTTTCAACCCGTTTAATTAATTAAATATTTTTCAGTTTGATGGAAAAACCTGCTAAAAAGTACAATCGTAAAAACATCAATCGTAATATGTGTATATATATATATATATATATTTGAAACAAAATAAAAAGATATTAAAATATATTATAAATATATTTTGAATTAAATCATAAATTAGAGAATCTTAATTTATATATAATAGTTGATGTATAAATTATTCATTATATTTATCAATTAATTTATTTTGATTTTAGTAATTAGGAAAGTGGGACCCATTATATTTTGGTTGTTTGGCTACATGTTTAATAATTGTTTTGTTTGGAAACATGGATTGTAAAGATAATGTTATATTCCCTAATTACCCTTAATGAATGTTACAAATCCTAATAATATCAAGGGCAAATTTCGGAAACAACATTTATGTACCATGGTCAAACTCCAATTTTTTAATAGTATTGATATATTTAATGAAGATTATTTGTTAGCTTTTACTAAAAAAAATATTCAATATTCCTTTCAAAATGCATTAGATTAGGAAGTATATATTTTTTAAAAATTGCACGCTACACCAACGTACCCTATATAAACCAAAGACCATTGGTCATATTTTCTCATTCACAAAATTTCAATTGTCCATCATTTCCACTCCGAGAAAATTGACCACACATTCTTTTTATAATCTCTTTTCTCTGTTTTTTAATAATTTTGATTATATCGTAGATAGTTTTTTTTTTTAATATTCGTTGGCAATATATGTTTCAAATGATTAAAAGTTTAATCAGATCATATGTAATATATTTTTGTGTTTGCTTTTTAGTTAGCCTTATTCTTAGTCGCATGAATAAGAAGTTCGGTAATCTCGAGTTTTGTCAATATTGTGAGGTGAACTAACAACGTTTTGCGATTTTCTCAAATATTTCCGGTTGAATCCTTGAGCCCGAAAAGTCCGAGTAAATATGTTGCCACGACGCCGCTTAATCCCATGAGTCCTGATAGTCCAGATAAGGGTTGTTAATTACTATATAGATGGATTTGGAACAATAGTCCAAATATGGCACAAATAAGGGTATACGACACAATCAAAAACACGTGGATCTAAAATGGATCCGCTTCGCCTACCCGGTTTTTCTTTATGTTAGCCATTGATAGTTTTATGTTGGTAATATCTTAACCGTTCAGTAAATAATAAATGTTTTAAATATTTCAATATTCTTTCATTTTCATCATGATTTTTCTCAGTATTTAGTAACATAAAACGACATCTTCCGTTTTGTTTTAACATAAACCATACAAACAACATATGTTAACTAACAAACATTTTAATGTCCGCACATCCGTGTGGATCGATCACCTAGACCGATTAGATTCCATCGGATTTGTTACATCCATGTTAATTTTTTTCATACATACAATGCTATAATTATTTTTCGTTTGTGTATATAATTTTTATTTTATGCACTCAAATATAAAAATTCCGATGTGCACATAAAATTATGAATTAAATCTCATACCATCTCGACCGAGAAAAAATCTAATATCACGTGTTGTCTTGACATTAATCAAAAAAATACACATAAATTAACTAACAAACATAATAATATCCGCACATGCGCGCGGGACAATCATCTAGTATGTTGTAACAGCTAAACTAAAACCATACCTTGACAAAAGAAAAAAAAAACTAAAACCATACCAAATATATAAAGTGTAAATTATTTTTTTATATAAAAAAACTATAAAGTGAATTATGATGGGCCATTATGAACTTTAATCTATAAGCCCATTTGCAAGTTACTGAGTAAGCAAAATCATAATAAACCAAATTACAAAATTAACAAGTTTCCAAAACTACAAACCATTGACTGAGTCAACAAAACCATTGACTGAGTCAACAAATAATTTGTTTGTTAATGCAAATCATTAAAGACAATATACACATTATTACACACGTTTTGTCCTTCTTTTTCAAACTATTAAAACTTTATGAAATAAACCTTCCTCTATGGTGTTATTTATAATTCATATCATTGGAAATATAGAATATTTAATTAATTTATAAAAATAAAATTGCCAAACTAATTTTTAACTAACTTATTCATAACCTCTTTCAATATCTTTCTCTATATAAATGTAAATGAATATTTCTTTTTTAACAATATAAAATCTAATAATTTTTTTTACTCGATTTCGTTTTTAAATAATTAAAAATTCGAATTTTAAATAATATTTTATTTAAAACAAAATAAAAGAGAATTCTATGCTATGTAATAGTGATAAATATATTTAAATAAGTTAATACACCAATTATATTTAAAAATTATAAAATAAAGTTTAAAAGTTATAGGAGTTTTTTTAAAAATAAAAAGGAATTATAAACTACTAATTTTATCAAGAATATACATAAAACATTAAAATTAATGTATTCTTAAAATACTCTGTTTCCAAAAAAGACTTAAAAATATTCAAACTATGATTAATTAATATTTAATTGATACTAAAATATTAATATATATATATATATATTTAAGTTGATAAAATAAAATATCAAATTTATTAAATATATTTTATTTAAATATATGGTTGTTTTATAGTTTTTATAATTTTAATACTATAAAAATATGTAACTTAATATTAATTTACCTTTAATTTATAAATAAAAATATTTTAAAGCTAAAATATTGATAAATTATATATATAGAAAACTGTTGAAAAAAAAAATATATATATAGAAAACAAATAAAAATATAAAAATAATCAATATTTATATTATTTAAATATATAACGGATCGGATTATGTTGAAAATTATATGATTTCAGTGTTTAGCAAGTTGTTCAATAACATATGAAAATATGTAAACTGCTACAAGATGAACTAAAAGCGGATTAGCAACTTTAGTCATTACAAGACGAGTTAAAAAGTAAAATTTTGATTCAGATTAAATTTACGAACTCTTATATGAATATATGTTATTTAAAATCTTTGATCGAGAGCAAAATTTATTAAATACTAAAACATAAATAAATTTATATATGAGAATATGTTATATGCTTTTCATTATATGTAGAATATTTTAGATCAACATAAATATGGATTAAAATTATGTATATAATTTTTACAGTCACTATTTATTAAAAATATTATAATCTTTTTTATAAATTCATAATTATGCGTTAAATCTATAATATTTAAAACAAACATATGTATATTTTATTAAATCAAAAACCTAGATATTGATTTTAACAACTTATATATTACTTAGATTGCATTCTTTATAAAACATTTTTTTTTATTTTAACAACTTTTTAGTAGTAAAATCACAAGTGGAACTATGTTATAATTAACTTAAATAAAAAATTATCAAATACAATATATCCGCGCTTTCACTGCATTGGTCAAAATCTAGAAAAATAGATTTATGTTTGATTTTCATAAATCTATGATTATATTAATATAGAATTATAAATTTAATTATTACAATATTTAAAATAAAAATAAATTCCATATTTGAGCATATGATGTTCTATAAATCTTTTTTAAATCAACGTAATATATACTAAACTTAAATCACATAACTTTATAATAATTGTTTTATTAAAAAAATATTATAAAATTATTTTCAAAAAACTAATTTAATGCATTCACGCATTGAACACATATTTATTATAATATTTAATTGATTAAAATTATGTTAAATAATTAATAAATTTATTATAAAACAATTAATTATTTTAAAAATATTTTTTAAAAAAATATATATATATATATATATATATATATATATATATATATATATATATATATATATATATATATATATATATATATATATATATATATATATATATATTTGCGCTTCTCTAGCATGGTCAAAATCTAGTTATTCACTTGTGCTTTGTATTAAGACCACTTTTTCCTGCTTCTGACACTCCCTTTTAGAATCGAGATCTAAATTTATTCATAAATATCCATGCTACTATAACTCAAATCATTTATTTTTAGCTAAATTATATGAGAAGATTTAAATATCTTTTATTGTTAATAAACAACTAGATAACTCGTCCGCACCTTGTGCGGAGTGAATAATTTTGATCGAGGATTGTTTCACCTTTTTAGGAGAAAAACAGGTATAAATATTAATAAATGTACAGATTTGAATTGAAGTGTGATTGTATTAAAATTGAAATTAAGAATAATAAACAAAAATCGAATAATATTAAAAAGAAATATTATTGAAAAGAAACACAACAATTATTTAAAATAAGCACCCAAATGGCTGACTAAAATAAGTGAACATAAATTAGGGAACTTCAATATCTTCAAGGGCAAACATGCATCTCGGAATGTGTCATAAACAACATTATTAATCGTCCTTAGATCCAAATAGCATAATGGTCCCCTTATTACATCCAGTAGAAGGCGTAAGTAGTATAGTTGTCCAATTTCTTCTGCATATACTGGTAAACCACATAAACGCGATTTACCTTTTATGTGGGGTTTTCATTCATGACTTTTTTTTTATCTCAAACAAATTTAGCTATTATTTCTGAATATAGTAGTTGTATTGCTTGAAGATAAACCTGATTGCATTTCATCCATGCCCTAAATTTACCTTCTTTTTGTTGATATTCCAAACCGACATCATCGATGAAAACAGTTTGTGAAGAAGGAAGAACAATAGGCAAAATTTCCATAGGAGCAATTAAACGTCCGGAATAATCTGAAACAAATTTAGATCTGGTTATGAAAACAGAAAAATGTTTTAAAGCAAAATCACAATGTATAGAATAAAAAAAAAAAACTAAGGGTACGATTGGTGACAGATTATAAAAACGTTAGAGACATACCGCTTTGTTTGTTACCAATCACCAAAACGTTATAAAAGCTACAGTAAAAGCGGTTACTCTCAGCTTTTTCTTACCACTTTTGCTAACAGCTTTCACCAACAGCTTTTACCAACAGTTTTGCACTATTCAACCGCTTACCACTTCCGCTAACCGCTAATCTAACCATTCCGCTTTTGTTCACCAATCAGACCCTAAGATGGTAAAGATTTTTTTAAAATACCTAATGCTTCCATTAGATACGAAAAATAGCAATGATTTGAATCAGAAGACAATATCAAAATATATAGTACTATGTTATTAGAGTTTCTTAGACACAATTATTTATTATTTGTTTTACTAATATCGGCCACATTGATTATATCAATAATATATAATGTGTAAATTAGTATAATATCTAATATACTAATGGCAAGAATATATCATTAGTTGCATACTTAATCTTCATCTCTTCCTTTTATATAGTATAATTTGTTTATATTTTTTATTTACATTTGGTAAGTACTTTCATATTTCAAGTCATAAAGATTTTCATATTTTGTTTAGTGAAATCGTATTCCGTACTAAACAAAGATATTCCATAAAAATTTCTTTGGAATAAATATGTGTTTAAAACTTATAAATGTGAGCATTAAATTCTATAAACAAACATAATTAATGGTTTTTGCTTTGCAGCCAAGTCCATATGTTTTTTGGCAAGATTTTTATTATAAAATTTCAACCATTAGATTATTTTTGGTATCTACTATATATAAAGAAACATTTGTACTAAACATAAACATTAGATACTTGTATATCAAAAATAACATTTTTATAATCGTGCAAAATTCATCAAATGCAATATCATTTATTTCCCAAACTTTGGATATCATGCATTTGAAATTAAAAAACAAAGTAATAAAGGGTAAAACCATTCTCTAGATTTAGTGTTACAAATAAAAATTTAGAGATGCAAATTTAAGTTGTTATCAATTCAACACACATAAAAAACACAGGAAAATATTAAACATAAGGTTTTGTCCCAAAAGAAAACCGATTTCCAACATAAGTTTTAGAGAGTTAGGCAGAGACACGATTCTTGGAGGAGAGTTTGAGGACAGCAGTAGTGGCGTTTTCCTAGAAAATCTCAAGCACGATCTTTTGGTTAGCCTTGACATTGTTTGCCACCAAAAATTCTCTTAAGCCACCACTCAAACGTAAGGTCGCCTGTCACTATCACAACGCATTGCCAGCTCAACAGACCACTTCGCTCCAGCATCATTGACCATAGATATGGTCTCGCCCGCGACCTTCTCTAAATCGTTAGAATCCATAAAGGACTTAGGAATATACTGCAAAAATCATAATATCGATCATGTAACAATATTTTAAAATCAAAATACAAAGGAACAACTTACGATTCTGCTTCGTTTGATGTTGTCACTCATGACGTTTAACGTAACGAACTTCTCCTCAGTTTCTTGAGATAACATGCAAATATTAGTCAAAAATTACATGAGACTGAACACATTATCTTGAAAATAATAGGAAAAACTTACTCGTGCTTGCTTCTCCAGTCCCCGTTATGACAATTTCAAATTTTATCTCACAACAGTCTGGTCTGAAGGCCTGTACCATATGGATATCGAAACCTCCACGGTACTCACAAATTAAATGGTCTAATTCTTTTTAAATTATGTGCCTCAAAGAACGTTTCCAGCCTTCAGTAAGCCTATCACCAACTTGTTTGATAGGAAACTTTCGTCCAGAAACATAAGATGTGAGTTTACCGACAGTAACATTAGTTTTTCGGGTAAACGACCTATTTCCCCCTCAGAAGTATCATATATTAACAGATCACCACAATGTTTCAAGGTCTCCTTCTATCCCCACATATCTAAAGATCGAAACATAGACACACACGAGTTTAAAAGATCGAAACCCGAATCCCCATTAAATTCAAATTATAATTAAATTTCGGTTTAATTATCGGATTAGCAAACCTGACCAATCGAAAACTTAACTAAACCTAACTAAACCCGATTAGGATCCGATTATGACCCGCTAGTTGCAATAAACCGAGTCCCTAAACCAGCCCCTTTTAATTACCCAGAAACTCACATTGAAAACCCTAGATCCTGAAATCCCCAAATTCCAGAGAGAAAAAATCGAGATTGAGCAATGTCGATCGTTGAGTGGATGACAAACCCAGAATCCGACCCTCCTGAAGACGATTCTCCTCCTGAGAAGGATTCACACAACCACAGAGCCCCTGATTTTGATTCTGACGGTGAAGATCGCCGTGAGAGAAACGACTACAACATCGAGAAAGATGTCGCCGAGTTTCAGGACGAGCTTCCGGTGAGGCACGATGTCTACCCAGAAACCGATTCTGATGAGGAGGGAGAAGAAGTCCAGCGGACGATTTACAGGCGCAACACCGTCAAGAGAGAAAATGGGATATTGTACTTAGGGCAAATCTTCGTTAATGGAGTAGCTTTTAAGGAGGCTGTGGTTGATTATGTTCTTAGAACTCATAGGAATCTTAGGCAGGACAGATATGACAAAACGAAGATTTCGTATGCTTGTAAAGGAAACAAGTGTTCATGGCATGTGTATTGTTCAACTTCTGGAAAATCTGATGGGTCTTCTATGTGGCAGATTAAGAAGATCTCGAAGGCTCATGGTTGTATTCCAGATGGTTTATGTACAATGTTGAAGGTCCCTGTTATTGCTCGTAAGTTTTTGGAAAAAATCAGAGAGGAGCCCAAGTATTACATGCCAAAGAAGATTGAAGAAATCATTATGGTGAAGTGGAAGTTTACAGTGACTCGGCCTCAGTGTCAGCATGCTAGGAGCAAAGCTCTGAGGTGGATTGAAAGAGAGTATAATGAGCAGTTTGGTCGCCTTAGGGATTACGCAGCTGAGATCATGCAGTCTAACCCAAACTCATCTGTTGAGGTAGATTGTGTGAGGACAGAGGATGGTATTGATGTTTTCAACAGGTTTTATGTCTGTTTTGACATCCTCAGGAGAACATGGAAAGCTAATTGCAGACCTTTGGTTGGAGTTGATGGCTGTTTTCTGAAATCACGGATGAAAGGTCAGCTCCTTGTTGCTATGGGTCGAGATGCAGATAACGCCATTTACCCACTCGCATGGGCTATTGTATCAGTGGAGAACAAGGATAATTGGTTGTGGTTTGTTAGCAAGATAAAACACGATCTTGGTCTTGAGAATGGAGATGGTTATGTCTTGGTTTCAGATCGCCAGAAGGTAACATTTACTGACTTGGTTTTGAACTTACTTAAGAGAGATCAGATTTTAGTATATGTGATCATCGTTTATCTTTTGTAGGGTTTGATTGCTGCTGTCAACGTTGAGCTTCCTTCTATTGAGCATAGAATGTGTGTCAGACACATTTATGGGAATCTGAAGAGTAGGTTTGGGAAGAAACCAGAGATGAAATCTATGATATGGAACTTGGCTTGGTGTTACAATCAGGCGGATTACAGAGCTCAGCTGTTCAAGATTTTCATGTATGATCGAGAGGTGTATGATGTTCTGATGAAATCAAAACCCGAGACATGGTGCAGGGCATTCTACAAATATGGACCGTTTGTTGAGGACGTAGAGAACAACTCGACAGAGTCGTTTAATAACTCCATCGGTAAAGCCAGGGACAAGCTTTACGTACCAATGTTGGAGACAATCGCCCGTTTAGCTATGGTTCGAATAGCAAAAAGAGATGTCATTGCAACTAGTCATGAAGGAGCTTGCACTCCTTATGTCGTCGAGATGCTTCAGGGATTGCATAAGAAAGCATCTGAATGCACAATAAGGCCATCTACAAACAGGACATTTGAGGTTACTATTGCTGGTTGCGCACATCGGGTGAACTTGGAACAAAGGACATGTAGTTGCAGGAGATGGGAGATCACAGGGATTCCATGTGAGCATGCGTATGGAGTGATGTTGAAGAGGGGTTTACAAGCTGAAGACTATGTCTGCCATTGGTTTAGAACACCCACTTGGAGAAGAACATATGAGGAAGGTATTAATCCCATTAGGGGTGCAAAGTTCTGGCCAGTTGGAGCTGATCCACCTATCATAGAGCCTGAGATTCCAGAGAAGGAGAAAAAGAAGAAGGTAACTAAGAAGGACAAAAAGAGGAAGAGAGGGATAAATGAGTCACCAACCAAAAAGAGTGAAAAAGTGTTGAAGAGGGTTATGCATTGTGGAGTATGTGGTCAAGCAAACCACAATTCACGCTTTCACAACAAGAAGAAATCGGCCAAGGTTTGTCTCATAACATTCACTTTCATTCTTCTATTATTACAAGTCTAATTTCTTTATCTTTTGTAGGCTGCATTAGAAGGGGAGACCTCTGAAGCTAGAGGTTCACAGGGTGAAGCTACACAAGGCACCTTGACTCAAGAAACAAGCTGAAGATTTAGGAACTGTTTTGGGGGAGGGATTTAGATCTGTTTTTCGGTTCTTAGGAACTGTTTTGGGGGGATTTAGATGTGTTTTTTGCGGCTATATCTATGCGATTATTGACTTTAGATGTATGTTGTTGGCCTTATGTGCCTTCTTGTAGACATGAATTGGCCTTATGTGCCTTCTTGTAGACATGAATTGGTCTTTTGTGCTATCTTTTGTGTCATCTTTTCCAGGAACAATGCTCATATTTTGACAGATTTGATAAAAACTCCAAACACACATACCAATTGTCAAACACACCACTACAACAGCATTTAGAAGCTACAAATACATACTCAAACCACCTAAACAATCCTACTAAGAACAACAACAAACAAACAACCTAAAATTGTAATCACCATCATCTTTGTCGTATGCCTTTTTGCTCCTGCAATCTCTTCCTCAACCTTCATTTGCATATCATCCAGCAGCTTCTTCTCTTCTTCCATACGATTCATATGAATCTGTTGCTCAATCTTTCCAGTCCTAAACCCGAGAGCTTCTATCTCCTCTGACAATGCCTCATCAAGCCATTTGTAAACGTGATTATCATTGGTGAGCTACACAAGAAAATCAAAATCAAATCATAACATCCTAATCGCACATTTAGATGGTACAATTCAATGGTGATTACCTTTCTTTCAACTGCAAATGCACAACGATAGTAACGCCTGTAAGGATTGTTGTTCGAATTGGACATTTTGGAGACTACCATCTCGCCACACCAACACCTTCTCGGAAGACCGATGACTCGGCTTCTAACACGCCCGATTGACGCTCCAGACGAAGCCCCAGATTCGTTACTCATCCTCTTGTTCGGATTTGGAATTGAAGACAGAAGTTTTGTTGTCCAATTTAGGGTTCGTCGAAATGAAAAAGGGGATTTAGGGATTTAAGAATTTATTTGGGTTAATAATCCGGGTCAGAAATACGGATCTAAAATCCACTCGGGCTATTCTTTTGGTTTGATATTTGTGGTTTTATGTCGGGTTACGAATCAGACCATAAAAACCAGGACAAACCGTGTGTTATGGGGATTCGGGTTTCGATCTTTTAAACTCGTGTGTGTCTATGTTTCGATCTTTAGATATGTGGGGATAGAAGGAGACCTTGAAACATTGTGGTGATCTGTTAATATATGATACTTCTGAGGGGGAAATAGGTCGTTTACCCTAGTTTTTCCAATTATAAACTTCTTGAAGAACGTTTTCGGGATATACTGCAACAGAAATAATAGAAATATTGCCAAGAAAAATCAAACTATAAAAATAAATAAATCGAGAGAAAGAACTAAGATTACGTACCACACTATCAAGATATTCGTCTGGAATAAGAGGCTTGAAAATTGAGGGTTTGCCATCCACTGATTTATTTTGCTAAGCTAATATTTCGTCATACAAATCCAAAATTATTACATTCATAAACCAAAAAAAATCGGAACTAGACCTTTTAAAGTTGAATAGACCACATCTAAAAATAGAGAATATCCGAGAAGTTTACTAAATCCTAAAGTCTACTGCTAAATTCAAACTTGGTTCTGATAATAAGAATCAATGATTAAAAATATAATTTTTCATCAAGAAGATATATGAAACACCATTGTTCATTCACAATCCGTTTATCTCAATAGAACAATTTCAAACCCTAGGTTTATAGAAATCTACAGGAAATAGTAGATTACCTTGTTTTCGGAATGGTTGAAAGCAAACAATCTTCTTCTTATCTACTATGTATACCTCACCGCAGTCCAACGCCTTATCTACTCGATCGCCGTTTATTTTCAATTTGTGCTTTGATTGTATCGAATGGCTGATTTCAGATGGAATAGATGTATCTGCAATTATCCTACAGTGGGCTATAGTAATTTGGGCTTTAATTAATTTATAAGTAGACTTTATTATATTTGCCATTAACTTTTTAAAAAATTTAAGATTTTGATGTTATTCTAAATAAAGTAAGTCATATTCTGTTTTTTTTAAATAATTTTTGGTTGATTATGGGAATATAATGAAAAATTATCAAATTAAAATAAAAATTTATTTGCCTAAGTGTATTTTTAGGAAACTATTATAGATACATATTTCCTTTAATTAACTATTGTGTACGATTGATTAAATGTGCAAAATACTCTTTATTGCCGTATCTCAACTGAATATATACTTACTAATATATGTTTTGTTATATGCATTTTAGATTTGGTAGACTAACGACAATAAAATATATTTATTTCAATTTGTCATATTAAACTTCCACCCAAATATCTATTCTCATAGAGATCTAATTATTTAAATTTTAAATCTAACCATAACCAAATTGATCTGTCAAAGATTCATGATATTTGAATGATCTAATAAAAATATATTATGATACTTGACAAAAGAAGTCGTAAACATTACAAATATATATATGTTTTTAAAATAAACATAAGACGATCACCAGATCATCTAACCAAAAAAAAAATAAGTTTAAAGAGGTCTTCTAAAACAGGCACATGATTTAGAAGATGAAATGGGACATGATATTTTCTTCAGGATATTGGTCAGGTACCTGATGTGGAAAGCTACAAAATAGAAAAAAAATGTATGAATTCCGGAGAAACATATAAAAGCATATTACATAATGAGTTGCATTATGTTTATGAACAAAACATGTTGAGGAATCCATTAAAGTCCAAATTTTTGGTTTGATCAGATATAATCGTTGATATCCCTTCTTCTCCTTTTAGCCAAGTTACACATAATTAAATACAACCAATAACAAACACTGTTAAAATTTTAAGCAATAAAGAAATCACATGTCTCATCAATCCTAAACCTAAACATGTAATAGACAATACAATCATACTAAAAAAAAAAAATTCTACCGTGCTTTATGTAGAAGCACCGGAGAATCACGAAGAGATGTCTAACGGAATCCTTCACAAAACCTTTTTATTAGTTCTTCAGCATCTTTCCCGATTAATGAACACTGAAGACTCCGGAGGCTAGTAAAAAAATAGTTTCAAATTCTATTGCTAGAGACAAACAACAAAACATATGTAAGGAAGAATATATATATTTGTTTAACTAACCTTAGGTCGCGAATTGTAAACTGCAACTTTGGTCCTGCCCAATAGGTTGAATATTTCCAACACATGTAACAACACCAAGGACATCTATATAGAAAAATAAAATCATTTAGAAAACTATCCCGTAATCTATATAGTTAAATATCATGCAAATAAAATGTTATTATAATCCAATACACAAACAAATCTACATATTCAAGTTACCTTTAGGGTATTTATCCCAAAGTCTCCCACCTAATATATCTGGAATCGATGCAAATTGCATAAATGACCTTCCAGAATGTTATCATAAGTCAGGTATAAAGATATGTTTAACCCGAAAATGAGCTTGAAGTCGTGAGGGGTCAACGAAGCATATTCCGGTGCCTGTACAACTTGAGAATTTTCAAGCTTAGACCAAGGACCCTCACACCATGTTGAGAAGCGTAACTTCTCAACAAAAGAGGCATGAACAATTGCCTCTATTTTCATAACCTAAATCAATAAACGAATAGCTAAATAAAACATGAAATAACACAAAAATAAAACAAATGAAAGAGTAAAAGAGAGATTACCTCCTCATCGACCAAAATCATTTGGATTTTTGGTTCTCCAATGGACGAAACACACATCCAAACACGCAAAAGAAGAACTTTTAGGTCCCAAAGGCAAGGAACGAAGTTGTTGATTTGAGAAATTTTTCGGAAAATCTATGGAGCCATGGTTTAGAATCGGAGAAATTTCGCAGAAATTACCGAGAAAGGAAGTTTTCTTTTTCCAATAAGCGGTAAGAAAATGAAGCGTCTATAGTTTTAAAAATAAAATAGTTTCCAAAAGTGGTGAGTAAAAGGTGTAAAGAATTAAAAGAAAACCCTTGAATTAATATGAGTAAAAGGTGTAAAGAATTAAAAGAAAACCCTTGAATTAATATAAGTAAAAGGTGTAAAGAGTAAAAGGCACAACCCTTGGTTTAGTTAATATATTTGGGCCATAACCGCTAATGCTATTTTTTTTTTATCTTAGCCCAAATGAATTTGTTTTCGAATCACAATAAGCCTTGTCAATATTAGGAAAATAATTCTATTGTCGATAAACCCAACTAAGTTCAGAAAGTATTTACATTTGAAATTATACAAATTCAGAAGTTTATGAACTTATATGATTTTCTTTATCAGATTCGAGACCACCTTTTCATATGAAATGAAAAGTTGTGGTTCCGAATCTGATTAAGAAAATCATATAATTTCATAAACTTGTGAACTTATATAATTGAACAATATATATTTTCTATATATTGATACTCTTCAATATAATAGTCAAGTCTTCAAAGAATCCTGTCATTTATGAATATTCGAATCATAATAAGAATGAGATTGTGTTGGAGAGATTAACTGAAAGGGGAGTAGTTCTATCTTAATAGAAGGAATTTGTTACGGATTTGACGGTGCAAAATATATAATGAAAAGTTGTGGAGAATATACTTTTTCTTTCAACATAACACTCAAGTCTTCAAAGAATTCCGCCAATGATAAATATATGAATCATAATAAAAATGAGTTTGTGTCGAGGAGAATAATTTATTTACTTATGACTATTTTAATTCAAGGATTCTGTTATGGATTTTACGACGCAAAATATGTTAATGCGCAATTGAAATGACAAAAAGTTTAACAAATTACTATATTCTATTATGGAAGAATATATATTTTGTTTCTTTAATAAAAATATCTTTAAATAATCTAAAATATAATTGTTGAAGGAAGTCGAAATCTAGAGAATGTTTATGAAGATATATTTTGGTTGTACATTTGTATCCAATTTAAAATATTATGTTCGTAAACGCAAACAAATTAGTTGCCGGAATTTTTTATATTTTTCAATACATCATATACTATATATATATATATATATATATATATATATATATATATATATATTTGCGTACAACTTATAAGTTCAAATATTATGGTTAAAATGGTCGGCAGCTTATATTTTAAAATTTTCACAAAAATAGAGTATATTTTTTCTATTGAGACCATGGAAGCAAAACTAAACGATTAAATAGAAAGCTCAAATAGGAAAAGCAAATTTAGTGATTCCAAGTGGTTTCGTAATGCGATAATAATCTTATAAAATGTTAACTCAAAAGAAGATACAAAACAAAATTCTAAGTTATCCTTCTTTTAAGGCTTGCTTGTATTCCTGCTTAATCTTTTTTGAAACGATGAATTTTCACCAACACTGATTAAAGATATACTATCTTGTGATCTTTTTGATGTTAACGCTGTAAGTTCTAGGGCCATTGATGCATCAGAATCAGTCTCAATACCCGATGTAATCATAAGAGGCCCCTAATCAAATGAAAAATATTAGCAAATTTTTACTAATGATTTAACATAATGTTTCAAAATGATCCAAATATATTACATACCTGACTCGAGTTAGTTAAATTCTCAAATTCATCGATGGCAGAATCATCATCCCAAAATAAGTCCACCACATATGGACTTCTTGACACCTTCTGAACATTGTTCCTTGGAATGACCACTTTGAAGAGTAATTTGCGACCATTCAAATTGTATAATTCAGTAGGGAGATAATATGGATCCTCCTAAAAACACAAAGAAGAAAACATTAAGTTCTCCCATATAATTAGCCTAATAATTACAAAAGAAGTCCGGAATTCAAATACCTCTATCTTCCTTTTGAATTCGTTATAGATATTGTTTGCCGATTTCTTCACAAACTTATCTCCATCATCAAATGTGTAAAATTTTGCTTCACCCTCGGAATAATCAGACACGCGGAAGATCAAATAATACCTAACGCATATGTAAACAATATATAAACCAATAATTTTTTATATTAGTTACGTTACACTGCTCTTTATAAACAATTACCTAGCATAGAAATTTATCACATCGCCAAATGTTTTACAATTATATAAGGGTTTGGACTCTTCATCATCTCCTGAATCAGATCCATACTGAAGTACTTTCAGTTTGCATACTTTTCAAGCTTGAAAATACCATTTTTTGAATTCTCAATTAAAACAATTGTGGCACACGTAACCACCTTACCATGCTAAACAACAATAAAAACAATAAGTAAATATAAACATTGAAGTGAAAATAAATCCACATATATTTGGAAGTTTAATATTATACTAACCCTTTCCGATTGAGGAATCCCAAGAAGAATCATCCTATTATTCTTGATGAAAAATTATGTACGCAAATCCAAGAGTGATCCCGATCCAAAAGAAACCATGCTTTTTCAGGCTTGATCATTAGAAGTTGAGATTCTTTTGGTATACTGTAAAATATTATTCCACTAAATAAATGAAATAAAATTATTAAAAACATTATGTATGACATTACCTTTCCAACCACTTTGAAATCTCAGGATTATTTTCATCTCTAAATTTGAGTTGGGTCGAATTGTACGCATTCAAGATGTATAGCTTCCCTATATTTATTATAATATAAATTAATCTATCAATGTTATATAAAATAATTATCCACATAGAATTATATTGTTACCTCCATATTATTTAATCCACATTTCACACGTCACATGTCATTACATGCTTCAATGTTCAGAATCACATTGAACAAGCAATTATTTATTTATTTTTGCGAATGATAGAAATCACATCTTCGGAAAATCAGATTTTGTCGTAAGAATCCTTAGCCACAAGACCCGACGAAACACCTTATTTTATTTTCCATTGGTGCTGCCACATGTCTTTTATTTTACTTTATGCTAATGGACTTCTTAAGTTAAACCATCTACCCAAACTCTTATGTTCTTCTTCTTCCCTTGAAGCATCGTCATCGCCACGACTTTGAATCTGGAGGTTTCTTTTTGTTTGACAGTACACGTCTTTATGGCACGACTCATATGTCCCTCTTCATCCCTTGAAGCGTCTACATCGCCACTGCCTACCAACCGATCTAAGGTCAAGATCGACGCTGCTGTTGCTACTCTTGAATATGTGCGTTGTTCTTTCTCTTCGAATCCGTGAATTTTATTGCTTTGTTCTGGCCTCTTGATTTTGAATATGGGTTTTTTTTTGTTATATTGCTGATTGGTTTATTTTAACCATATTTTAAAATCTGTTTTCGATTTTGGATAACATAGGCGGCGGCGGAACCGGGGTCTTCGTCAGCGAGCGATAGAAAATCGTGGACCGGCTTCAAAACCCGGATCGGAACCTGGATTGGTCTTTGAATTTAAACTTTGTTTTCCTCTAACGAGATCGCTACAAGTGATGTATCCAACTTCGATTACGTTTCGTTCATCAATTTTTATGGATTATGTAGGGAAACGCAAGGATTTAGATAATGTTGTATATCGATGGGTTAGATTAGGTATTATAATCAAGAATGTTGAATGTGTTGTATAAATTGACAAGCCTGGACGGTTTCAGAGAGCTAAAGGACATCTCATCTCTCTCTCTTTTTAATCTCACTCTGAGTTCTAATTCGTTGTTAGGCTAGGCACATAGTTAATGGGTTATGAATTCACTTGTAAATTTTTTTGTTTTGTTTTAGGTACGATGAGATGAGTAGCAAGTTCACTATTGAATACATTGCCGGAGGTAACTCATCTTTTGTGTTGTTCGAAGATCAAGTTAATCAAGTTACGCACTATGTGCGTAGACAACAAGATTATGATGTCTTCATGATTTAATCCCTTTTCAGGTGCTACAGAGAACTAAATCACAGTGGATTAGGTAGGTTATTTGGCACTCTTATTCATACTTTTATTTGAAGTTAATAGTATGAATAATTGCTAACTAAATGGTGTTTTTTTAACTTGTTGGCTGTAGTGGATCCTTCAAGTTCATGGGCCAACATTTACATGGGATCCACCAGAAGGGATAAATACGGAGAGGCAATGAAGAAGGATGCTACAGCCGCTGCTTTCAATCTCAACTTAAGACTAAGATAGTGCCATCGTTTATTGATTGGAACATATGGGAGCACTGGAAGGTAAGTTGTTCAGCTTTATAATCTCTGATCTGAAGTATTGGTAGACAGTGATTGTAACACCCCTTTTTCGTTATCTGCTCACCGTCAAGTTGACCGGCCAACAATCAAACAAGAACATGACCGATCGAACCCGAGAAGGCCAACAAGAAAGGTTTGTCACAATACGAAGCCAGAGACAGTCCGGTTTGAGTCAATGGCTCGAACCAAACCGTCCTTGACTCCGTTTACCTTGCTTTCACAATACAAGGCTTTTCAACCAGTATTGCTTCCACGAGAGTTATGTCGGTTCGGACTAAACCATACACTACAAGAAAACAGAGTTTTTGCGAATGGACCTTGCGACTATACTTGTAGTCGTAACATTTGGCACTATTAGGGGACAATATAGCTACTATTTTGCGACAACGGATATATGGACGTGTATTAGTCGCTTATATATGACCAAAAATGATTGTCGCCAATTTAGTCATCGATTTACGACTGATTAATGAGCATTGTCGAGACCGGAATCAATAGTCGAATGCTAATCGGTGATATGGCGACTATTTTTGCGTCTGATGTTTAGAGTCGTAGAACAATCGCAAATTGATCAGTACATGGGCGACTAATTCGCTACTTCGGTTATAGTAGTAACCAAGTCGTTTATTTGTCGTTATTGATACGACTAATATTCAACTCATTATTTATGTAGAAAAGTAGTCGGGTATGAGTCGTATCATATAGTATTTTTGGATTTAGTAATAATAATATGAGATAGTTTGTTTATACGTGCTAATAGTCTTAACCGATTATCAAAGTTGGTATATATATTGTAATCATTATTAAATTAGAATGACCCATGTATGCTTTTCTTTCATAATCTCTAATTGTTATGCGTTAAATTTACCATAAGAAATTGATTGTTCATAATCCTCCCTTCTTCAGAAGAGAACATGTTCTGACGAGAAAAGAAAAAAACAGAAGAAAAAAGCGTAGAGGCATGTTTTTCTAACTTCTAAGCATGAAGAACATAAATATCTCTACTTCAGTAGTACTTCCTGTCTGGGAATACCCTGGGAATATGCTCGATATCGAATAACTTGAATTGGCTGATAAACTCTTTTGCTTGACTATACAGCTCAGCCATTTTCAGGCTTGTGAGTTGCCATTCACCCCGCATTTGTTTAATGATAGTTATCAGAAAGTCTAAAAATAAAGATTCGAGAGAGAAAACGGGTATTAGTTGTAAAGCAATTGACCTGTTTAACAACAAGATGAGAGTCTCCATAGGCCCTCACGTGTTGTAACCTTTTTCTAAAGCAGACTCCAAACCACGAATCAAACCTCTATATTCGGCAATGTTGTTTGTTGTATTTCCTAATCCTTCACGGTAGGAGGAGATGACAGTTCCATCTGAATCACGCAGAACAGCTCATGAACCAGCTCTTCCAGGGTTTCCTTTTGAAGCTCCATCAAACTCAATGGTACAATATTTCTAAAAACATACATAGTAATTTAAGTAAGATGTAAACACCAATATCGAAGTTCTAACCTAGAGTATCTCATGCTCATAATCGATGGCACGAGCAGATCAACAAAAGAAAATGATTCAATAGATAAGAGAAAAATCAAAATCAGAAATGATGAAGGGAGCGAAGGGGTTCTTGCCTTTCCCTTATCCATTTTCTCTTGTCGTCTCTGTTTTCTCTACAATAGGAGAGCCAAAATTACGAGGTTATGATGGTTAGGGTATTCGACGACGGAAAGGGAGAGACTGTCTGAATTTTAGAGAGGCTATGATGGTTAGGGCATTTCGACCGGTTATTGATAATTTACCGTGACATTTGGTTTAGGTACCTCGCCGATGCACGGAATTTCCAAAATATAAATTTTATCATTCGGCAGGCATACAAATTTTAATGTTTAGTATAGTATTTTTGGATTTAGTAAAAATAATATGAGAGTTTGGTTATATTATACATGTTTGTGGTAGGTGTACCCGTTTCATGCACATGCATTTATGACAATTAATGGAAGTGGCCAATTATGTCTACATAGTCGAAATTCAGCCCTTTCTCCGTTTTCATTTGTAGAAACACAAAGAATTTGGAAATCTAGTTACATGGCGGGAGGCTGCAATAATTATAGCAACCATCGGGAGTGGATGTATAATAGGTTCGATGATGCCACAGACAATTTCTCAACAGCCTTCATAACGGGGTGGCACAATTTATGGAACTTGCCAAAATCAGCCTTTAGCTCTGAGCAATGGCGGTAAGTTTCTCTGCCCTTGTCGTTTATGCAAGAACGAAAAACCGGAAACCACGGAACCAGGAATTTGGAGTCATCTATTTAGTTACGGATTTATGCCTGGTTATTGTGTTTGGTATAAGCATGGAGAATAAATCGGTTTGGATATAGGAACGAGTTATGTTGATCTGAATGGTCATAATAATGTAGAAGATAGGAATGTGGATATGGTGAATGATGCATTTTGTGGTTACGCGAGTAATAGAGAGGTATATATATATATATATATATATATATATATATATATATATATATTGGCATGTCTTATCTTTCGGTTTAATATATTCAACTATACTATGATTTCTCATATAATTTTTGGTTCAAATTAAAGTATGTTCGAAGATTATCTGTCCATAAAATATCCAGAACTCTCCGAAGAAGAGCTCTCTGCAAAAAGACCCGAAGAATATCGAAGCTGGGTGGAAACTTATGTATGTGTAAAATTCTTTCTTACCTATATATTTATTTGAAATTATCTTCGCCAAACTCTATATTTGATATTTTCTTTCTATGTACTGCAGGTTACTTTTTGTAAAAACACACATAAATTTCCTGATTGGGTGCTAGAGAGGTTATTAGATTAATATTACTCTCAATTTGTCGGTTCCACAAGTTTCCACTATAAATTACAAAAATGAAAGACAATAAGTCTATCAAATAGATTGATAATATAGGAATTGAGTGGAATACATCAAATACATATATTACAAGTCGAACTAAGAAAAATAATTAGAGCTAAACTAATTTCTTAAAAGACAAGTTCTTGCAAAGCCGAAGCTTTGTCTCAAACCGGCTGTCTCTGACTTCGTATTGTGAAGAAATTTTCTCGATTGGCTTGCTCGGGTTCGATCGGTCATGTTCTTGTTTGATTGTTGACCGGTCAGCTCAACGGTCAGCGAATAACGGGAAATGGACGTTACAAAAGAGATTCCTCGTTGCTGCTCAATATCTAACACTGAATTCAATCCACCAAGCTTGTATATGTATTTAATTACGACCTCTGTCTAATATTAATCATTTTTATAAATAGAAATTTTAATTTCCAATTGTATTAGTATTCATTCTCATTTATTAACATTACAAATAGTAATCGATTTCTTAATCTTAGTCAAAGAAAGTTATTGACTTGGAGAGGTCTCTTAAAAGTCACCGAAAAATTCTTACTATGGAGTATTAATCAATTCTTATTAAAATATGACTATCAATTACCGTTATTAAATTGAAATATTAAACATGAAAGCATAATTAATACGGTTCGATAATCATAATAAAACCGAAAGCATAATAAAACATTAAGGTTTTCGAGTAACATACACTAAATTATGAATGAGATTTAGATACGGACAACAACACTGCTTCCGGCAGCATCGGTGTCAGCGGCCTCTAGCTGGAACATGAGATCTTGAACCTTCTGAATTCGCGGATTGAACCTGTAGTTCGATAAGCCTTCCACGGTCTCAACCCATGTCTCATCAGGTTCACTTATATAAAACAAGAACTTTAGCGAACTATCCTAAATTATTATATATAAACAAATGAGAATGCTAAAACAGTTACTTCCAAACCGAACACTCCTCCACATCTTGAGCACCACGATCTTTTTTGGACCCTTAGTCTTCAAGTATTCAAGCCAAAAGGCAACCGCGTGTTTGCCATAAGCCACACACTTTAACTTATTCATCCTATTACGAATAAGAGAAGCAAATCAGAACTATCCTGATCAATTGTTCTTATTATCGAACAGTTTACACTTTTATCAATTGTTTTGGTCATTGTGTTTACTGCTACACTACAAAAAACATGCACTTATGAAGGATAGTTTGGTGTTAATCCTGATTCAATTCATCAGATTAATTGATCCTACTAAACATGCCAGATCTAGGTTCTCACTGAAGGATCGTTTAGTGTTAATCCTGATTCAATTCTTCAGATTAACTCACCTAAACATGCCAGATCTAGGTTCTCTTGCAGAATCATAAAGGATCTCACCTGTTACCTTATTATGCAGCGGAAAGAGGAGGTACGGGTCAGAGATCAGCAGAACCACCAAGAGGTTGTTCCTCCAAAGGCTCACACACGCACACTTCGGGAAGAGAGGCTGCTAGACCAAAAGAGAGGAGGCGCAGAGAGAGAGGAGGGAGGCGCAGAAGCTTGAGAAAAATAAGAGCTAGGGCAAGTTTTATTTAATAAAACCCTTGTCCAGTTCTTATGGGCTTTTGGGCCCAATTCTCAGTTCTGATTAAATCCCTTGGATTTAATCAGGTGCTTTAGTCTCTCTAAGTACAGTAAATGCCTAGCACTTTTACCGTACTTCTGCTAAACTGTTCCTTCGTATTTTCCCGTTAGCTTAGGCGTGTGACCCATATGGGATCATATAATAAAGGCAATAAGTCCAAGACTTATAGATCATGAGCGGACTCTAGCAAGCCATCATGACCCCCAGTATTATATGACTTATGTCTGATCATTGACATACTCTTACTTTCTAGAGACAGTACCGAGATTACTGGACACAATTCCAACAATCTCCCACTTGTACTGGAATCTCTGTATTCATAATCCTTTTGTCTCAATATCTCGATTAGTCATAAGGCAAGATGAGTGTCATCCTTATAGAGGCTAATCATGTTCATCGGACTCTGATTTGATACTGACAATCCAAACGATGGCTTGGATCGATGCGATCACGCCGTGCCTCTCTCGCGTCTCGGCCAAGCCAGCATCGTCCCGTCCCAATCACAACCCGAGCTCGTCCCGATCGTGAGGCTTACTGCCGTCCCGATCGCGTGATGCGGCTGCGGCTGTCCCGATCGTTTAGGTCATGGGCGTGATTGGTTCACGTCCAATCGATCGGTTCGGTTCGTTTGACGGTTCGGTTTAAGACAATTAAAATTAATCGTCACAGTTTAATAAACAGACTTAATAAAATTTATTAAGTTCTGGTTAAACCGGGATAAGAAATCCAAAGTCGAAAAATTGGATTTAGTGCCTAAACCAGTGGTTTTCTAATTTGATTTGGTTGGACCAAATAAATTGAGAAAATCCGGTTTAGTAAATAACCGGTTGACAATTGTGGTCATCGTAGTAATTAATTTTGGTTAGACCAATTTTAATGAACCAGACCGGTTATGTCATTTAATTGGGCAATTGGGTTATGTCTTGGACATGGACCAATTCTTGGGCCTCGGGCCAAGAAGTTAAAACAATTGGGCCAATTATTTGAGTCTTTTCTTCAGATTTAATTTAAAATTTATTTATATAAAATTAAATATCGATTTTAAATTAATCTGTTTTTCAAAATCTGAAATTAGGAAAGTTTCTTAAATTAGAAGTTTCTAGATTTGCATGTTTTGGATTTTAGGAAATTTCTATATTTAGAAAGTTTCCAATTTTAGAAAGTTTCCCAAAATAGTAATCTTCTATTTTGGGATGAAATTTTAATAAACCTACAAACCTCAAATAATATCAAGCGTTGGATGTCTTGTCCAGTCTATGTCAGCTGTCGAAGCCCATTCAATCGTACTCATGGCCTTACAGTGTGAGGGTGTCTACTTTTGCGTGGGTAAGACGGTTTGTGATTCATAAATGTCATTGGGAGTCCCAGACATTAGTGATTACATGACTGTATAGTCTGGTTTTCTTGACTAGGCCATCGGGAGTCCCGGGCCTTGAGACATCAGAGTGGATTGGGCCTCGGGCCCAGATTCACAACCAAGAATTATATCACGGATATAATTAGCCGAGATAGGGCTTACCGATATAAGCTAAGGTTGGGTGACGGCCAGTGGCCCACCTTAATCTTAGTTATATGTGGATCTTGGAATCATTATATTCTATTGAGGGTAACTGATGTTATTGAATATAATGCGAGATTAATCATATTAACTATAATGCGAGATTAATCATATTGAACATATTAACTAAAATCCTTTTATCTTATATTTCAGCTATGACTAGCACAAACAATCAAAACACTTTCTCGATCCGGTCTGTCCTTGAGATGGACAAGCTGAACGGATCAAATTTCTTGACTTGGTCGCGGAACCTGAGGCTAGTCCTCAGGCAGGAGAGAAAGGACTATGTTCTTGAGAGAGCTCTCCCCGTGAGGATCGGGTCCAATGCCTCCCATGCAGTATATGATGCTTGGAATAAGCATTATAATGATACGGTAGATGTGCGTGGTCTGATATTGGCTACCATGGACTCAGATTTGCTGAAGCAATATGAGAACATGGAGTCGCCAATAGAGATGATCAGCAGCCTGAAATTGAAATTTCAGGAGCAGATAAGAGTGGAGAGATACCAGTTGGTTAAGTCTCTCACTAGCTGCAAGCTACCAGATGATCATCCAGTGGGTCCTCATGTCAGTAAAATGATGGGTTACATTGATAACCTGAGGAAACTGGATTATCCAGTTAGCCAAGAATTGGCAACTGAGATCATTCTGCAGTCACTGCCGTCAAGCTATGATAAGTTCAGAAGGAACTATATCAAGAAAGGCTTAACGAAGACGCTGACTGAACTGCATGATATGCTCAAGACAGTTGAGCCAAACGTGAAGAGTACCCAGTATAATCTCATAATGGAGAAGGGTGGGTTTATTAAACCTAGTGCTGACAAGGGTGAAGACAAAGTTTTCCAGATTTTGAATCATGGCAAGCGTGTGTCTTCTGAGCCCAAGTCAGATACCTCTTACGTTGGTATGTGCTGCTACTGTAAAGAGACTGGGCATTGGAAGAGAGATTGCATTAAATTCATGGAAGATGATGAGGAGTTGAAGTTGATGTATGAGACTACTTCCTCAGGTATTCATGTTATTACTTCAAGTTCTACCTTATAGGTATTGGATACTGGTTGTGGCACTGATATTTGTTGTAATATGCAGAGCCTAAGCAACAGTAGAACGTTGAAGGAAGGACAAGTGGATCTACATGTCTGGAAGGAGCTATGGACGCTGCCTCAGCCATAGGGTTTTCACTTGTAGATGCCTTCGAGGCTTGGTTTTGTATTAAGTAATTGCTACAATATACCTGCTTTAAGCAGAGTTGTTTTTCATTTTCTTGTAAGAATTTGAATGTTTTTCATTTTGATAAAAGACAAGTTTTGTTCTTTTGATCTTAATGAAATATTAATTGTAGCACCCTATTCAAGGAATGGGTTTTATATCTTAAACCAAAGAGTGCCTAAATGTAACATAAATACCAAATTGGTTTAAATCTGATGAATTAAACCTGATTTTTCTTGGCATAAAAGTCTTGGTCACATAGAGTAAGTCGGATTCAGAAATCCCATAGTTATGCACTATTGGGCTCATTTGATCGGATATCTTATGAGACTTGAATTCTGTTTACTGGACCAAAAGACAAAGGGGCCTATCTTAGCCGAGCTAGAGAAAGGCCCAAAGGCTTATTGGAGATTGAACATACTCATGTATGTGGTCCGATGAGCAGTAATGCCAGAGAAAATTTCCTGTACTTCATTTGAAGGATTGTTTAGTTGATCCTGATTCAATTCTTAGATTCATATCAACCTAAACATGCGGATCTAGGTTCTTCTCGAATAGAAACAAATGATGATCTCACCTTTTACCTGTTAATTGCAGCGGAAGGAGATAGAACAGGTCAGAGATCAGAGAAACACCGAGAGATGAATCCTCCAAAGGTTCACACACGCGATCACAGAAAACGGCTGCTAGACCACAAGGAACTCGGCGCAGAGAGAGAGAGAGAGTTTTCGGCTGAGGGGCTAGGGTTAATCGTTCTGAACTCGAGTTTTATCTCATAAAACTTGTCCGGTTCCGTTTGGGCCATTTGGCCCAAACACCAATTAACTCGACGGCATTCGCGCACTGTGTCGACCGACACACCTTGTGTATCGATCGACACAGAGTGGCTAAACCGTTTTATTCTCTCTAAGTACAGTAAATGCCTAGCACTTTTACCGTACTTCTGCTAAACCGTTCCTACACATTTTCCTGTTAGCTTAGGCGTGTGACCCATATGGGATCATATAATAAAGGCAATAAGTCCAAGACTTATAGATCATGAGCGGACTCTAGCAAGCCATCATGACCCCCAGTATTATATGACTTATGTCTGATCATTGACATACTCTTACTTTCTAGAGACAGTACCGAGATTACTGGACACAATTCCAACAATCTCCCACTTGTACTGGAATCTCTGTATTCATAATCCTTTTGTCACAATATCTCGATTAGTCATAAGGCAAGATTGGTGTCATCCTTATAGAGCCTAATCTTGTTCATCAGACTCTGATTCGATACTGACAATCCAAACGACTCGGGACAGTCCGTTTGAGCATGGCCATGCATTTTCCAGTATTCAAATCTCCGATTGGCCTAGAGATATTCACTCCATTTATATTGGAGGGACAAATTCCGTCTTGTTCCATCACTGTAAACTACTCATTTCATAATGTACCCAAACAAGGTCCTTATAACCATCGCAGAACGATAGCGTTAGACAATGATCAAAGTGCATCAGTCCACGTGCAGTCACATGCATGCGAACTCAGGTCTAAGGACTATACTCTATAGTCGTAGTAAGAATCTCTTATGACACAGATATAAATATCCTGAAGAGTTCTTATAAGCGGGTCTTGTCCGGTCGTATGTTCCCAAACATACACCTATGTACTGACTTTGATGCCGCGCATCTATGACACACTGAGACTTTGTCATAAGTCACGTACCAATCCAGTCTCACACGGTTGTTGGTGTTCCAATTTCAACAACCTTCGACTAGGGACGGGATGATATAAAACATCTATCAAATATAGGGTCTCATGATCAAGCTAAATGACTTCGATGACTCAAGATCAAGTCATTTACTTCGATGACCTATAAAATGGTTCATATCACTTTGGAACGATTATTTCATCACAGTTAAAATAATCTTGAAATAATAATTTCATTAAACATAAGAATGTTTTACAAGAACATATTAAATAACTAAATAAAAGCCCTCAAACTCCCACTCAAATTTAGATTACATTTCAATGTCTCTAATGCCTACAGCTTCAGTCAGAAACTCGAGCTTAGGCCTTGGGAGTGGCTTTGTCAACGGATCAGCGACGTTATCATCAGTCTGAACTCGGCTGATCTTGACTTCCTTTCTATTAATGATGTCACGTATCAAGTGAAATCTTCTTAGAACATGCTTGGATTTCTGGTGTGATCTTGGTTCCTTTGCCTGAGCTATAGCACCATTGTTGTCACAAAACAGTGCCAGAGGCTCAGCCGCATCTGGTATCACACCTAGTTCAATAATGAACTTTCGTATCCAAACAGCTTCCTTCGCAGCTTCTGAGGCGGCGATATATTCAGCTTCTGTAGTGGAATCTGCAACGGTGTCTTGCTTGGAGCTTCTCCAACTGATTGCACCGCCATTCAGACAAAAGATATAACCGGACTGTGACCGGAAATCATCTTGGTCTGTCTGGAAACTTGCGTCCGTGAATCCACTGACTTTAAGCACATCACTTCCACCGTACACTAAGAACTTATCCTTAGTATGTCTTAGATACTTCAAGATATTCTTTACGGCAATCCAATGGTTTTCACCTGGATTTGACTGGTATCTACTCGTCATGCTCAATGCATAAGCAACATCAGGACGAGTACAGATCATGGCATACATGACAGATCCTATTGCAGATGCATAAGGAATATTCTTCATGCGCTCAAGCTCAGCAGCCGTCGTAGGGCTCTGCTTCTTGCTTAGCGTTGTGCCATGTACCATTGGCGTGAAGCCCTTCTTGGAATCCTTCATGCTGAATCTTTGTAGGACTTTGTCAATGTATGAATCTTGACACAAGCCTATCAGCCTTCTAGATCTATCCCGGTAGATCCTGATTCCAAGAACGTATGCGGCTTCACCCATGTCTTTCATGGAAAAACAACTTCCAAGCCAGTCCTTTACGGACTTCAGCATTGGAACGTCGTTTCCGAGAAGCAGTATGTCATCGACATACAGAATAAGAAATACAATCTTGCTCCCACTAGATTTCTTATACACGCATTGTTCTTCTTCGTTTCTGATGAAGTCAAATTGCTTGATCGCTTCATCAAAACGAAGATTCCAGCTCCTCGATGCTTGCTTCAATCCATAAATGGATTTATGAAGCTTGCATACTTTTCCAGCATTCTTTGGATCTATGTAACCGTCAGGTTGTGTCATATACACATCCTCTTCCAGAATACCATTCAGGAAGGCGGTTTTCACGTCCATCTGCCAAATTTCATAATCATGAAAAGCTGCAGTTGCTAGTAGAATCCGAATAGATTTCATCATAGCCACTGGTGAATAGGTTTCATCGTAATCCACACCGTGAACTTGTCTGAAACCTTTTGCCACCAACCTGGCTTTATAAATCTGGACATTTCCATCCACGTCAATCTTCTTCTTGAAGATCCATTTGCACTCGATGGCTTTTACACCAGCGGGTAAGTCAACCAACGAAAACACTTGGTTGACCGACATGGAGTCCATTTCGGAATCAGTGGCCTTGCGCCACTTAGAGGAATCTGGGCCCATCATGGCTTGATTGAAGTTCGATGGTTCATCACCATCAATGATCAGAAGATCATGACAGTCAGTCACGAGGAATCCTTGATATCTCTCGGGTTCGTGACGGATCCTCCCGGATCTTCGAACTTCAGGTACTACAGGTTCAGGCTCTACAATTTCTTGTAGGTCCTCCTGCTGCTCTTCCTCATTAGGTTGAGCAGTATCCTGTTCATCTTGAATTTCTTCAAGCAGTACCTTACTCCCACTGTCTTTCTTAGAGAGAAACTCCCTCTCAAGAAAGTTACAATCCCGGGCAACAAAGATCTTGTTCTCGGAACGTAGATAGAAGTAATAAGCCTTGGTTTCCCGTGGATAACCAATGAAGTAGCATTTGTCAGATTTTGGTGTAAGCTTGTCTGAGATCAATCTCTTGACATAGGCTTCACAACCCCAAATTCTGAGATAAGACAGCACTGGAGCTTCTCCAGTCCATAATTCATATGGTGTCTTTGCTACTGCTTTCGATGGCGCTCTATTTAGAGTGAACACTGCTGTTAGCAGAGCATATCCCCAAAGGGATATTGGAAGGTCTGTGTGACTCATCATAGATCGAACCATATCCAATAAGGTCCGATTTCTCCTTTCAGACACACCATTCCATTGAGGTGTTCCAGGAGGAGTGAGTTGGGATACGATCCCACACTCTCTCAGATGATCACTGAATTCTTGGCTTAAGTATTCTCCTCCTCGGTCGGACCGAAGAGCCTTAATGCTTTTGCCAAGTTGGTTCTGTACTTCATTTTGGAATTCTCTGAACTTCTCAAAAGATTCAGACTTATGTTTCATTAAATAAACATATCCATACCTACTGAAATCATCAGTAAAGGTAATGAAGTACTGATAGTTTCCTCTTGCATTTGTGGACATTGGGCCACACACATCAGTGTGTATCAGGCCCAATAAGTCACTGGCCCTCTCGTTAGGTTTATTAAAGGGGGCCCGTGTCATTTTGCCCATCATGCAGGATTCGCATTTCTCACATGACTCAAAGTCAAATGAGCCAAGAAGTCCATTCGAATGGAGCCTCTTGATGCGTTTCTCGCTGATGTGCCCTAAACGACAATGCCATAGAAACGTTCGGTTCTCCTCATTAGGTTTGAACCGTTTGGTATTAATGTTATAAATTGGCGCGGATTGATCGAGTATGTAAAGCCCATTCATAAGAGGGGCAGAACCATAGAACAAATTGTTGCGATTGAAGGAACATAATTTATTCTTAACTGAAAAATCATAACCTTCCAAATCCAACAAAGAAATTGAAATAATATTTCTGCTTATAGCAGGTACAAAATAACAATTATTGAGTTCTAAAATCAATCCCGAAGGTAAAGACAACAAGTAAGTGCCTACAGCTAGCGCTGGAACTTTCGCTCCATTCCCAACTCGTAGCTCCACTTGTCCTTGCTTCAGCCTTCTACTGTTGCTGAGTGCCTGCATATTAGTACAAATATGAGCCCCACAACCAGTATCCATAACCCATGAGGTATTATCAGAAGTAGTTGTATTAACTTCTATAACAAAAATACCTGTTGAAGAAGTCTCAAAAGTCTTCTTCTTCAATTCCTTTAGACCTTCCTGGAATTTCTTACATTCTCTCCTCCAATGCCCTGGTTCTTTACAAAACCTGCATATGTCAGTTGGCCCAGCCTTGGACTTGGGCTTGGGCTTTGGCGTGTCCTTGTCCGCGACTTGGACAGCCTTGGCCTTTCCCTTATCCTTAGCAGAGGATTTCTTAAACCCCTTGCCCTTCTGCACCATAAGCACATTGGGGTCCTTGGCGGTTTTCCTCAAATTGGGCTCCGCAGTCTTGAGCATTCCGTGAAGCTCAGGCAATGTCTTACTCAAGCCATGCATGTTAAAGTTCAGAATGAACTGATCATAGCTTGCAGGTAATGACTGCAGAATGATGTCGCAGGCAAGTTCCTGGCTGATTGGGCAGTCGAGTTTCTGAAGATGATCGAGATAACCCATCATCTTCAAGACATGAGGACTCACTGCCGCATTCGCAGCCAACTTGCAGTCCAAGAGGTTCTTAACTGTTTGAAACCTCTCAGTCCTAGCCTGCTCCTGAAAAAGCGATTTCAGGCTTGCCATTATCTCGATGGGTGACAATACACTCTCGAACTGTTTTTGCAGCTCAGGAGTCATTGTCACCAACATCAGGCAATAGGCATCATTTTCATCTGACGAATGCTTTTCCCAAGCATTATGCAGAGTCCTGGCGGCATTGGCAGGAGGCCTCTCGGGGAGAGGATCACGAAGGACATAATCCTTCTTCTCCTGCTTGAGGACTAGCCTCAAGTTCCTTGACCACGTCAGGAAGTTCGTTCCAGTCAGCTTCTCCTTTTCGAGAACAGACCGGATCGAGAATGTGTTTTGTGTGCTTGTAGTAGTCATAGCTGAAATATATAGATAAAAAGGTTATTAGTTAAAATGTTCAATATGATTAATCTCGTATTAAATTTAATATGATTAATCACGCATTATATTCAATAACATAAGTTACCCTCAATAGAATATAATGATTCCAAGATCCACATATAACTAAGGTTAAAGTGGGCCACTGGCCGTCACCAAACCTTAGCTTATATCGGTAAGCCCTATATCGGCTAATTATATCCGTGATATAACTCTTGGTTGTGAATCTGGGCCCGAGGCCCAATCCACTCTGATGTCTCAAGGCCCGGGACTCCCGATGGCCCAGTCAAGAAAACCAGACTATACAGTCATGTAATCATTAATGTCTGGGACTCCCAATGACATTTATGAATCACAAACCGTCTTATCCACGCAAAAGCAGACACCCTCACACTGTAAGGCCATGAATACAATTGAATGGGCTTCGACAGCTGACATAGAATGGACAAGACATCCAACGCTTGATATTATTTGAGGTTCGTAGGTTTATTTAAAAATTCATTCCCAAAATAGAAGATTACTATTTCGGGAAACTTTCATTTTTGGAAACCTACTATTTTTGGAAACTTTCTAAAATTGGAAACTTTCTAAAAACGGAAACTTTCTAACTTTAGAAATTTCTTAAAATCCGAATCATGCAAATCTAGAAACTTCTATAAATTAAGAAACTTTCTAATTTCAAAATATCGGAAACTTTAATTTAAAATCGATTTATATTCTTATAAAATAAATTTTAAATTAATCTGAAGAAAGACTCAAATAATTGGCCCAATTGTTTTAACTTCTTGGCCCGAGGCCCAAGAATTGGTCCATGTCCAAGACATGACCCAATTGTCCAATTAAATGACATAACCGGTCTGGTTCATTAAAATTGGTCTAACCAAATTTTAATTACTACGATGACCACAATTGTCAACCGGTTATTTACTAAACCGGATTTTCTCAATTTATTTGGTCCAACCAAATCAAATTAGAAAATCCTGGTTTAGGCACTAAATCCAATAATTCTTTCGACATTGGATTTCTTGTCCCGGTTTAACCAGACTTAATAAAATTATTAAATCTGTTTATTAAACCAGGACGAATTAATTTTAATCAAAAATTAAACCGAGCCTTAAACCAACCATGTCGATCGATGAACCAACCGTGTCGATCGATCCATCAACCGCATCGGTCGATGCTCTTAGCCTCGATCCTGCATCGATCGTGCATCGATCCCGTATCGATCGATGCTCTCACGCATGCACGGAACCGAGCCAAAACCCTAACCGTGTCGATCGATGTGCACCAACCGCATCGGTCGATGCACCAATATCGAACCTGCATCGATCCTGCATCGATCGATGCTTTCACGCGTTAACAGGGTTAGCCGATAGACTGTATCGACCGATCCATGCGATCGTATCGATCGATCCATGCGATCGCAGTCGATACTGACTTATGAAAATCGCATTCCACCAAATCAATATAGCTTGGTTTCTGCGATTTTAGGTGTGTTTAGGTTTCAATTCTTGTTACTTAAGTGGTTTCTCTTATCAGTAGTTGATTCAAAACACTTTTAAACAAGAAAAACAATCCTAAACTTAAATCTAAACAAGAAAAACCAGAACCTGGCTCTGATACCACTGAAGGATTGTTTAGTTGATCCTGATTCAATTCTTAGATTCATATCAACCTAAACATGCGGATCTAGGTTCTTCTCAGAATAGAAACAAATGATGATCTCACCTTATACCTGTTAATTGCAGCGGAAAAAGATAGTACAGGTCTGAGATCAGAGAAACACCGAGGGATGAATCCTCCAAAGGTTCACACACGCGATCACAGAAAACGGCTGCTAGACCACAAGGAGCTCGGCGCAGAGAGAGAGAGAGTTTTCAGCTGAGGGGCTAGGGTTAATTGTTCTGAACTCGAGTTTTAACTAATAAAACTTGTCCGGTTCCGTTTGGGCCATTTGGCCCAAACACCAATTAACTCGACGGCATTCGCGCACTGTGTCGACCGACACACCTTGTGTATCGATCGACACAGAGTGGCTAAACCGTTTTATTCTCTCTAAGTACAGTAAATGCCTAGCACTTTTACCGTACTTCTGCTAAACCGTTCCTACACATTTTCCTGTTAGCTTAGGCGTGTGACCCATATGGGATCATATAATAAAGGCAATAAGTCCAAGACTTATAGATCATGAGCGGACTCTAGCAAGCCATCATGACCCCCAGTATTATATGACTTATGTCTGATCATTGACATACTCTTACTTTCTAGAGACAGTACCGAGATTACTGGACACAATTCCAACATCATTGTCTCTACTGATTAATTCAGTGAGTAAGACTGTGTTCATTTGATGAGACACAAGTCGGAATTCTTTGACATGGTCGAAAGAGTTCCAGAATGAGGTATAGAATCTGAGTGACAGAAGTATTAAGACTCTGAATTAAATCACGAGTGAGAATACTTGAGTCATTAATGGTGTGATCATCTGAATGAGTGTGAAGTCGTTTCACAGCTCAATTCTCCTGAAAAACCTTGAGGTATTTCTGTGAGAAAGAATCAGATCTTATAAGAAATGATTAAAGATGAGTCACACGAATCTTCCATGATATTCTTGAAGAATAACGCTCTAGAAATATCTAAGTTTACGCTGAAATAGTTCCACCAATATCATTTGAAAGACACCACGTAAATGTGGATTGGAATCGATCCAAATTCGTCTTTACTGAGTATTTGTAGTTAAGCTACTTCGCTGGTTGTCCTAGGGAAACCAAGGCTTGTTATCTTTTACGTCCATTCTGTTTTCAAGAAGGGAAGTTACTTTCCAGGAAGAACAGTGGGAGTAAAAGTATGACTCGAAGAAATTCGACAAATACAGGTGGCTGCTCAACCTGTTGAGGGAGAGCAACGGATGGATTTACAGATTTCTGTAGAATCTACACCTGTAGAGCCTGAAGTTCGCAGACATGAATGAATCAGTCACTAATCCGAGAGTGATTTATCGTCATTAATTGAACATGATGATCATTGAAAGTTCGCATGATCTGATGATCATTGAAAGCGACGAATCTGCGAAATTCAAATAAGCGAAAGTGAGCCCGGACTCCGAAAAATTACACTTTGTGTAAGTTAGCTTCATCGATCCATTCATGGATGGAAGCAAACATATCGGAGTTGGAATATTCGTTATGTTGAAGTAGTCAAGGTTTTGACCTGAACAGGAACGAAATGGAACTGTGCGTTTACTAATAGATAAGTGGGAGCGATGTTGCATTTCTCATATTGTATGTCGATGACATACTGATTCTCGGAAATAACGTCCCAAATGCTTCAGTCGGTAAAGGACTGGCTTGGGAGTTGTTTTTAATGATTGACATGGGTAAAGCCACGTATATTCTTGGACTTTGGATCTAAATATAGAGATCCAAAAGAGCTGGTAAGACAATGTCAGGATTCTTAAATTGACAATGTCCTACACGTTTTCAGCAATCCAAGAAGGGTTTTATGCCAATGTCACATGGCATTACATTAAGCAAGAAACAGTGTCCTACGATAACTACTGAGCTTGAATGCATGGATGAGATTCCATATGCGTCGGCAATTGGATCTATCATGTATGCCATGACACGTACTTGTTTTGAGGTTGCTTTAATGTTAAGCAAGACAAGTAAAGACCAGTCAAATCCAGCAAAGAATCACTGGATAGACGTAATGAATATTCTCAAGTATTTGGAAAATACTTAGGATAAGTTCTTGATTTACGGAGAAAGTGAGGTGCTACGAGTCGGTAGAGTCTGAAAGGCAAGTTTCCAACGGACAAAGATGATTTCCGGTCACAGTCCGGTTATATCTTGTGTCTATCTGGCGGTGCAAGGCACTGTTGCTGACTCCATGACTTAAGCTGAACATTTCGCAGATTGGGAAGCGGCGAAAGAGGTTGTTTGGAAAGAAGAGTTCATCACTGAACTTGATGTGATTCCCAGCATAGATGAGACTAGCTACACATCAGAGGTCCAAACACCTTGAGGGTAGGTATTACCTATTCCATGAGATAAATGACAGAGATGTTAAGTAGATCAGCAAGTTCCAACGAATGAGAACGTTGCTAATCTATTAACGAAGCCACTCCTTAGGCCTAAGCACGTGTCGCGGACTGTTGTTGTAGGATAAGTGAAATTAAGATGTAGTCTTAATTTCAGTGGGAGTTAGTAAAGGGCTTTATTTAGTTATTGATATGTTCTTGTAAAACATTTCAAGATGTTTAAATAAAATTATTATTTCAAGATTATTTTAACTGTGATGAAATAATCGTTCCAAAATGATATGAACCATTTTATAGGTCATCGAAGTAAGTGACTTGATCTTGAGTCATCAAAGTCATTTAGCTTGATCATGAGACCCTATATTTGATAGATGGCTTATATCATCCTGTCCCTAGTCGAAGGTTGTTGAAATTGGAACACCAACAACCGTGTGAGACTAGATTGGTATGTGACTTATGACAAAGTCTCAGTGTGTCATTGATGCGCGGCATCAAAGTCAGTACATAGGTGTATGTTGGGTACATACGACCGGACATGACCCGATTATAAGAACTCTTCAGGATATTTATATCTGTGTCATAAGAGATTCTTACTACGACTATAGAGTATAGTCCTTAGACCTGAGTTCGCATGCATGTGACTGCACATGAACTAATGCGCTTTGATCATTGTCTAATGCTGTCGTTAAGCGATAGTTATAAGGACCTTGTTTGGGTGTATTATGAAATGAGTAGTTCACAGTGATGGAACAAGACGGGATTTGTCCCTCCAATATAAATGGAGTGAATATCTCTAGGCCAATCGGAGATTTGAATACTGGAAAATGCATGGCCATGCTCAAACGGACTGTCCCGAGTCGTTTGGATTGTCAGTATCAAATCAGAGTCCGATGAACATGATTAGCCTCTATAAGGATGACACTCATCTTGCCTTATGACTAATCGAGATATTGAGACAAAAGGATTATGAATACAGAGATTCCAGTACAAGTGGGAGATTGTTGGAATTGTGTCCAGTAATCTCGGTACTGTCTCTAGAAAGTAAGAGTATGTCAATGATCAGACATAAGTCATATAATACTGGGGGTCATGATGGCTTGCTAGAGTCCGCTCATGATCTATAAGTCTTGGACTTATTGCCTTTATTATATGATCCCATATGGGTCACACGCCTAAGCTAACGGGAAAATACGAAGGAACGGTTTAGCAGAAGTACGGTAAAAGTGCTAGGCATTTACTGTACTTAGAGAGACTAAAGGGCCTGATTAAATCCAAGGGATTTAATCAGAACTGAGAATTGGGCCCAAAAGCCCATAAGAACTGGACAAGGGTTTTATTAAATAAAACTTGCCCTAGCTCTTATTCTTCTTAAGCTTCTGCGCCTCCCTCCTCTCTCTCTGCGCCCCCTCTCTTTTGGTCTAGCAGCCTCTCTTCCCGAAGTGTGCGTGTGTGAGCCTTTGGAGGAACAACCTCTTGGTGGTTCTGCTGATCTCTGACCCGTACCTCCATTCCGCTGCATAAACAAGGTAACAGGTGATATCCTTTATGTTTCTAGCAAGAGAACCTAGATCTGGCATTTTTAGGAGTTTAATCTGAAGAATTGAATCAGGATTAACACTAAATTGAATCATTCAGTTCCTTGACCACGTCAGGAAGTTCGTTCCAGTCAGCTTCTCCTTCTCGAGAACAGACCGGATTGAGAATGTGTTTTGAGTGCTTGTAGTAGTCATAGCTGAAATATAAGATAAAAAGGTTATTAGTTAATATGTTCAATACGATTAATCTTGTATTATACTTAATATGATTAATCTCGCATTATATTCAATAACATCAGTTACCCTCAATAGAATATAATGATTCCAAGATCCACATATAACTAAGATTAAAGTGGGCCACTGGCCGTCACCCAACCTTAGCTTATATCGGTAAGCCCTATCTCGGCTAATTATATCCGTGATATAATTCTTGGTTGTGAATCTGGGCCCGAGGCCCAATCCACTCTGATGTCTCAAGGCCCGGGACTCCCGATGGCCTAGTCAAGAAAACCAGACTATACAGTCATGTAATCACTAATGTCTGGGACTCCCAATGACATTTATGAATCACAAACCGTCTTACCCACGCAAAAGTAGACACCCTCACACTGTAAGGCCATGAGTACAATTGAATGGGCTTCGACAGCTGACATAGACTGGACAAGACATCCAACGCTTGATATTGTTTGAGGTTTGTAGGTTTATTTTAAAATTTCATTCCCAAAATAGAAGATTACTATTTTGGGAAACTTTCCTTTTTGGGAAACCTACTAATTTTTTGAAACTTTCTAAAATTGGAAACTTCCTAAAATTGGAAACTTTCTAAATATAGAAATTTCCTAAAATCCAAAACATGCAAATCTAGAAACTTCTATTCTAAGAAACTTTCTAATTTCAAAATTTTGGAAACTTATTAATTTAAAAAACGATTTTATAATTTTATAAAAATAAATTTTAAATTAATTCTGAAGAAAAGACTCAAATAATTGGCCCAATTGTTTTAACTTCTTGGCCCGAGACCCAAGAATTGGTTCATGTCCAAGACATAACCCAATTGCCCAATTAAATGACATAACCGGTCTGGTTCATTAAAATTGGTCTAACCAAAATTAATTACTACGATGACCACAATTGTCAACCGGTTATTTACTAAACCGGATTTTCTCAATTTATTTGGTCCAACCAAATCAAATTAGAAAATCACTGGTTTAGGCACTAAATCCAATTTTTCGACTTTGGATTTCTTATCCCGGTTTAACCAGAACTTAATAAATTTATTAAGTCTGTTTATTAAACCAAGACGATTAAGATTTTTAATCAAATTAAACCGAGCCATTAACCGAACCGAACCGATTGGTCACGAACCGATCACGGTCGTGACCTAGCTTCGCAATCGAGACGAGACATCGGCCAGCCGCACGAACGGGACGGGACGCGATCCGAGATCGGTCCATCTCGATCACGCGACGATGCTCGGACGACAGCAGGACGGGACGGCCGGGACGAGAGCGGGACGATGCTGGCTTGGCCGAGACGCGAGAGAGGCACGGCGTGATCGCATCGATCCAAGCCATCGATCCGCGATCGATGCAAGCGATCGGATCGGCCACGCATCTCGCTGCCCATCTCGCCGTGATCGACTCGACCACGCGACTCGATCCATCGATCGGTCCGTGCGTCTATTCGATCCGGACGTGCGGTTCGACCACACTCCGACGCAACCAATTCATATAGATTGGATCATGCGATTTCTTGTTTGTTTAGGTTTTAATTCTTTGTTTCTTAAGTGTTTTTTCTTATCAGTAGATTGATTCAAAACACTTCTTAAACAATCCTAAAATTGATTCTAAACAAGAAAAACTAACAGAACCAATGGCTCTGATACCACTGAAGGATTCGTTTAGTGTTAATCCTGATTCAATTCTTCAGATTAAACTCCTAAACATGCCAGATCTAGGTTCCCTTGCTAGAAACATAAAGGATCTCACCTGTTACCTTGTTTTGCAGCGGAAGAAGAGGTACGGGTCAGAGATCAGCAGAACCACCAAGTGATAGCTCCTCCAAAGGCTCACACACGCACACAAAGGGAAGAGAGGCTGCTAGACCAAAAGAGAGGAGGCGCAGAAGCTTGAAAAAAATAAGAGTATGTCAATCCTGAAGGATTCGGGAAAGTCCGGAAAGTCCGTTTGAGCATGGCCATGCATTTTCCAGTATCAAATGAACACAGTCTTACTCACTGAATTAATCAGTAGAGACAATGAAGTACAGGAAATTTTCTCTGGCATTACTGCTCATCGGACCACATACATGAGTATGTTCAATCTCCAATAAGCCTTTGGGCCTTTCTCTAGCTCGGCTAAGATAGGCCCCTTTGTCTTTTGGTCCAGTAAACAGAATTCAAGTCTCATAAGATATCCGATCAAATGAGCCCAATAGTGCATAACTATGGGATTTCTGAATCCGACTTACTCTATGTGACCAAGACTTTTATGCCAAGAAAAATCAGGTTTAATTCATCAGATTTAAACCAATTTGGTATTTATGTTACATTTAGGCACTCTTTGGTTTAAGATATAAAACCCATTCCTTGAATAGGGTGCTACAATTAATATTTCATTAAGATCAAAAGAACTAAACTTCTCTTTTATCGAAATGAAAAACATTCAAATTCTTACAAGAAAATGAAAGACAACCCTGCTAAAGCAGGTACATTGTAGCAATTACTTAATAAAACCAAGCCTCAAAGGCATCTACAAGTGAAAACCCTACGGCTGAGGCAGCATCCATAGCTCCTTCCAGACATGCAGTTCCACTTGCCCTTCCTTCAACGTTCTACTGTTGCTTAGGCTCTGCATATTACAACAAATATCAGTGCCACAACCAGTATCCAATACCTATAAGGTAGAACTTGAAGTAATAACATGAATACCTGAGGAAGTAGTCTCATACATCAACTTCAACTCCTCATCATCTTCCATGAATTTAATGCAATCTCTCTTCCAATGCCCAGTCTCTTTACAGTAGCAGCACTTACCAACGTAAGAGGTATCTGACTTGGGCTCAGAAAACACACGCTTGCCATGATTCAAAATCTGGACAACTTTGTCTTCACCCTTGTCAGCACTAGGTTTAATAAACCCACCCTTCTCCATTATGAGATTATACTGGGTACTCTTCACGTTTGGCTCAACTGTCTTGAGCATATCATGCAGTTCAGTCAGCGTCTTCGTTAAGCCTTTCTTGATATAGTTCCTTCTGAACTTATCATAGCTTGACGGCAGTGACTGCAGAATGATCTCAGTTGCCAATTCTTGGCTAACTGGATAATCCAGTTTCCTCAGGTTATCAATGTAACCCATCATTTTACTGACATGAGGACTCACTGGATGATCATTTGGTAGCTTGCAGCTAGTGAGAGACTTAACCAACTGGTATCTCTCCACTCTTACCTGCTCCTGAAATTTCAATTTCAGGCTGCTGATCATCTCTATTGGCGACTCCATGTTCTCATATTGCTCCCGCAAGTCTGAGTCCATGGTAGCCAACATCAGACCACGCACATCTACCGCATCATTATAATGCTTATTCCAAGCATCATATACTGCATGGGAGGCATTGGACCCGATCCTCACGGGGAGAGCTCTCTCAAGGACATAGTCATTTCTCTCCTGCCTGAGGACTAGCCTCAGGTTCCGCGACCAAGTCAAGAAATTTGATCCGTTCAGTTTGTCCATCTCAAGGACAGACCGGATCGAGAAAGTGTTTTGATTGTTTGTGCTAGTCATAACTGAAATTTAAGATAAAAGAATTTTAGTTAATATGTTCAATATGATTAATCTCGCATTATATTTAATATGATTAATCTCGCATTATATTCAATAACATCAGTTACCCTCAATTGAATATAATGATTCCAAGATCCACATATAACTAAGATTAAAGTGGGCCACTGGCCGTCACCCAACCTTAGCTTATATCGGTAAGCCCTATCTCGGCTAATTATATCCGTGATATAATTCTTGGTTGTGAATCTGGGCCCGAGGCCCAATCCACTCTGATGTCTCAAGGCCCGGGACTCCCGATGGCCTAGTCAAGAAAACCAGACTATACAGTCATGTAATCACTAATGTCTGGGACTCCCAATGACATTTATGAATCACAAACCGTCTTATCCACGCAAAAGTAGACACCCTCACACTGTAAGGCCATGAGTACAATTGAATGGGCTTCGACAGCTGACATAGACTGGACAAGACATCCAACGCTTGATATTGTTTGAGGTTTGTAGGTTTATTTTAAAATTTCATTCCCAAAATAGAAGATTACTATTTTGGGAAACTTTCCTTTTTGGGAAACCTACTAATTTTTTGAAACTTTCTAAAATTGGAAACTTCCTAAAATTGGAAACTTTCTAAATATAGAAATTTCCTAAAATCCAAAACATGCAAATCTAGAAACTTCTATTCTAAGAAACTTTCTAATTTCAAAATTTTGGAATCTTATTAATTTAAAAAACGATTTTATAATTTTATAAAAATAAAATTTAAATTAATTCTGAAGAAAAGACTCAAATAATTGGCCCAATTGTTTTAACTTCTTGGCCCGAGGCCCAAGAATTGGTTCATGTCCAAGACATAACCCAATTGCCCAATTAAATGACATAACCGGTCTGGTTCATTAAAATTGGTCTTAACCAAAATTAATTACTACGATGACCACAATTGTCAACCGGTTATTTACTAAACCGGATTTTCTCAATTTATTTGGTCCAACCAAATCAAATTAGAAAATCACTGGTTTAGGCACAAAATCCAATTTTTTGACTTTGGATTTCTTATCCCGGTTTAACCAGAACTTAATAAATTTATTAAGTCTGTTTATTAAACCAAGACGATTTAAGTTTTAATAAATTTTTAAACCGAACCGAACCGAATTGGTCACGAACCATTCACGGCCGTGACCTAGCCGCAAGCCAACACGCGAGCGATCCACGATCGGGACGGCTGCTGGACGGGACGATCGTTCGGGACGGGAAGATGCTGGCCGAGACGCTACCGGGACGAAACTCGGCTCTCGGTCACGCGGGACAGCAGGCTGGACACGCAGGGACGAGGCAGGAAGCGATCGCGATCGATCGATCCGATCCGCTCGGTCGTCCGGTCCAACTGCCGCGATTGTGTCGTCGACACAAGCCGATCCATGATCGGTTTGTGCATCAAACGATCTGGACGTGTGATCCGAAACTGATCAACACTCCGACGCAAACCAATTCATATAGATTGGATCATGCGATTTCTTGTTTGTTTAGGTTTTAATTCTTTGTTTCTTAAGTGTTTTCTCTTATCAGTAGATTGATTCAAAAACACCTCTTTAAACAATCCTAAACATGATTCTAAACAAGAAAAACCACATAACCAATGGCTCTGATACCACTGAAGGATAGTTTGGTCTTAATCCTGATTCAATTCATCAGATTAATTGATCCTACTAAACATGCCAGATCTGTTGGAATTGTGTCCAGTAATCTCGGTACTGTCTCTAGAAAGTAAGAGTATGTCAATGATCAGACATAAGTCATATAATACTGGGGGTCATGATGGCTTGCTAGAGTCCGCTCATGATCTATAAGTCTTGGACTTATTGCCTTTATTATATGATCCCATATGGGTCACACGCCTAAGCTAACAGGAAAATGTGTAGGAACGTTTTAGCAGAAGTACGGTAAAAGTGCTAGGCATTTTTTGTACTTAGAGAGAATAAAACGGTTTAGCCACTGTGTGTCGATCGATACACAAGGTGTGTCGGTCGACACAGTGCGCGAATGCCGTCGAGTTAATTGATGTTTGGGCCAAATGGCCCAAATGGAACCGGACAAGTTTTATAAGATAAAACTCGAGTTCAGAACAATTAACCCTAGCCCCTTAGCCGAAAACTCTCTCTCTCTCTGCGCCGAGTTCCTTGTGGTCTAGCAGCCGTTTTCTGTGATCGCGTGTGTGAACCTTTGGAGGATTCATCTCTCGGTGTTTCTCTGATCTCTGACCTGTTCTCTCCTTCCGCTGCAATTAACAGGTAAAAGGTGAGATCATCATTTGTTTCTATTCGAGAAGAACCTAGATCCGCATGTTTAGGTTGATATGAATCTAAGAATTGAATCAGGATCAACTAAACATTCCTTCAAGATCTAGGTTCTCTTGCAGAATCATAAAGGATCTCACCTGTTACCTTGTTATGCAGCGGAAAGAGGAGGTACGGGTCAGAGATCAGCAGAACCACCAAGAGATAGCTCCTCCAAAGGCTCACACACGCACACTGCAGGAAATTTGGCTGCTAGACCAAGCTGGTGGGAGGCGCAGACAGAGAGAGAGGGAGGCGCAGACTGCTTGAGAAAATAAGAGCTAGGGCAAGTTTTATTTATTAAAACCCTTGTCCAGTTCTTATGGGCTTTTGGGCCCAAATCTCAGTCTGATTAAATCCCTTAGATTTAATCAGGCCCTTTAATCTCTCTAAGTACAGTAAATGCCTAGCACTTTTACCGTACTTCTGCTAAACCGTTCCTTCACATTTTCCTGTTAGCTTAGGCGTGTGACCCATATGGGATCATATAATAAAGGCAATAAGTCCAAGACTTATAGATCATGAGCGGACTCTAGCAAGCCATCATGACCCCCAGTATTATATGACTTATGTCTGATCATTGACATACTCTTACTTTCTAGAGACAGTACAGAGATTACTGGACATAATTCCAACAACTTATTGGGCCTCTGAGGTAGAACACTTTCCTTTTCCCTGGAGGGTTATCGGGATCGACTTCAAGGGGGGGGGGGGGCAGATGATCGAGACAACGCCCATGGATAAATGACCATTTCGATCTTGGCTCCCTGCACATGAGTGAATGCATAAAGATCAAAGAGCCAGAACCAGTGCAGTCTTGCATGCCCGAAAATCAGTCAAATAATTTCCACTTACTTTGTGGTCGGCCAAGATGAAACTCCAATGTGGTCCATCTTCAAACACATAGTATGGGTAGACGCGGAAAATTTTAACTCTGAAGCGCCAACCGGTTTCGGCTTTGTTAGGTTGTGTTTCTGCTATGTAGTTGTAATGGACCATTGTGTTTTGGTTCTGTTTCAGAGAAAATGATAGTGGGAGAAAGGTTAATCAGGAAGATGATTATTACGACGAAATAGCTTCCCCTCACCAAACAAAGGACTTGAATTAAAGAAGGTTACAAGAAATGAGTGTTTTAATAATGTGCCTCGAGCGTCGCTTCAAAACAAAGAAAGAAAGAGAGAGAGAGAGAGAGAGAGAGAGAGAGAGAGAGAGAGAGAGAGAGAGAGAGAGAGAGAGAGAGAGAGAGAGAGAGAGAGAGAGAGAGAGAGAGACGTACGGTTACGTGGAGTGTGTATCTTCGCGACCCCAATCAAATCAAATAATCGTGGTTAAATATCATGGTTAGATATGCCTGGTTCTATCATGGTTAAAAGTTATACAAACCGTACACTGGTTTTGTCTTTTGTTCTGGTGTAGCCCCTGAGCCCTTGAACCGTATACTGGTTTTGTCGTTTGCTTTGTGTAGCCTCAAAGACATAAAACCGTGTACTGGTTTTTGTCTTATGTTCTCTTACAGGCTTTTGCAGAGTTCCTCTGTCTCGGCGGGACGTTTATGCTGCAGCCACCCTCCAATCTTGTTTTGAACGTTTCATTTGGTAGGGTTGTGCTTATTGCTTACACATTAAATGAGAGACAAGAAGAATATTCAATGTTCCTGTCAACTAATATTATTAAATTTTCTTAACATGATAGGTTCGTATATACTCAAAAAAAATCACATATATCTAGGGGGTGATTGCAAAAATGCCCCTGAAATTGAAGTCAACCCTGAAACTACCCTTCCCCTTCTCCTTCCTTCCCTTCGCTAATATATCCCCCTAATAATCTGTGTATTCACGATAATGCCATCGTCAGACTTCATATGAAGTCTGATATTTTTACCAAAAGACCAAAAAAACCCTTTAGATCTAACTTAATTACGAAACTGTCATCTTCTTCAATTCACCCAAACACCATTAACAACCAATTTTGAGCTCCTAATGCCTCACACAACCAATTTCGACCCATCAAAACTCCATATTAGAGTTCACAACCTTCTATTCTCCTATTTTCTCTCCAATTTCATCCAAAAAACTCTTTAATTCACGTTCTACAAAATTTTAAAATTTGGATCTATTGCGATTTTGGTCATTCTTGCATAAAAATGGTTGGGTTTGTTGGGTATTGGTGTAACTAAAAGTTTTGAGTGTTTGGGGAAGGTAAAAACGAGCTCAAAATCAGATTTATGTGATTTTTCACAAGATCCCCCGATTTTCAGATCTGTTTCGCGATTTCAGACTTCCCACGAAGTCTGATGAAAAATTATGGTCAACGAAAGGGTAGTTTTGCAATTGACAGACTTCCATAGAAGTCTGAGAAATTCCTTTGAAAACAAAAAAAAAAATTTATCTGACGTCACCAAGAAGTCAACATAAGAAGAGGGTAGTTTTGCAATTGATTCAAATTTGATTTTTTAGTCAGACTTCTTATGTAGTCTGGCAAGAAATTGACCGATTTTTGACTTTTTGTCAGACGGGATCCGATGTCTGACAAAAAGGAGGGGTAGAAACTGCAATTGACCCAAATTTTCAGATGTTGACCAGAGTAAGCGAAAAAATCGTCAGACTTCTAAATCTGTCTGAAAATAGGGAAAAATAACACCAGACGGCTATAGACATCTGAAATTTCAAACTCTTGTCAGACGGCTATAGACATCTGAAAAATCGAATTTTGGTCAACGATGGATAAAAACCGAAAATGCGATGTTTTTTATCAGACTTCCCTCGCCGTCTGAAACTCGTGTCAGACAGAGAAGTCTGAAAATTATCACATACATTAGAGAAGTCTGACATTTCAAAATCAATTGCAAAACTACCCTCACAGACTTCTAGTAATTATCAGACTTCTCCGAGAAGTCTGGCAATTCAAATTCAATTGCAAAACTACCCTTTTTTTCTCAGACTTCATAAGCTGTCTGACAAAATTTCCAAAGCAGACAGCGTATGCTGTCTGATGGATTTCAGACTGCATCCGCTGTCTGACATTTCGATTTCAATTGCAAAAATACCCCTTTTTCCAGACTGCCATAGAGGTCTGGTTTTACTTTTATCAGACAGCTATAGCCGTCTGAAATGTTAAAAAATTTAAAAATGCATTTTATTTTATATTTGTGATTAATTTTGTTGATTTTAATTTTTATAAATGTTTGTTAGTTTTATATGTTCCTTCTGCATCGGTTTTACATTCTTATATATGGTAATTATTTTTAAATTATTTTTTGAATAATATTGGCAATGTAGCTAATAGCATAAGACTTCGAAAGAAGTTTGGCTTTTCCCAAAAGACCTCTAATGTGGTTTATACATGTTTGTTTATACAAATAATTCAAGAAAACCGAGCTGGTGGAACGGATGTCTATGCGTAAACGTCATACTCCACATTATATGTGTTGGTTGTTTATTGAATGCTTTGATATAATTGAAATGATTACACCAAAGCATATCAAAGTATCAGTGAAGAAGCAAATTGGGATTAGGATGAGCTACACAACCACATGCCGAGCGTTTACAAGCTGATTTTTTTCAATAAGATCGCTAATGTGATGATGAGAGAACGAACTTGACATTTGAACTTGTTAATTTTATAAACTTTTAGCTCATAAGAATCAGACAGCAGTTGATGTCTGACGACATATTCAGCACCACTTAAGGTTATTTTAGTTTGTCATATGTTGGTGTATGTAATCTAAAGAGTAATGTTTTTTTCCAAAGTTAAAGTGACCCATTTTCTGATATTGTATACTTTCAATAAGCAAAATTCCTTGTTGATTTGAGTAGACAAAAGTAAATTTATACAACTTGATCATCCAATAATCTAATACAATACAAGCATAGTATACTAGAATTTTGATTGCTTTGTGTTCCTTGTATCGCCATACACACCATGTGTACAATGTCAGTCCCACCATAGACATTCAAGATTGCTCTTCTTATGTTTTCTTGTTTTGTCCAAAGCACCTTCAACACCTACACTAAATCAACATATGTATTAGTTTGCATGGTATCAGACTTCATACGCAGTCTGAAATAAGACTTCGATAAGTCTAAATACTTGAACCAGACTTACCTGGTAGTCTGATATTAGACTCTCAGACTTCGTGTTCCTCGTACTACAGTGAAATTTTATGAGCCATTAGCAGCATAAAAAGTCTCAACTCCAGCCTCTTTGGAGAGTCAGCTGGCTCAACTTAAACCAAGCACCTGGAAAAGCTTGAACACAGAGCTCTTGCATTAGTTAGCAAACAAGTCTCCAAGAGAATACCTTTTAGAAACCTTTTTGGTTGAGACATTTGAAAGAGGTTTTACAAAAGAGAGAGAAAGAGAGGTTGTAAGAGATTGAAATGTGAAGTTTTTTTTCTGCTGTTATATGTATTTACAAGATTAAGTTTAGATAAATGGAGATAAATTGGAGAGAACTTTTCCAACCAGATTTTTATTAATTAAAAATTTTAAAATATTTTGTATCAGACTTCATATGCAGTCTGAGAAGGAACTTCTGTGAGCGGGAAAATTTCCCGCCTTTTTAAAAAGTTTCCGCGTGAAATTTTTTAAAGACTTGCAAATTTTAGACTTCATACGTAGTCTAAATACTTGAACGAGACTTACCTGGAAGTCTGAGAAACTCTCAGACTTCGGTTGTAGTCTGGTATTAGATTCTCAGACTTCGTGTTCCTCGTACTACACTCAAAATTTATGAGCCATTAGCATCATAAGAAGTCCCAACTCCTGCCTCCTTGGAGAGTCAGCTGGCTCAATCTTAAACCAAGCACCTGAAAAAGTAAAAACACATAGCTCTTGCATTAGTTAGAGAATAAGTCTCAAAGAAATGGATAATAAAAGATTGTTTGAGCAAATCAAATTGTATAATCAAAAGTCTATGTCAAAAGTCTCAATTATTTCAGTTAAAAACTTTTGAAAACACTAAAAAGAACAGATTCACTTGCCTATTTCGCAGCTCAAAGAGAGTCAACTATAAATCACATACATAAGAACTCATATGAGACAATAAGCTTGAGAACATTTTTGGATGAGAAATTTGAGAGAGGTTTTACAAAAGAGAGAGAGAAAGAGAGGTTGTAAGAGAGGGAAGAATGTGGAGATTTTTTTTTTTTGGTGTTATATGTGTACAAGATTAGGTTTAGATAACTGGAGATAAATTGGAGGGAAATTTTCATGCCAGATTTTTAATAATTAAAAATTGTAAAATATTTTGTATCAGACTTCATATGCAGTCTGAAATAAGACTTCATGGAAGTCTAAATACTTGAACCAGATTTATCTAGAAGTCTGAGAAACCCTAAATCTAATAATTAGTATTTAAATACCATCATTTTATATAGAAACTTATAATAAACATCAAACTCGTTAAACATAGTCATAAACTAACCACTATATGTAAATGTAACAATATGAATGAAAATTCACAAACTTTCAATCTAACCCTACAAAGAAAAACATGATATTCAACTTCATATGTGAAACATAGACCAAACTACATGGTGTTTTGAACAAAATATATCTTCAATGCTTAATTTTGATCAAAGTTTATATAATTTTAATTTATATATATATAAAATGCTTATGCTTAATTTATGTATCAAAAAGTATATCAAATTATTTTTTATATCTTTTTAAATTTAAATTTTTAACTTAAATACGTCTCAGACTTCTCTTGGAAGTCTGAGAAACCTCAAAATCCAGACTTCGCCATGAAGTCTGATAAACCCTAAATCTAATATTTATTACTTATAAGTACTAATATTTAAGCAAAACAACTAGGAAACATAAAATTTGTTAAATATATGAACATTATAACACATATGTGCACATTTTAAATTTTAAATGTTAATTTGGTAAACCATGAATCTAACCCTAAAGTTATATGTAACTTGTATGTAAATGTTCCATTACAAAACATGTTTTGAGGTTTAGAACTTACTTTACCTTATATATTATTTAGTTTGACTCAATTTACCAAATTTTAATTTATATACTATTAAATTGTATATATTTAATTTTTGTATATAAATTTTTTGATAAAATATTTTTTTATAATTTTAAAATTTAAATTTACAAATTTATTCTGTATCAGACTTCTATAGAAGTCTGACACATGCGAAGGTTATAATGGTAATTGCGGTTTCTGTTTTTTTGTTTGGTCATAAGGGCTTCGCAGTAATTTACCTAGGAAGGAAAACATGTTTTACATTTGATTCAAATTGAGGGGTACACTTTTATTTAAAACCAATTTAAGGGGCATTTTTAGCAATTCCCCCTATATCTAGAAAGATTCACAAAATCATAATCTAGTCTCTCTAATTAAATATTTCATTAGTTTTGACCATTAAACAATTTTTAATTTAGATACTATATTATTATTTATCAATCTTAAGATAAAAAAATAAAGAAGCACATTTCTCACTTCGAAATGCATTGATTAATCATATTTGGGAGTATCACGAAAATACGTTTGTTGAATAATTTTAGTTATAAAATTAAGTGTAATTTGTTTGTTTCTCAAACTTCAAATTTGAGGTTTCAATATTCAAAACCTAAAAATTTAAGGTTTTACGGGTGGGTTGGAGATGCCCTACAATGAAACCGCATAATGAGGCTTTACGGTTCCTTTTTAGGGTATAGGGTTTTGTTCACTCCAAAAGAAACCCTAAACCCTTAAAATATAAAGTTTCGTCTATGCTTTAACATTCTAGTTCGAAAACTATTTCTTAAATCTTGTTGTGTACTATTTTTAATTTGTGTATTACCAAAATTGCAAAACTATTTTAAAGAATTTAAAACACAAATTTGCTTTCATAAAACCTGTTTTCAATCGTTCTTTATACTGTGAGCAAACTTGTTCTGATTTTAATAAAGTAAAATAGATTAGTTAAATTTTTAAAACCGAGTCAATAAAAAAGGATTATATTACGACCACGTTACGCCTACAAGTGGGCAAAAATTCAAAATATTTGCCAAATAAATCCGGGAAACCTAAACCCAATTTTATAGCCCAAAACATTTCAATTACCCGCCTATACCCAAGAATTTTGACAGAGTGCCGAGAAATCATCAAATACGTCAAACCCTGATTTTCTTTTGTTCTTCCCCTTTTCAGATATCTCCTTCCCCTTTCCATTAAAGTCCAAATTTTTGGTTTGATCAGATATAATCGTTGATATCCCTTCTTCTCCATTTAGCCAAGTTACACATAATTAAATACAACCAAGAACAAACATTGTTAAAATTTTAAGCAATAAAGAAATCACATGTCTCATCAATCCTAAACCTAAACATGTAATAGACAATACGATCATACTAAAAAAAAAAATTCTATCGTGCTTTATGTAGAAGCACCGGAGAATCACGAAGAGATGTCTAACGGAATCCTTCACAAAACCTTTTTATTAGTTCTTCAGCATCTTTCCCGATTAATAAACACTGAAGACTCCGGAGGCTAGTAAAAAAATAGTTTCAAATTCTATTGCTAGAGACAAACAACAAAACATATGTAAGGAAGAATATATATATATTTGTTTAACTAACCTTAGGTCGCGAATTGTAAACCGCAACTTTGGTCCAGCCCAATAGGTTGAAGATTTCCAACACATGTAACAACACCAAGGACATCTATATAGAAAAATAAAATCATTTAGAAAACTATCCCGTAATCTATATAGTTAAATATCATGCAAATAAAATGTTATTATAATCCAATACACAAACAAATCTACATATTCAAGTTACCTTTAGGGTATTTATCACAAAGTCTCCCACCTAATATATCTGGAATCGATGCAAATTGCATAAATGACCTTCCAGAATGTTATCATAAGTCAGGTATAAAGATGTGTTTAACCCGAAAATGAGCTTGAAGTTGTGAGGGGTCAACGAAGCATATTCCGGTGCCTGTACAACTTGAGAATTTTCAAGCTTAGACCAAGGACCCTCACACCATGTTGAGAAGCGTAACTTCTCAACAAAAGAGGCATGAACAATTGCCTCTATTTTCATAACCTAAATCAATAAACAAATAGCTAAATAAAACATGAAATAACACAAAAATAAAACAAATGAAAGAGTAAAAGAGAGATTACCTCCTCATCGACCAAAATCATTTGGATTTTTGGTTCTCCAATGGACGAAACACACATCCAAACACGCAAAAGAAGAACTTTTAGGTCCCAAAGGCAAGGAACGAAGTTGTTGATTTGAGAAATTTTTCGGAAAATCTATGGAGCCATGGTTTAGAATCGGAGAAATTTCGCAGAAATTACCGAGAAAGGAAGTTTTCTTTTTCCAATAAGCGGTAAGAAAATGAAGCGTCTATAGTTTTAAAAATAAAATAGTTTCCAAAAGTGGTGAGTAAAAGGTGTAAAGAATTAAAAGAAAACCCTTGAATTAATATGAGTAAAAGGTGTACAGAATTAAAAGAAAACCCTTGAATTAATATGAGTAAAAGGTGTAAAGATTAAAAGGCACAACCCTTGGTTTAGTTAATATATTTGGGCCATAACCGCTAATGCTATTTTTTTTATCTTAGCCCAAATGAATTTGTTTTCGAATCACAATAAGCCTTGTCAATATTAGGAAAATAATTCTATTGTCGATAAACCCAACTAAGTTCAGAAAGTATTTACATTTGGAATTATATAAATTCAGAAGTTTATGAACTTATATGATTTTCTTTATCAGATTCGAGACCACCTTTTCATATGAAATGAAAAGTTGTGGTTCCGAATCTGATTAAGAAAATCATATAATTTCATAAACTTGTGAACTTATATAATTGAACAATATATATTTTCTATATATTGATACTCTTCAATATAATAGTCAAGTCTTCAAAGAATCCTGTCATTTATGAATATTCGAATCATAATAAGAATGAGATTGTGTTGGAGAGAATAACTGAAAGGGGAGTAGTTCTATCTTAATAGAAGGAATTTGTTACGGATTTGACGGTGCAAAATATATAATGAAAAGTGGTGGAGAATATACTTTTTCTTTCAACATAACACTCAAGTCTTCAAAGAATTCCGCCAATGATAAATATATGAATCATAATAAAAATGAGTTTGTGTCGAGGAGAATAATTTATTTACTTATGACTATTTTAATTCAAGGATTCTGTTATGGATTTTACGACGCAAAATATGTTAATGCGCAATTGAAATGACAAAAAGATTAACAAATTACTATATTCTATTATGGAAGAATATATATTTTGTTTCTTTAATGAAAAATATCTTTAAATAATCTAAAATATAATTGTTGAAGGAAGTAGAAATCTAGAGAATGTTTATGAAGATATATTTTGGTTGTATAAGTTCAAATATTATGGTTAAAATGGTCGGCAGCTTATATTTTAAAATTTTCACAAAAATAGAGTATATTTTTTCTATTGAGACCATGGAAGCAAAACTAAACGATTAAATAGAAAGCTCAAATAGGAAAAGCAAATTTAGTGATTCCAAGTGGTTTCGTAATGCGATAATAATCTTATAAAATGTTAACTCAAAAGAAGATACAAAACAAAATTCTAAGTTATCCTTCTTTTAAGGCTTCCTTGTATTCCTGCTTAATCTTTTTTGAAACGATGAATTTTCACCAACACTGATTAAAGAGATACTATCTTGTGATCTTTTTGATGTTAACGCTGTAAGTTCTAGGGCCATTGATGCATCAGAATCAGTCTCAATACCCGATGTAATCATAAGAGGCCCCTAATCAAATGAAAAATATTAGCAAATTTTTACTAATGATTTAACATAATGTTTCAAAATGATCCAAATATATTACATACCTGACTCGAGTTAGTTAAATTCTCAAATTCATCGATGGCAAAATCATCATCCCAAAATAAGTCCACCACATATGGACTTCTTGACACCTTCTGAACATTGTTCCTTGGAATGGCCACTTTGAAGAGTAATTTGGCCACTTTGAAGAGTAATTTGCGACCATTCAAATTGTATAATTCAGTAGGGAGATAATATGGATCCTCCTAAAAACACAAAGAAGAAAACATTAAGTTCTCCCATATAATTAGCCTAATAATTACAAAAAGAAGTCCGAAATTCAAATACCTCTATCTTCCTTTTGAATTCGTTATAGATATTGTTTGCCGATTTCTTCACAAACTTATCTCCATCATCAAATGTGTAAAATTTTGCTTCACCCTCGGAATAATCAGACACGCGGAAGATCAAATAATACCTAACGCATATGTAAACAATATATAAACCAATAATTTTTTATATTAGTTACGTTACACTGCTCTTTATAAACAATTACCTAGCATAGAAATTTCTCACATCGCCAAATGTTTTACAATTATATAAGGGTTTGGACTCTTCATCATCTCCTGAATCAGATCCATACTGAAGTACTTTCAGTTTGCATACTTTTCAAGCTTGAAAATACCATTTTTTGAATTCTCAATTAAAACAATTGTGGCACACGTAACCACCTTACCATGCTAAACAACAATAAAAACAATAAGTAAATATAAACATTGAAGTGAAAATAAATCCACATATATTTGGAAGTTTAATATTATACTAACCCTTTCCGATTGAGGAATCCCAAGAAGAATCATCCTATTATTCTTGATGAAAAATTATGTACGCAAATCCAAGAGTGATCCCGATCCAAAAGAAACCATGCTTTTTCAGGCTTGATCATTAGAGGTTGAGATTCTTTTGGTATACTGTAAAATATTATTCCACTAAATAAATGAAATAAAATTATTAAAAACATTATGTATGACATTACCTTTCCAACCACTTTGAAATCTCAGGATTATTTTCATCTCTAAATTTGAGTTGGGTCGAGTTGTACGCATTCAAGATGTATAGCTTCCCTATATTTATTATAATATAAATTAATCTATCAATGTTATATAAAATAATTATCCACATAGAATTATATTGTTACCTCCATATTATTTAATCCACATTTCACACGTCACATGTCATTACATGCTTCAATGTTCAGAATCACATTGAACAAGCAATTATTTATTTATTTTTGCGAATGATAGAAATCACATCTTCGGAAAATCAGATTTTGTCGTAAGAATCCTTAGCCACAAGACCCGACGCAACACCTTATTTTATTTTCCATTGGTGCTGCCACATGTCTTTTATTTTACTTTATGCTAATGGACTTCTTAAGTTAAACCATCTACCCAAACTCTTATGTTCTTCTTCTTCCCTTGAAGCATCGTCATCGCCATGACTTTGAATCTGGAGGTTTCTTTTTGTTTGACAGTACACGTCTTTATGGCACGACTCATATGTCCCTCTTCATCCCTTGAAGTAGGCCTGGGCAACATTAATTGGCACCGAAGAACCGAACCGAACCGACCCGAAATTTTGGGATTTGGGTAGGTTTTGGGTTATGGCTAATAACCGAATGGGACCAAAATTTTGGAACCACGGTTCTCGGTTCTTACCCGAACCGAACCGGGGGAACCGAACATGACCAAAAAGAACCGTGTGCATTGATTGTATATTCACTCAATATTCAATATGTTATGAGAAATCTTCTCCAATCTTCACCCAACAACAAATAAGGCAATGAACCCAGTAAATCCATGATCGTATTTCCGGGAAAATCTCGAGCAATACTCTGAATTCCATATTCTCCTCCAACCAACTCAATCTCTTCAGCCACATATAAAGCACTCGACCACCCCAAATCAACAATCTTGAAACCCTAAATCCTTCTTCACCTTCTTCAATTACATCGAGGCATCAATCTTTGTCTCACTCACATCTTTGATTCTAATCTCTAATTATTCTAATTTCTTGTATTCACGTTCTGAATTTGAACTTTTATCATGTGTTTCTTCTTGTTTAGTAGCTATTAGGCTCGTATATTAGGCATTTAAGATTCATCAATTGAATTCCTTTTGTTTTGATGTTGAGTGTTGAGTCGTTGACGAGTCTCTGTTTACAACTTGTATCTGTAGCCATGGGTGATGAACTGTACTGAAATTATGGGTGTCCTGTCTTTGTCTAAGATAAATCTACACAAAGCTCATGTCTGTATTGCATCAGACAACTAAAGTACATAACTGAATTTGATTCTCTGGTTCGGTTTTGTTGCACATATACGTGGTTGTTGAAAGAAGCAACTGCCCAAATTGAATTCATTTTGTTTTGATGTTGAGTGTTTAGTCGTTTATCTTTAGGAGTTTTTTTTTTGGTCGAACCTTTAGGAGTTTATGTTTCTTATTTACTATGTTGATCAAGATTCAAGTCCATGTTTAGTAAGTATTGATTATATATCTTCTGAGCATTCATTCGTTTGAATTTTTCAGATGGATTCTTCGACATATCCTCCTGTTGTTGATGATGTTGACGACATGAACGACATGAATGAAGAGCTAGAAGATGCAAATGAAGGAGATGAAATGAGTGAGTCTGAAACAGAGGTATCAACCGAAAGCAAGAGTAAAGAAGCTGCACAAGGAGTTAGTGGAAAGTCTAAAGCTAAACCCAGACATAAGAAGCAAGTGCAAACAGAAAGGTCATGGGTGTGGGAGCATTTTACAAAGAAGAAGGATAACCGGAAGAAATGCAATTGTCACCATTGTGGGAAAGAGTACGCGTGCAAATCAACTTCTGGAACATCCAACTTGACCAAGCATCTGAGATCTTGCAAGAAGTACAAAGCTTATTTACTTTCTAAGAGCCAGAGTAAGTTAAACCGTGAAAGTGATGGTGGTATCACGTATGGAAGAGTAACTGAAGCTGTATTCAGGGATGCGTGTAATGATATGATCGTCATGGCAGAGCTTCCATTGTCTTTCATCGAAAGCTTGGCTTGGAGAATTTTCTGTGAGAGAGTTAAGTTGTACAAGCCACATTCGCGAAGAACTGCAACAAGAGACATTGTGCAGAAGTATGTGGATAAGAAACAAGAGATGATGAATCATATTGGTAACCAAAAGGTATCACTAACGACTGATATATGGACGGCTCCAACAACTGGCGCTAGCTACATGGTCATTACATCTCATTGGATTGATGCTGATTGGTGCCTAAGGAAACTCATCATAGGATTTAAGAACATCTCTGATCATAAAGGGAAGACAATTGCTGCAGTACTTAGAGAGTGTTTAGCTGACTGGAGAATCAAAAAGGTGTTTACCATCACGGTAGACAATGCTACAGCCAACACTTCTGCTCTCCGAAGGTTCAAGTCAGATTTCAGTTTAGTAGGTGATGACTCATTGGTTTTAGGTGGAGAGTTTTTGCACTTGAGGTGTGCTGCTCATATCATCAACTTAGTCGTCAAAGATGGGTTGAAAGAAATTGATACAAGTGTTGCAGCAATTCGTAATGGAATCAACTATGTGAGATCATCCACTGAAAGATTGAAGTCCTTTGAACTGAAGGTTGACAATGGTAAGATGAGAACAGGCAGCCTTCCTCTAGATGTGACAACGCGCTGGAATTCTACTTTTCTAATGCTTAACAGAGGTCTGAAGTTCAAGTTGGCCTTTGATAAGATGATGACACAGGACAAGCTCTACCTAGATTGGTTTGCTAAGAAAGGAGATGGCTCTAAAAGGATTGGACCACCAGCAAAAGAAAACTGGGAATCAGCTGAAAAATTGGTAAAGTTTCTTAGAATCTTCTATCATGCAACTTTGACTGTCTCAGCTTCTGAATCTGTCAACTCGTTTAAGTGCTATGAGGGGATTTGTGAAATTCAGAGCAGTCTCATTTCATTTTCCAAGGAACCTGAAGTGGCAATGCAAGGCAAGGCTCGAGCTATGATGGATAAGTTTGATAAGTACTGGGGAGGATTGAATGAGATCAATCCGCTCTTGATAGTTGCTAGTGTGTTCAACCCTGCAAACAAGATGCATTTTGCTAGGCTATGTTTTGAGAAGGTTTATGGAAAAGGTAGCAGGGAATCTGTTGAGCTTGAGAGGACAGCCAATCAGGTTATGGAGCAGCTATTTGAAGAATACAGTGATGTTTACAACAGAGAAAAGGCTGGTGCTTGGTCTCAATCGCAGTCTACGGGATCATCATCTCAAAATCAGAGTGGAGCAGAGAGAATGGACTTGGATGATGATTATGTTGGGCATGAAAGTCTAGCAGCTATGTACAAGGACTTGGTGGCTGAGAAAGGACTTCAAGAATCAAGTAATGAGCTGGAGCTTTACTTGAAAGAAAGTGTGGAAAGTCCAGACTTGATGCTTGGAACAGAGTATGACGTTTTGTCATGGTGGAAACGCAATGCTCATAAGTATCATGTTCTATCCGAGATAGCCAAAGAAGTACTTGCTATGCAAGTGTCTTCTGTTGCATCAGAATCAGCCTTCAGCACAAGTGGCCGTGTGCTAGATCCTTACAGAAGCTGTCTCACTCATTACACCCTTGAAGTCCTTATGTGTGTTGAACAATGGCTCTTTAGTTCTGTTCGTTTAAGAGAAAAGGGTGTATAAACAACTACTGATCAGATCCTTGCAGAGATTGTGGCACAAGATGATCTTGAAAGAGGTAAATCATAACATTAGATTTCTTTTATTTTATCAGTTTAGAGTTATAACTTATAAGTTCTAATTTCCTGTTCTTAAATCTTGTGTAGAGTTTAACAATTCTTTTCACATCAACTAAGAAAGTTCTAAGCAATGGAGCTGCCAATTCAGGTATTGTGAGTTCTTATGAATCTTGTGATTGTGAGTTCTTATTTATACATTGCTCTTGTGTATGGTTATTTTGTGAGCTGCCAATTCAGTGTTTCTTCTTGAGCACTCGCAGTGTTTCTTCTTCTGAACCTGAAGTTATACATTGCTATTATTTATGATTGTTGGTTGTTTCATAATGGCTGTTTGAATGTTGAAGTTGATTAGTTGAAGACTTGAAAGTACTTCCTGCGTCATATGCATACTACTACATAAGAGTTAGACTTTTGTTTCTGTCATATGGATGTACATGCTACTTAGTCCTTACGATTGTAGACTTGTAGTTACTAGTTTTTATCATCTCACAACTGTGTTTCATTGTATCGTATAGGATTCTACTTTCTGGTGGGATAAGCGTCAAAGACAGCTCTCTGTTGAAGATTTGAAGTTGAAGTATTGGATGGAACTCTTTGTCTCCTCCATTCTCTATCACCACTGCTTGAAGCGTCTACATCACCACTGCCTACCAACCGATCTAAGGTCAAGATCGACGCTGCTGTTGCTACTCTTGAATATGTGCGTTGTTCTTTCTCTTCGAATCCGTGAATTTTATTGCTTTGTTCTGGCCTCTTGATTTTGAATATGGGGTTTTTTTTGTTATATTTCTGATTGGTTTATTTTAACCATATTTTAAAATCTGTTTTCGATTTTGGATAACATAGGCGGCGGCGGAACCGGGGTCTTCGTCAGCGAGCGAGGTTCCGATAGAAAATCGTGGACCGGCTTCAAAACCCGGATCAGAACCTGGATTGGTCTTTGAATTTAAACTTTGTTTTCCTCTAACGAGATCGCTACAAGTGATGTATCCAACTTCGATTACGTTTCGTTCATCAATTTTTATGGATTATGTAGGGAAACGCAAGGATTTAGATAATGTTGTATATCGATGGGTTAGATTATGTATTATAATCAAGAATGTTGAATGTGTTGTATAAATTGACAAGCCTGGACGGTTTCAGAGAGCTAAAGGACATCTCATCTCTCTCTCTTTTTAATCTCACTCTGAGTTCTAATTCGTTGTTAGGCTAGGCACATAGTTGATGGGTTATGAATTCACTTGTAAATTTTTTTGTTTTGTTTTAGGTACGATGAGATGAGTAGCAAGTTCACTATTGAATACATTGCCGGAGGTAACTCATCTTTTGTGTTGTTCGAAGATCAAGTTAATCAAGTTACGCACTATGTGCGTAGACAACAAGATTATGATGTCTTCATGATTTAATCCCTTTTCAGGTGCTACAGAGAACTAAATCACAGTGGATTAGGTAGGTTATTTGGCACTCTTATTCATACTTTTATTTGAAGTTAATAGTATGAATAATTGCTAACTAAATGGTGTTTTTTTAACTTGTTGGCTGTAGTGGATCCTTCAAGTTCATGGGCCAACATTTACATGGGATCCACCAGAAGGGATAAATACGGAGAGGCAATGAAGAAGGATACTACAGCCGCTGCTTTCAATCTCAACTTAAGACTAAGATAGTGCCATCGTTTATTGATTGGAACAAATGGGAGCACTGGAAGGTAAGCTGTTCAGCTTTATAATCTCTGATCTGAAGTATTGGTAGACAGTGATTGTAACGCCCCTTTTTCGTTATCTGCTCACCGTCAAGTTGACCGGCCAACAATCAAACAAGAACATGACCGATCGAACCCGAGCAGGCCAACAAGAAAGGTTTGTCACAATACGAAGCCAGAGACAGTCCGGTTTGAGTCAATGGCTCGAACCAAACCGTCCTTGACTCCATTTACCTTGCTTTCACAATACAAGGCTTTTCAACCAGTATTGCTTCCACGAGTTATGTCGGTTCGGACTAAACCATACACTACAAGAAAACAGAGTTTTTGCGAATGGACCTTGCGACTATACTTGTAGTCGTAACATTTGGCACTATTAGGGGACAATATAGCTACTATTTTGCGACAACGGATATATGGACGTGTATTAGTCGCTTATATATGACCAAAAATGATTGTCGCCAATTTAGTCATCGATTTACGACTGATTAACGAGCATTGTCGAGACCGGAATCAATAGTCGAATGCTAATCGGTGATATGGCGACTATTTTTGCGTCTGATGTTTAGAGTCGTAGAACAATCGCAAATTGATTAGTACATGGGCGACTAATTCGCTACTTCGGTTATAGTAGTAACCAAGTCGTTTATTTGTCGCTATTGATACGACTAATATTCAACTCATTATTTATGTAGCAAAGTAGTCGGGTATGAGTCGTATCATATAGTATTTTTGGATTTAGTAATAATAATATGAGATAGTTTGTTTATACATGCTAATAGTCTTAACCGATTATCAAAGTTGGTATATATATATTGTAATCATTATTAAATTAGAATGACCCATGTAAGCTTTTCTTTCATAATCTCTAATTGTTATGCGTTAAATTTACCATAAGAAATTGATTGTTCATAATCCTCCCTTCTTCAGAAGAGAACATGTTCTGATGAGAAAAGAAAAAAACAGAAGAAAAAAGCGTAGAGGCATGTTTTTCTAACTTCTAAGCATGAAGAACATGAATATCTCTACTTCAGTAGTACTTCCTGTCTGGGAATACCCTGGGAATATGCTCGATATCGAATAACTTGAATTGGCTGATAAACTCTTTTGCTTGACTATACAGCTCAGCCATTTTCAGGCTTGTGAGTTGCCATTCACCCCGCATTTGTTTAATGATAGTTATAAGAAAGTCTAAAAATAAAGATTCGAGAGAGAAAACGGGTATTAGTTGTAAAGCAATTGACCTGTTTAACAACAATATGAGAGTCTCCATAGGCCCTCACGTGTTGTAACCTTTTTCTAAAGCAGACTCCAAACCACGAATCAAACCTCTATATTCGGCAATGTTGTTTGTTGTATTTCCTAATCCTTCACGGTAGGAGGAGATGACAGTTCCATCTGAATCACGCAGAACAGCTCATGAACCAGATCTTCCAGGGTTTCCTTTTGAAGCTCCATCAAACTCAATGGTACAATATTTCTAAAAACATACATAGTAATTTAAGTAAGATGTAAACACCAATATCGAAGTTCTAACCTAGAGTATCTCATGCTCATAATCGATGGCACGAGCAGATCAACAAAAGAAAATGATTCAATAGATAAGAGAAAAATCAAAATCAGAAATAATGAAGGGAGCGAAGGGGTTCTTGCCTTTCCCTTATCCATTTTCTCTTGTCGTCTCTGTTTTCTCTGCAATAGGAGAGCCAAAATTACGAGGTTATGATGGTTAGGGTATTCGACGACGGAAAGGGAGAGACTGTCTGAATTTTAGAGAGGCTATGATGGTTAGGGCATTTCGACCGGTTATTGATAAATTACCGTGACATTTGGTTTAGGTACCTCGCCGATGCACGGAATTTCCAAAATATAAATTTTATAATTCGGCAGGCATACAAATTTTAATGTTTAGTATAGTATTTTTGGATTTAGTAAAAATAATATGAGAGTTTGGTTATATTATACATGTTTGTGGTAGGTGTACCCGTTTCATGCACATGCATTTATGACAATTAATGGAAGTGGCCAATTATGTCTACATAGTCGAAATTCAGCCCTTTCTCCGTTTTCATTTGTAGAAACACAAAGAATTTGGAAATCTAGTTACATGGCGGGAGGCTGCAATAATTATAGCAACCATCGGGAGTGGATGTATAATAGGTTCGATGATGCCACAGACAATTTCTCAACAGCCTTCATATTGGGGTGGCACAATTTATGGAAATTGCCAAAATCAGCCTTTAGCTCTGAGCAATGGCGGTAAGTTTCTCTGCCCTTGTCGTTTATGCAAGAACGAAAAACCGGAAACCACGGAACCAGGAATTTGGAGTCATCTATTTAGTTACGGATTTATGCCTGGTTATTGTGTTTGGTATAAGCATGGAGAATAAATCGGTTTGGATATAGTAACGAGTTATGTTGATCCAAATGGTCATAATAATGTAGAAGATAGGAATGTGGATATGGTGAATGATGCATTTCGTGGTTACGCGAGTAATAGAGAGGTATATATATATATATATATATATATATATATATATATATATATATATATATATATATATATATATATATATATATTGGCATGTCTTATCTTTCGGTTTAATATATTCAACTATACTATGATTTATCATATAAGTTTTGGTTCAAATTAAAGTATGTTCGAAGATTATCTGTCCATAAAATATCCAGAACTCTCCGAAGAAGAGCTCTCTGCAAAAAGACCCGAAGAATATCGAAGCTGGGTGGAAACTTATGTATGTGTAAAATTCTTTCTTACCTATATATTTATTTGAAATTATCTTCGCCAAACTCTATATTTGATATTTTCTTTCTATGTACTGCAGGTTACTTATTGTAAAAACACACATAAATTTCCTGATTGGGTGCTAGAGAGGTTATTAGATTAATATTACTCTCAATTTATCGGTTCCACAAGTTTCCACTATAAATTACAAAAATGAAAGACAATAAGTCTATCAAATAGATTGATAATATAGGAATTGAGTGGAATACATCAAATACATATATTACAAGTCGAACTAAGAAAAATAATTAGAGCTAAACTAATTTCTTAAAAGACAAGTTCTTGCAAAGCCGAAGCTTTGTCTCAAACCGGCTATCTCTGACTTCGTATTGTGAAGAACTTTTCTCGATTGGCTTGCTCGGGTTCGATCGGTCATGTTCTTGTTTGATTGTTGACCGGTCAGCTCAACGGTCAGCGAATAACTGGAAATGGACGTTACAAAAGAGATTCCTCGTTGCTGCTCAATATCTAACACTGAATTCAATCCACCAAGCTCGTATATGTATTTAATTACGACCTCTGTCTAATATTAATCATTTTTATAAATAGAAATTTTAATTTCCAATTGTATTAGTATTCATTCTCATTTATTAACATTACAAATAGTAATCGATTTCTTAATCTTAGTCAAAGAAAGTTATTGACTTGGAGAGGTCTCTTAAAAGTCACCGAAAAATTCTTACTATGGAGTATTAATCAATTCTTATTAAAATATGACTATCATTTACCGTTATTAAATTGAAATATTAAACATGAAAGCATAATTAATACGGTTCGATAATCATAATAAAACCGAAAGAATAATAAAACATTAAGGTTTTCGAGTAACATACACTAAATTATGAATGAGATTTAGATACGGACAACAACACTGCTTCCGGCAGCATCGGTGTCAGCGGCCTCTAGCTGGAACATGAGATCTTGAACCTTCTGAATTCGCGGATTGAACCTGTAGTTCGATAAGCCTTCCACGGTCTCAACCCATGTCTCATCAGGTTCACTTATATAAAACAAGAACTTTAGCGAACTATCCTAAATTATTATATATAAACAAATGAGAATGCTAAAACAGTTACTTCCAAACCGAACACTCCTCCACATCTTGAGCACCACGATCTTTTTTGGACCCTTAGTCTTCAAGTATTCAAGCCAAAAGGCAACCGCGTGTTTGCCATAAGCCACACACTTTAACTTATTCATCCTATTACGAATAAGAGAAGCAAATCAGAACTATCCTGATCAATTGTTCTTATTATCGAACAGTTTACACTTTTATCAATTGTTTTGGTCATTGTGTTTACTGCTACACTACAAAAAACATGCACTTATTGGGCCTCTGAGGTGGAACACTTTCCTTTTCCCTGGAGGGTTATCGGGATCGACTTCAAGGGGGGGGGGGGGGGCAGATGATCGAGACAACGCCCATGGTGTCTAGTCAAGATATTTGTTGTTATTTAGAGATTCACGATTATAGTCTCAAAAACATTCAAAAGAAGGAAACTTTCGATAGTTTTTACCTATAGGATCGTCTCTGTCTGTTTTTATGTCACAGATATGGAGGAAACTAACAAATTCCATGTAGTGCTTGATGTCCAAAGGGTCGATAAGTTCAATCTCAGTGTCTTATGTGACTTCAAGTCGGTGGCGAGACTTTGTTGAACAGAAAACTGGATCCGCTCGCACTACCCTAACTCCAGATATCTCAATCCACTGCCTTCATTTTTCTCAAGTCCAGAGAAGTTATTTACTTCGCCTGGATAAATGACCATTTCGATCTTGGCTCCCTGCACATGAGTGAATGCATAAAGATCAAAGAGCCAGAACCAGTGCAGTCTTGCATGCCCGAAAATCAGTCAAATAATTTTCACTTACTTTGTGGTCGGCCAAGATGAAACTCCAATGTGGTCCATCTTCAAACACATAGTATGGGTAGACGCGGAAAATTTTAACTCTGAAGCGCCAACCTGTTTCGGCTCTGTTAGGTTGTGTTTCTGCTATGTAGTTGTAATGGACCATTGTGCTTTGGTTCTGTTTCAGAGAAAATGATAGTGGGAGAAAGGTTAATCAGGAAGATTATTATTACGACGAAATAGCGTTCCCTCACCAAACAAAGGACTTGAATTAAAGAAGGTTACAAGAAATGAGTGTTTTAATAATGTGCCTCGAGCGTCGCTTCAAAACAAAGAAAGAGAGAGAGAGAGAGAGAGAGAGAGAGAGAGAGAGAGAGAGAGAGAGAGAGAGAGAGAGAGAGAGAGAGAGAGAGAGAGAGACGTACGGTTACGTGGGAGTGTGTATCTTCGCGACCCCAATCAAATCAATTAATCGTGGTTAAATATCCTGGTTAGATATGCCTGGTTCTATCATGGTTAAAAGTTATACAAACCGTACACTGGTTTTGTCTTTTGTTCTGGTGTAGCCCCTGAGCCCTTGAACCGTATACTGGTTTTGTCGTTTGCTTTGTGTAGCCTCAAAGACATAAAACCGTGCACTGGTTTTTGTCTTATGTTCTCTTGCAGGCTTTTGCAGAGTTCCTCTGTCTCGGCGGGACGTTTATGCTGCAGCCACCCTCCAATCTTGTTTTGAACGTTTCATTTGGTAGGGTTGTGCTTATTGCTTACACATTAAATGAGAGACAAGAAGAATATTCAATGTTCCTGTCAACCAATATTATTAAATTTTCTTAACATGATAGGTTCGTATATACTCAAAAAAAAAAATCACATATATCTAGAAAGATTCACAAAATCATAATCTAGTCTCTCTAATTAAATATTTCATTAGTTTTGACCATTACACTACAAGAAATTTGAGTATATATAGCGCCCAAAAAACGCTATATCTTGCTATCATAGCGGTTTGTTAAACGCTCTATCTGCGGCCGTTATAATAGATTATGACCTTTACATAACGGTTTTTCGTTATGCTATATTTTAGATATTTACAATAACGCTTTTTTTAGTGCAATAATAAATGAAGTAATAGCGTTTAATTTCTGTTATAATATATTTTCTATATATATTTGATAGCGTTTTATTTCTGTTATTATGTATTTTGTATACAATAGTTTTTGTTATAGCATTTTATTTTGAATCGCTGTGATTTCTTATTCTTGTATGTTCTAAATTGAAACCTGCTTCAATTTCTGAAATCTGATAATATCATGAATAGAAAAGTGAAACATATTTCATAACATTAAGCCCAAAACATCTTACAACAAGTTCATACTTAAAACACATATTCAAGACACATTTGATAAGACGAAGTGTTTAGATAAAAACTAGCTTGTCATTCAGCCAAGCAATTCTAATACCTACTGCATCAGCTGAAGAAGAACTCTTGCTTGAATGTTGTGTAGCTGCAGCTCTCTTGGTTGCTTTTGCGGCTTTGATCACATCCATAGGAACCGCTCTCAAGTACGATGTTTCACCACAAGCAGTTGTCCTTGCCCCACTTGCTCATTGAACACGGACTGACCGTTGTCGTCCACTACTTGTATCCTGGCTTGACTGCCTGTGGCGTATAGCACCGTGTGTGCGTTTGCGGTCCATTGCGGCAACACCATTTCTCCCTATCTCCACAAAAGTTCATTACATTAACACAGTTTATGATTCAACAAAACGTTTAAAGAAATGTGATACTTACACTCGAACCCGGTTTGGCCGGGAGATAGCCAAGATCATGTCAACATTTACAAGTCTAGAGGAGGCTCGCAAAGCATCTTGATTGGGCGTTGGTAAAAGATTTAGCAACTTCTCTTCGAGAGTGCAAACAAGCAATTACAAAGACAAGACCCCCAGAAACAACTTGACAGTCAAAACTAATAACCACTAATGTTTCCAACTACTTCTTCTAAGCAATTTGATACAGCTTTGCAAACATGCATTGCATTCAGACAAACTCTGTCTAACACACTGTTGAGACTTGAGATCGTGGCTCAATCCAACATAATGGACATCAAAAGATCACACGTTTACAGTAATAAAGAAGAGAAACAGAACTCAAGGAAACGAGGTTTCACCTCTATGGCGTTCTTTAGCAGAAGGTCGTCTTCGGGTATCCACGGAACTACCTGAGCAAGAGCCCCCATGTTCGACTTTCTCTTCTCTCAGAAAAGATTCATGTAAGAAGGGTCTAAGAGTTGGTGGTGACAGCGCACAAGACCTGATTAAAAATTTATCAAAATAGGGAAGTCTTTGCACAATGAAAATGATTAATAGAAAAGTATACGCATATCAACAGATATAATACCTTGGATGAGCCCAGAAAGATGTCTTGTCAAGCTCCGGAACAAATAGAGTGAGGTTCAACAGCCTAGAAACAGTAACCATGTCACAAAACTGAAACAACAAGCGTCAGGATTTGCAACTTTTAAAATTTGGGAAAGATCGAAAGAGTAATTAAGCAAGTACGAACCACTGTTCGGAGTTGATTCAATCCGCCATTACAGGATACAAGTAGAATTCCATAAATATCTACTGAAAGAAAAAAATCAATACTTCCTCGTTGAACTCTGAAGCACCAACAATTCGACTCTCGCAAGTCGATGATTACAAAATCAAGGAGAACAAATAGATCCCTAATGTCCCAAATACAGAAATGCCCAACAAGAAAGGAACTAACTTTGAGGAGGAAGAGGCGGCGGCAATTCACTAGCTCGACGACTTGAGGGGCAAATCTAAGTCTCCGGTGACGCCGGTGGTAGAGGCCGCCATCAACAACTTCATCTCCAATGTACTCGATTACGCCGGTGCAGGATGATGGAGGAGGAGCGGTTATGGTGGTGTGGTTGGTCCAGAATCGTGAAGGAGAAGGAGAGAAGGAGAAAAGAATCGTGAAGGACAGAAAGGGGAAAAAAAGGAAAAAAAAAATGGCCCATATTTGATTATGATATTGATCTAAGGGTTCAAAAGTTGATCCATGTGATGCAACTATTGACCAATCAAAACATTCTTTAAGTTTAATTGATATATCATAATCAGAAATTGTTTAAAATAGTAGAAATAGTTAAAATGCACAATTTTAAAATTATAATATATTAAAATTTTAAAAATGTCAAATATTTCAAAATTACAAAAATAAAATAAAAATGAGCATATATTAAAATGTAAAATGTAAAAATGTAAATGATATAAAAAATGTAAAATTTTATTTATGAATATATACAATACTTAAATTATTGATAAATACTTTTTAGTTTATTAGATTAGTAGATTTCAACAAAAAAAAATTCATAAGACTTTTTAGTTTATTAGTGTATGTGATTAAGAGTTTAAGGTTTAGAGTATGATTTTAGGGTATAGGGTTTGAAGTGTAATGTTTAGCAATTGAAGTTTTAGTTATTAGTTTTTGTTTATAATTTAGAGTTTTAGGGTTTATTTAGGGTTTATTTAGGGTTTAGGGTATAGAATTTGAAGGGTAATGTTTGAGATTTTAAGTGTTATACTTAATTTTATATACTCTACATTTGAGGTTTTATTTATTAAATTTTTTTTTGTAATTTAGAGTTTTAGGGTTTAGGGTATAGGGTTTAAAGGGTAATGTTTAAGGTTTTAAGTGTTGTACTTAATTTTATATGTTATATAGTAATTGGAGTTTTATTTATTAAATTTTGTTTATAATTTAGAGTTTTAGGGTTTATTTAGGGTTTATGGTATAAGGTTAATGTTTAAAGTTTTAAGTGTTGTACTTTATTTTATATATTATATAGTAATTAGAGTTTTAGTTATTAGATTTTTGTCTATAATTTAGAGTTTTAGGGTTTGTTTAGGGTTTGTTTAGGGTTTGTTTAGGGTTTAGGGTATATAGTTTGAAGGATAATGTTTAAGGTTTTAGGTTGTTTGAAAATAGTAGATTTAGGATTTTGGATTACAAGAGAGAGATGAAGTGAAATTTTTTGGGGGAAAGAAGCTTGAAAAGTGCAAAAAAAATATAAAAGAGCGAAATTTATCTAATTCTAGCGGGCAAATTTTTAGTTTTCTCCGCCAAAACATTACATAGCGTTTATGAGAATAAGAGTGCTATGTATTCTACATTAACCAAAAGCGTTACCAAAATAAAAATTATGACTATTTATACATAGCGTTTATTTTTTTGAAAACGCTATAATAAAAAAGGTTGATATTTACTATAGCAAAAATAACAAAAACGCTATATTCTAATGCTATATATACTCCAAATTCTTGTAGTGTTAAACAATTTTTAACTTAGATACTATATTATTATTTATCAATCTTAAGATAAAAAAAAATAAAGAAGCACATTTCTCACTTCGAAATGCATTGATTAATCATATTTGGGAGTATCACGAAAATACGTTTGTTGAATAATTTTAGTTATAAAATTAAGTGTAATTTGTTTGTTTCTCAAACTTCAAATTTGAGGTTTCAATATTCAAAACCTAAAAATTTGAGGTTTTACGGGTGGGTTGGAGATGCCCTACAATAAAACCGCATAATGAAGCTTTACGGTTCCTTTTTAGGGTATAGGGTTTTGTTCACTCCAAAAGAAATCCTAAACCCTTAAAATATAAAGTTTCGTCTATGCTTTAACATTCTAGTTCGAAAACTATTTCTTAAATCTTGTTGTGTACTATTTTTAATTTGTGTGTTACCAAAATTGCAAAACTATTTTAAAGAATTTAAAACACAAATTTGCTTTCATAAAACCTGTTTTCAATCGTTCTTTATACTGTGAGCAAACTTGTTCTGATTTTAATAAAGTAAAATAGATTAGTTAAATTTTTAAAACCGAGTCAATAAAAAAGGATTATATTACGACCACGTTACGCCTACAAGTGGGCAAAAATTCAAAATATTTGCCAAATAAATCCGGGAAACCTAAACCCAATTTTATAGCCCAAAACATTTCAATTACCCGCCTATACCCAAGAATTTTGATAGAGTGCCGAGAAATCATCAAATACGTCAAACCCTGATTTTCTTTTGTTCTTCCCCTTTTCAGATATCTCCTTCGAATCATCTCTCTAATCTCTCCACGAATCCTCTTCTACGCCCACCCATCTCAAACTGTTATCTCTTCTTCGAATCTCTTACTTGAAGCTTTCCATTTCATAGCTAACTTCGGCCGAAACCCTATTGACTCTCTCAAATTCTTCCTTGAATATCTCAATCACGAAACCCTCTGTGAATCGATGCCTACGGGTACATGCAGCTATATCGTTAGTTTGCTTTGCTTTGCTTTGCTTTTGAAACGGGACAGACTCTAAATCTAATTATTTGTTTACAATTAATTTTGGTTCTACAAGTTGTAAACGACTCCTATATTCAACAGTCTGGGTAAGTTGGTTGTTTTTTTAATGAGTGTTTGAGGAGTTAGAGTCTGATGGTTAGGATGTTAATCTTATAGTTAGCACGCAATTGAAGACACCAATCTCTGCTTAACTCATTAATGTGTTCTGCTAAGTTCGAGTGTTTGAGCGCTTACAATATAGTTTTTGTATCATTTTAGGCGTTCCCAAACCTCACATAACTTTCTTCTAAATTTTTTTTTGAGGAGATCTATCAACAACGTATGAAAGAAATGGTTAGCATCTCAAAGGACTGCAGAAGCACTGCAAAGAACTGCAATCTCGTGAGATATCAACAGTTGAATATAACCACATCTTTCCTCAGGTAAAGTAAAATTTTTCACAATCCAAGTTTATAAAGTAATCTCACGATCTTTAAAAATGGTGTTTTTCTCTTACTGTCTTTAATTGTCACAGGCCACTGAGAAGGATGGACGAGTAAATCCTCATGGAGTCGAAAGCCTGACAACTAATATTTTAATGCGCAAGCACAAGCAGCCCAGACACTTTTCAGCGTTGTTGCCCACTAAGAGCAACTGAAGAAAGCCCAAAGTAAGAAAACAACACCATCTGATTCGTAGGTTACTTTATCACTGTCTTGCACTTGTTAATTTATTGGTATATGCTTTGGAAACTTCTAAATGCTGGAGTTTGCGTATGTAGGTCGTCTGTGTCTACATGTTACCAATATTATTTTTGATGCAAGTGTTTGTTTCGTTTGTTGTACCATTCAAATTACGGTATCACTGATTACCAAATCGAACATGAAATTAATCCAAAATCATAATTTTACGAATAAAAGCCACTAAACAGTCGTCAATTTTCGCACTACACACACAAACTGCTCGCTAAATATTTACCATCAACGAATCTAGTTTTTCCGAATAGTCGCTTAATAATCGTTATTTAGTCATTACACCGACTCCAAGCAGTCACCATTTCTGACGACTATGTTGTGACTATATTAGACATTTAGATAGTAGTCGGCCAGACTATACCATAATCGTATCTGGATGTTTCGTTTAGACGCTGCATAGTCGTTTAACAGTCGACAATTAATACCAAGATGTTTACCATAATCATATTTAGACTCTCCATTTAGTCGTCTTATAATCGGTAAATTAGTCAGCACACATTCTGAATCGGTCGACACTCTGCGCGTTTTTCAGTACCAACACCACAGACTTGAACAGGATCCGAATAAGTTGTGTTTAGTTACACAATTTCCTCAATGTCAGCACTGTCAGATCACTCAGAAACAAGTCAAAAGCAACAAGATAGATATAAAAGAGTTCCACAAAGTTCAAACCAAAAGAAACATGACAAACTGACTCAAACAAATCAAAGCTGACTAAAGAAAAATGAAAAAGGAAAAGAAAAGCAAACTCAGGAAAATGCTAGGATCACGGAAGAACTAAGAATCAGAGTCATCGCCGTGTCCCTCCGGTGGTGTAGGTGATCTCTGACGTCTGCGATCGTGAGAAGGACAAGCGCAGGTGCAGCTGAAAGCTCTAGCAATGCCACCCCAAAGTGATCAAACTGTGTATGTCAGGAACTTCATGTGTGGATCCGCATCATAACCAGGAAATGGTGGAGGAGCATCTAGAGGAAGAACCCAATGCGGATGTGGGTGTGGACCCCCAGCAGGGTCAGGAATAGGCTCATCCTCAGCAGGAGTAGGAGCAGCTTGGGAAGAAGCTCCTCTGCGGGAACGAGCAGCAGGTGCCCGCCTCTCAATCCTCGGATCAGGTCTGAAAAGTAAGTCATCCTGCGTGTCTATCGATAGCGGTGCATGTCGTATATCAACTGTGAGCTCCTGCATACCATCTCTGTAACACCAAACCAAATTTGGCTTCAGCCAGCCTGCGCCCAGCAAATGTGACTCATCGATCTCAGCGAACGACTGCTCGCATTTATACTCATGCAGCGGTATCCTGAAATGCTGGAATATAGGTGTCAGTAGACTGCCCACTGACTCTGTCTTGGTCTTCCCAGAACCTCTGAATGGTTTCGCCTGTAGCGTGACCAAATGCTCTGCAAACACCGCACCTAGGTTGGTCCTCTCGTAGAGACCCTCGTGCTCATACTCATGGGAACACAGATATCCAACTGCTGGATGAAGTAGTACCAGCTCCTGCATTCTCATCTTGTTCGGCTCCATCTTGCACTGGAGAGTGTTAGCCAAGACACGTACGACATATCGCAGGACCGGATGTCATAAATCCTTCATCTTCGTATAACTGGAGAAATAGGGTGTAGAACCGAAGTTACCCCAAAACTTTTCAAGATCGGGAAAACCCTCTGGGAGTGCAGCTTGTGTGTAACCTTTCTTGAACCCATAGATAGTACAGAGGTCTCTCATTGGCAGTTTGTATCTCCTGCCATGTACCATGAAAGATAAATGACCTTCCTGCGCATTCTTGGCGTTTCAGTCCCTGTACGTGACTCGTATTGTAGCCATAAACTGACGTACCAACTCTGGATATAGAGCATATCGCACATAAGTCATGGTACCTAAACCTATCATCCTCAAGCATAGCACAACCTGCTCTCGCATACCAGTCATCCTCAGAAAATCAGGGCTTACCAGCTTCGTAGGCTCAATCTCAACATCGCACCACCCATTGTACAACAGGGTGTCATACTCATCCTAGGTGTCTAACACCTCTCTGTGCAAACAATCATTACTGGTCACGACCAGCCTGGCTGACTTATCCCACACCTTCTCTGTGAATATCTTCACTCTTTCATCTTTGGGCCATGGGTGTGTAGGAAACTCAGCGGGTAACTGTGGAGAACCAGGAGGAGACTGAGGTGTCATAGGTGGAAGTGGCTCTGCTGGTGTTGACCCAGATGAACTCGCTCCATCTGTCCGGTTCTTCTTCCTCGGAGGCATCTGTGAGCAAAAATCAGAAAAATCTGATCGTAGTTGAAAAATCAGAAACAAACCCATCAAATCCTCAACGACAGCATATGCAGCATCGAACAGAGCGGTAGAAACAGTTCATTCACGTTTTTTTTTTGCCTTTTCGCACAAAATCACAATTTTCATCACAAACCCAAAAAATTTCAGAAACTTGTAAAATCAATCGTGAAAACTACCTAGGCATCACCATTTCACTACCAAATAACCTAAATATGTGCTATTTCATCACGGAATTAAGAGATTGAAGTAAAAATCGAACTTTTACCTTTGGAACCGAAACTGAAAATTGGGTTTTTAGAGAGCATACCTTGGAATCGACACAAATGGATTATAGATATAGATAGAGGGCAAAAATCCGCTCAGGTTAGGCTTTGGAATCGTCGGATTTGGTTGAGAAATGAGGGAGATCGGATTGGAGAGAGGTTTTGCGAATGGAGGTTTCGGTTAAAATGAAGAACAATCGCGAAAGAGAAAGAAATACTTACCTCGGGATGCTTGATGTCGATCGATCCAACCTATCCGTGTCGATCGACACGGTGTTTGAAATTTGAACCGGTCATAGTGGTCTAACCGAGGTCAAACCTCGATTCTGGGAAAAAGTGGATCGATCGACCCAAAGTGCTGGATCGACCCTTTTGTCTCCATGTCGATCAATTCCTAGTTTGTGTCGATCGACACAGTACATTCCTGTCGCTACTTTTCCCTGTAAAGACTCAAGAAAACCAAAAACGAAAAATTAGAACAAAAACTCATATGTACAGACTCACCAGTGAGTTTCCTCCCACTCAGCGCTTGTTTTAAGTCATTAGCTTGACTGTGGCACGTGGTCAGATCTCAAGCGGTTTCGCCAAAAGCAGAGCGTGCCTTTGCGAATTTCTCTTCATCCATGGTGGCGTATATGCATTGTGTGCATGAGACTGACCGAGAAATTTTGGAATGATAGCAAGGTCAGGTGGAACATTTCGTTTCCTGACTCTATTCCCTGCAAAATCAGCATGAGAGTTAGCATACTTAAAGTCAGAGAATGCACACCTTGGCTTGATCAGAAGTGGCTTAGATGTGATGTTTGGAGCTTCCTGCTTAGGAGCAGGTATAGGCTTTGAAGATGTTAGAGCAGGCTCGGTATGAACCGCCATCTTCTCCTCTCCAATCGCAATTTCTGGTTCTATCTCAACACTGAAACTCTGTCCATCAATGGTGGATCTCTGCAGCCCATCTATCTTGAACTGCAAAGGTTTATCTCCCAGGTAGAGATCAATCAGACCATGTCGCACATCAATTACAGCTCCAGCAGTGGCTAAAAAGGATCTTCCAAGTAGTAGAGGATCATCAGGCTCAATTTCATACTTCAGTACCACCAAGTCCGTTGGAATAAAGTAGTTTCCAACTCTGAGAGGGATGTTCTCAAGAACTCCTTCTGGATGCCTCTTCGATCGATTAGCTAGGAGGAGAGAGATCATAGTGGGCTGGAAGTTCAAAAGTCCCAGCCTCGTAGCCACAGAGTATGGCATGAGATTTACACTTGAGCCAAGATCACACAATGACCTCTTAAATCTGTCTCTGTATATAGAACAGTCTATCATGAAACTCCCTGGATCTTTTAGCTTTTCAGGAATCCTACCATGAATAATAGCATCGCACACTTCAGAGACAATCAATACACCTTCTTCTTCAGTCCTGTTACTAGAAATTATGTCTGTAACACATCTCCGTACCATAGGAATGTTCTTAATAGTATCAATCAATGGGGGCTTTAGTTAGCTTATCTCTCATCATCTTCATGGACTTTTCTAACTGAACCTCTTGCTTGGACTTCCTAGGGAAAGGGATCTTCGGTTTGTAGGCCCTTTCTTCAGCTGCAATCGGCTTCTCTGGATAAACTGGCTGCTCATGCCCATGGTGTCAATCGACACTAACGTGATGTCGATCGACATTGACACGATCCGAGTCGACCTTCATGTCGAGGTTGGTCGATTTCGGTCCGTCATGAAAACTCGAAAGTGGTGTCGACCGACACGGATGTGTGTCGATCGACACAGAATCTGTAGTTCGAGAATCACTCGAATATTTCAGCTCTGAAGCCCTTATATCCCAACTCTGATCAGCTTCATCCTCTGTCAAAACCGTCTTAACATGTTATTTCTGAGGTTGAGTCATCCTTTCCTTGATACCGGCCTCTGCTTGTGTCATCCTAGCATCCAGATTATCAACTTTGCTTGTCAAAGTCTCCAGTTTCCCACTCAGATCTTGATACATGGAGTCCATCTTTCCATTCAGATCTTGTGTCATCTTATTCTGCCCAAGGAGTAGCTGCTCAAGCATGGACTCAATCTTTGTCTGCTCATTAGTGGTAGGAGTTTGGTGAGATGAATAGTCATAATCTCTCAATCTCGGAGCATATCTAGAACCTTGTCTCTGCTGATTTCCATATGTCTGTCCATGATAATCAGCCTCAGCTATATAGTTCACCTCTGCAAACTCTTCAGTTTCTGCATCACATCGGATTTGCCTTTTTCTAAATAGGATGCTGTGGACAGAATCAACCTTGTCACTTATCTCGGCCATCTGCAAGTTATCATCTTTGCCACCAGATCTCTGCCTCTTCTTGTCAGCATTCTTGACACTATTGCTAGTCATCAAGTTCTCAATAAGCTTTTTAGCTTCGTCTGGAGTCTTAGTATAGAATTTCCCATTGCTTGCTGCGTCCATAGCCCTCTGATACCAAAAATCCAAACCTCTGAAAAATGCGCTCAGCAGCTGAACTTCAAAGAAACCATGATGTGGACAATCTCTCTGGTACCTCTTAAACCTCACCCAAGCAGTCTTAAAAGGCTCTGTAGGTCCTTGCTTGAATGTCAAAAGATCCTGTCTAAACTGGTCGGATCCAGCATCATCATAAAAGTGTCTAAGGAACTCTCTCTTGACCGCATCCCAAGTAGTTAAAGATCCTGGTGTTAGCTGTTTTAACCAGTAGGCTGCTTCTCCATTAAGAGATAATGGGAAGAGCTTACAGAAAAAATAATCAAATGAGACTCCTTCAGCCTTAATACTGCTAGCCAATTCCTCGAAAGTCTCTATATGATCCATAGGATGCTCGCTAGAGAGACCATGAAACTGATGCTTCCCAACCAATGCATAATACTCTGGTTTCAGTCTGAATTCAGCTCTGGCAAATGGAGGTGGTTGAATCGCAGACCGACTAGCATAGAACTGATCCGGTCTGTTGTAATCAGCAAGTGTCTTCTCGCGACCAATCTCTTGTTGTGCATGTTCCGCGCCAACGGCAACATCTGGTGTGATGGGGTTTCCTTCCTCATCTAGTTTCTGACCCTTCACGTTTTATATATGACCCTCTTGGTCTCGTAAAATGCCGTCCTCACCGCGAATCAGAATCACAGGTTTCATAGAGAGAAACCTGCTAAGTGCTCAAGCTCTCGCTGTCTTTGGTCGCGACTTGTGTCGATCGATTCACTGTGAGTGCCGATCGACACTATGTGATTCCTGCGATACCAAATAAACAAGAACGTGAGTAAACAGAAAATAAAAGAAAAGTGCTTAGTCTAAATTCTAATACTGAATCTATCGGCGAACTCAAAGAGTCCCCGGCAACGGCGCCAAAAACTTGATAGGGTGTAAAGTTTTAATCATATTCTACTGCAAGTGCACAGTTATGCTATTGTAGTATTTAGGGTATCGAATCCACAAGGACTCACGGTCACACGATAGATTACGAGTAATCGAATTAAGCTAAGCGAAATAGATTATAAAGCAGTAAACAAGACAGCAAGTAACCAAATGAAGGGAGGTGAATGTAAACAATTAACGAAGGCCTCAGGTTTCAGGAAGTTCTCAGGAAATCAGATAACAGATAATCAGATTCGATCTATTAACGTTCTTGAACTAGAATCACCGAAATAAAACTATCCTACTCTCGCTGCGATAATTATCTATGTCTAACAACCTAGTAGACCAAATCTCTTTGCGAATCCTAGAGTTCTAAACATGCACTAATTCCAAGTTCGTTCGTTCACAACTTCTCTAAACCAAATCTCTTTGCGAATAGATAAGTTGCTCACCTAAATCCTTTCTAGCTAATTAACCAACTCTCGTTGTGTAAATCAACCAAATATCAATAATCTAAGTGGTCAGTTCAGATTAAGCGTTAAGAACGATTTAGATGAAGAACTAGATGATGAATCCTAATTAATCGGTTAATCTAGCATTCCTTCAAATCCCTAATGAGAATTCCCTAACCTAACAAGAGATCTACTCAGACATAGCAATCATAATAGAAAACATAGTCAAAATAGATATCATAGATGAATCAGAAAGAGTAAGAACAGGGGTTCGAAATCAGGTCTCTCTCGAGAACCAAACCAGCCCCAAATCTCCTAATCTATCCAGAACAAAACTCCGAATCAAACTTAAGAAAAGCTTAGATAAAACTTAGCCTAAACAGTGGCTGTAAAACCTAATTAAAAGCTAAAACACGATTTGGGCCACTTTCTAATTATGAGAAAATTCTGGGCTTAATTGCAGATCTTCAAAATCTTTATTAATCGGCCAAATCTTCCGATTCGCGAACCGTGTCGACCGACACACAAGTGATGTCGATCGACATCAACATCTGATATCGGCAGTGACTTTTCCTTCTCGGATAAATGCTCCAAATAGCTCCAGAATGCGCCATAATGTCCTAGTGAGCTCCAAACATGATAAAACCTATAAAGTACCTGAAAAGACTCGAAAGACTCTATAGAAGACTCGATTATGTACATATATCATGGCTCAAAACAACTAAAAACCATGATATATAACCTAACACAAGCATGCATCAATAATCACAAACCAATCATCACAATACAAATCAATCAAACACTTAGGTTTATTAGTCTTTTAATCTTAACCTCAAATCATTCAATCCGCTACCTTTTAATTAGTGGCTTACTATTCCCGTAGACGGTTCAATTCCAATTAACAACTTTTTGACTATCTTTCCTTAAATGTTATTTTAAACTTCTCGATCCGTTAGATTGAGATTAGTAAACTTACTAATCTTCTGACGTCTCATTGTTCATTAATTAGATTCATTAGCTCGATAACCCCAACTATTACCTAATCAACCCACCCCGTCATTATATTCTAAATGTGTTATGTATTTTAATCCATATTTTAATTAACTCTTCATTCCTTGTATATAGATTCGTTAAGTACGTTCTTAATATAATATATATGCATATACGTCATAACATGCCATTCCAAAATAAATGCACCAATCAATAACCGTCAATCAATAACTTACTAATATGAGCTATCTACATGCCATGTCATTAACCTAACCGTTTAATGAGTCAATAGAGTTTCCAAACAACTTAGCAGTTCTAACCAATTCAATCAATCCGGTAGGCAACCTTAAAATATGGTTCATGAATCCCGATTCTACATGACCTAACTAAATGCAAAAGATAATTGAACTGACTCATAGTGCGTAGAAGTGACGGATGGTGATGTGATGGAACCCCGAATTCTCGAGACCGAGCTGATCCCTTCCCGAACCCTTCCCAAACTGAACTAACTAAAATCTCGAGCATAATCTGATTAACCCGAAGCGTTGACCAAATTAAACCGGCATTGACCAAGCATTGACTTTGAGTTGACCCGTGTTAACATTGAACCAACCGAGAGTTTACCAGACCAATATTTGACCGGCGAGAGGAGGGCGTTGACCGCGGCTCAAAATAGTTTATCCGGCGTTGACCAGCAGTGGATCTGGCGTTGAACACGGCGGATGGAGCATTGGCCGACGGAGGAGAGGCTTCTCCGGTGGAGGATTCTGGCGTGGAATGTTCTGGAGAGGCTTGCCGGTGGTGAGAGAGAGATATAGAGAAAGAGAGAGAGAGAGAGAGAGAGAGCTCACGTCAGAAAGGAAAACACGGCGGCGGCAAGAGAATCCAGCAACGGCGGCGAACTCTGGCAAGACTTCCGGCAGCTGAGGCTGGTCTCCGGCGAGAGGAGAGACTGATGAGAGGAGTAAGACCGGATGAGAGAGAACCGGCTGATCAGAGGAGAGAGAAGCGGCAAAGGTTCACCAGTGATAGCTTTCCGGCGGCGGCTCCGGCGTGATCTCCGGCGGCAGAGCTAGGTTACCGGCGGCGATTGATGAGGGAGGGATGGGGATTCCAAATATGCTAGTGCTTTGTGAAGATTCAGCCTGGTTTTGAAGTTATAGCTAACTTGAAGCCCAAGTAATGAAGATGATATGAAGATCTTCAAAGAATTTCTTGAATATGGAGAGAGAACTTGAAGATGAAGGTTGAAGATGGAGAGAGAAGATGGTGGATCCGTGGGAGGTGGAAAGAGAGAGGTTTGGGATAGTTTTTTTGGGTTTTTTCTAGTGAGAGAGTGAGAGAGTGATCAAATGAAGTGAGAGGTGAGATGGGATGGTTTTCATGCAATGAACCATGGAAGGTTCTTTGAATCTTGGGGGTTTTGGTGGCGCCAAATGAGAGGGAGGAGGTGACACTTGTCACTCCAGGGATATTATGAGATTATATTCAATGAATCTCTAAGTTTAGATTCCTTGAATCTTCGGTTTTTTCCGCTCGGTTAATAAATGGCAATTCTGGTTTAATTCTCCAAAAACCCTCGCAGATTCATAATCAATTCCCCAAAAATTCTTTTTATATTAATAGACTTCATAAGCGTCATTCCGCAATTCATTTCACCCAAATTGGCCTCCCGTAGCTCTCGTACCGTCCTTTACAAGTTTTATCGGTTTTCAACCCGACAGTCCGTAAAACCCTTTTTAAATCCGATTCTACCGTTCTTCCGTCTTCTAAGTGGTTTCTTTACTTAAAAAGAGAATCACTTGGCTTGTCTATGCTTTTGTCTTGAATTTTGGTAAAATTACCAAAATGCTCCTTAACTCCTTGAAATTACGAATATGACCTCGATTGACTTTTTGACTGCCGTTGACCAATTCATGGAAAACGGTATTACAGTAATTATGTTTATGTATAGAAACAATGAGGAAAAAGGTTTTGTATTCACTACAAGAAAAACTGTATTTAGCCACGGATTAGCCACGACCAGTTCGTGACTACGATTTTTCTAGCCACGAATAGCCACGAACCAGCTATGACTGCAAAAAAACAAGGTTCGTGGCTAATTCGTAGATATTCGTGGCTATACATTTTGTAGCTATTCGTGAAAAAATAGCCACGAATAACTACGACCACCGTTGTGCCTAATATTAGCCACGGATAGACACGAAATAATATGTGGCTAAATTTCCACGAAAAAGATTGTGGCTATTCGTGGAAATATAGCCACGAATAGCCACGAATTATACATGGCTATTCAATACCCTAAACCCCAAATAAACCCTAAACCCAAATAAACCCTAAAACCCAAATTATAAACAAAAAATTGATAATTAAAACTCCAATTACTATAAATAAAAGAATTTAATTATAATATTAGTCTAATTTATTTTTTCCAAGAATTGATTTTTAAATTTAAATTTAGTTAATTATTTAATTTAATTTTTTATTTAATTAATTCTAATAAATAGAAATAATTTTTGATTAAAATTAATAAAAGAATTTATCCACGAACTATGTCGTGTCTATTCGTGGCTATTATAGCCACAAATATTAGTAATAGCTATTCGTGGCTATTAGCTATGAATTTGTTTGTGGCTAAGCCGTGGAAACGTGGTCACGGAAAGCCACATTTGTCTGATAGCAACGAGCTCATAGCCACGAAACTGATTTGTGGTTATCCACGGCTATATACAAAATAGCCACGAATAATTAGCCATAGCCACAGAATTTTTCGTGGCTATTACCAAGATTTCTTGTAGTGATTTCCTTACTTTGTTTATGAATTGGAAGCAATTATTTTTAGAACAATTTTTAGTACTTCAATGTAAGCCGTGTGTCCTGATCTTCTCTGGTTTCATTTTTTTTTTAAAGTTTGAGTCCATGTACAGCTGGTTTTCAGTTTGTCTTTGAGTACATCATCAAGTAGTTATTGAAACCGAAGTCAGAATTTGTAATCATGGCATATTAAAATGACATATGCTTTTTGTATCAAATGCACAATAATGAAGATGAGTAAGCACCAACATGAACTTGCGGTGTCTGTGTTTTTGGTGGAGAAAGTGTTAGATTTAAGAAAGATTTAAGCTTGAGAGATTTGAGAGATGAGAGAATTTGAACAAGAGAAAATTGGGGAGAATTATTTCCCAACGTCACTTTTTTCATTGGTGGCTGCAAGGCCTTTTAAAGGATACAAAAGAACCAAGTTTAGACCTAATTAGATACAAGACAAAATAGACAGCCTGTCAAGACTCCATGTCGCCGACACTGTCAACAACACATGTAGTTCAGAATTCTTTTCTGTATATCCATGTCGCCGACACTGTCAACAACACATGTAGTTCAGAATTCTTTTCTGTATATCCATGTCGCCGACACTGTCAACAACACACAAACTCAGGATTTTCTTCCATGATCAATACTCCCCCTCAAGTTCAGACTTTGGAATCACCCTAAAGACTGAACTTGGAATGATCATGGCAACACCTCATTAAAAACCTTGATATGGAAAACCACTTGGGACAAAACCATACCAAGGGAAAAAGAGTATGCTGCACATGAATCAGGGAAGTTCTAATCATGAGTAGGGAGGTCTACAAGTCCTAGTTTGCTAAAGATATGATCGCAAACTTTGAGACTTGCAGCCTTGGTGAAGATGTCTGCTAGCTGATCTTCGCTCTTTGTGTAGCAAGGTAGAACCGTCCCATCTTCAATCTTCTCCCTTACCTTGTGACAATCTATCTCAATGTGTTTAGTCCTTTCATGAAACATAGAGTTGGTAGCAATGTGTATTGCAGCCTGATTGTCACAATGAAAGGTAATGGGACTTGATTGCTCAATGCCAAAGTCCTTGAGTAGAGCCTTCAACCAAGTTAACTCTGTTGTCAGCTTCCTCATAGCCCTATACTCAGCTTCAGCACTTGAACACGAGACCACTTTCTGCTTCTTCGTCTTCCAAGTCACTAAGTTACCTCCAATGAAGGTGCAATAACCGGTTGTGGATCTCCTGTCACTCTTATCACCAGCCCAATCTGCATCACAGTAGCCGACAATCTCAGTGCTATCATTCTTACCCATCCAAATTCCTTGTCCTGTTGAGCCTTTGAGATATCTAAGGATCCTCTCAATCAAACTCCAATGATAAATTGTGGGTGATTGCATATGCTGGCTGACTTGATTCACAGCAAAACATAGGTCTGGTCTAGTGAGAGTTAAATAGATAAGCTTCCCAACCAGTCTTCTATACAAGGAGACATCCTTGAACTTCTCCTCATCTGATTTCTCCCCCTTTCTATTGACTTGGTAGCCATCTTCAAGAGGAGTCTTTGCTATCTTGCAATCATTCATTCTTGTTTCTGTCAGCAAGTCTTTAACATACTTCCTTTGGGACAAAAACAACCCATCATTGAATCTGCATACTTCAATACCCAAGAAATACTTCAACTCTCCAAGGTCTTTGATGTCGAACGAACTTTTGAGAAAAGCCTTTGTGGACTGAATTCCCTCATTATCACTTCCAGTAATGATTAAATCATCCACATAGATAAGAACCACCACCACTCCTAAAGAGCTTTGAAGAGTAAACAATGTGTGATCAGATTGAGACTTCTTGAATCCATAGTCCATGAGTGTATGGCTTAGCTTATGGTACCATGCCCTTGGTGATTGCTTCAAACCATAGATTGCTCTCCTTAGTCTCAATGCTTCACCAGATTTACACAAATGCTCTAGTCCCGGTGGTGGAGTCATGTACACTTCCTCTTCAAGCTCTCCTTGTAAAAAGGCATTCTTAACATCCATTTGCCATAGGTTCCATGAAAGGTTTGTGGCCAAGGACAGTGTAACTCTTACTGTATGGAGTTTAGCTACTGGTGCAAAGGTATCAGTGTAGTCTTCTCCATATGTTTGCGTGAACCCTCTTGCAACCAACCTTGCCTTGTACCTTTCAATGTCTCCATTGCTCTTATACTTGATTGTGAAGACCCATTTTGAGCTGACAGTCTTCTTTCCCTTTGGCAGCTTCTCCACATTCCAAGTGTGATTCTTTTCCATAGCTCCCTTCTCATCAATCACAGCATCCATCCACTCCTTGGTGTCTTTAGCCTCTTCATAGGTTTTAGGAACATGATTCATCTCTATCTTCCCAAGAAAAGCGCAATGACTTGATGGCAACAAGTCAATAGAACACACGGACTGGTTGGGATGAGCAACAGCCTGATTGTTGAAGTAGAACTTCTTGTTGATGTAGCTTGATAGATCCGTCTTTTCTCTAGTACTTCTTCTGAGTTGTTGGACCGGTTGAGTAGCTTCCTCTACACCCATCTCTTCTTCTTCATGATGAATAATCTCCTCATCATTCATATTCAAGTTGTCTTGATCTTGATTCTGAGGTAGAACTTCCTCTTGAGTTTGAGTGGGTTCTTGATTAGCTGTCAACTGTTCTTCTTCTTGCAACTCTTCTTGATGACTTCTCGTTTTTGTTTCCCCTTGTCTTGGTACTTTAGTAGGATCATTTCCCAAATGATTCAAGAGAAACCTCAGACTTGTAGCAAGGTCAGACGGTGATCTTGAAAGATCCTTCAATCCTTCCCAATCCCTTTTCTCATAGTACCCTTGCCCCTCAATGAACTTGACATCTCTTGACACATATGTGCGGTTGTTGCTTGGATCAAAACACTTATAACCCTTCTGAGTTGTAGAGTATCCCAGGAACATACACTTTGTGCTCTTAGCCTCTAGCTTATTTCTTTGATCACCTGAAATATGTACAAAACACACACACCCAAACACACGTAAGTGTTCAATAAAGGGTTGAGTTTTGTTCAGAACCTCAAATGGTGAGATGTCTTGGAGAACTTTCGTTGGAATCCTATTGATGAGATAACAAGCTGCTAAGACTGCATCTCCCCAAAATCTTTTAGGCACATTGGTATAGAACATCATGGACCTAGCCACTTCCATGAGATGTCTGTTCTTTCTCTCAGCCACTCCATTTTGTTGAGGTGTATGTGGACAACTTGTTTGATGTAGGATTCCATGTTTGTTCAGATTAGCCTTGAATCTTTGACTTGTGTACTCTCCCCCATTGTCTGATCTAAACACTTTGATCCTTGCATTAAACTGATTAGTAATGTAGTTTTGAAAATGAATGAAAGCTTCATAAACTCTATCTTTCGATGGGAGCAAGGTGACCCAAGTATATTTTGACTTTTCATCTATAAATGTCACAAAATACTTGTTCCCATCTCTAGACTGGCAAGGTGAAGTCCAAACATCAGAATGCACTAGATCAAAGCAGCTTTCATAGATAGTGGTAGATTTAGGGAAGACTGTTCTGCAGTGTTTGCCAAGAATACAAGCTTCACAAGTCGAATGATCAAAAGTAGCGTTAGGCAACATCAAGTTCAGAGCTCTAGCATGAGGATGTCCAAGTCTAGCATGCCACAAACTATTTTGATTAACTGGAAAACAGGAATTGAAAGCTAAGGAACCCAAATTGCTTGGAGAGGTGTTTTCAATGAGATAAAGTTCATCTTGTGTTCCACCTCTGCCAAGTACCCTTCCATTCTTAATATCCTGAAAGCACACCTCATTAGGTCCAAAGATAACATTGCAGTCCAAGTCTTTAGTAATCCTTTTAACTGATAGCAGATTGGATTTAAACTTAGGCACAAAGAAGGCATCACTATCCTTGTTAAACAGTCTTAACTTTCATGTCCCTTCAATGGGAATACCTTGACCATCAGCAATAGTTACTCTTCCTAGGGCAGGTTTGATGTCTTTTAACAACTTAGCATTACTAATCATGTGGTGAGATGCTCCTGAATCTACTACCAAGTTCTGATCAGTTTTAGCAAGTAGTTTATGAGACAATAAGGTGATACCAGAGAGTTTGGAGGCATAAGCCTTGATGAGGTCCTCCAAATCACTCCTTCTCACATAATCAGTGTTGGTGAAGAGTGCAAGCTTTCCTCCTTGAGAGGATGAAGTCGTCTGCTCATTCACATTCTCTTGAGAGATGTTGGCACTTGAGTCTTTGAACTTGGATGGCTTGAGATAAGGGTGAAGGGCCCAACACTTGTCCTTCGCATGTCCTTTCTTCTTGCAATGGTCACAGAAGACACCCTTCCTTTCCTCTTGCTTGAACACGCTCTTGTTGGCAGTGACAAGGTCCCCTTTTCCTCTAAACAATCCAATGTTTCCCTGCTCCTTTTGGATTCTTGAACACACCTCTTCAAAGTCAGGGAGTGTAGTCTCCCTTAAGATAGACTTGATAACATCATTGTAGACCGGATTCAGATTGAGGAGGAGACCAAAGATCTTGTCTTGCTCCTTCCTTTCATTGAGAACCTTTGGGTCCATGGTGCTTGGCCTTAACATGTCAAGCTCAGACCAAGCAGATGAGAACTTTCCAAGATACTTGGTGAACTCACAATCCTCTTGGTGAAGGTCACTGATTTTCATCTTCACTTCATACACACGGCTGAGGTTAGAGGCATCACCATACACCTTCTTCAGAGTGTCCCAAAGTGATTTAGCAGTTTCACAATATGAGTAAGCTTCAAGGATGGAAGGATCTAGTGAGTTTTGAAGAAAACCCAGAACTGATTGGTCTTCTTGAAACCACCTTGCCTCCTCTTTCTTTGTTGCCTCATCTTTCTTCTCCTTTGGATCTTCATCAGGCGGTGTCTTGTCCTCAAGAATATGCTCCCAAAGTCCTCTGCCACAAATTGCGGTCTTGGTTGTTCTCTGCCATGTCCTGTAGTTTAAACCCTTGAGAACCACCGGAATGACAGTAGGCTTGAGGCTTGAGTTTACTTGGACAGTGTCTTCCATTGATGAAGCTTGAAGGTTTCAGAAAAGAGAAACAATTTGAAGAGCAGAGATGAAGAGAAAAACACAGATTTAGAACTAAGAATGAGTAGAATCAGTAAGAGAATAGAGAGAATCAAAGAACAATAACTCTATTGCTCTGATACCATGTTAGATTTAAGAAAGATTTAAGCTTGAGAGATTTGAGAGATGAGAGAATTTGAACAAGAGAAAATTGGGGAGAATTATTTCCCAACGTCACTTTTTTCATTGGTGGCTGCAAGGCCTTTTAAAGGATACAAAAGAACCAAGTTTAGACCTAATTAGATACAAGACAAAATAGACAGCCTGTCAAGACTCCATGTCGCCGACACTGTCAACAACACATGTAATTCAGAATTCTTTTCTGTATATCCATGTCGCCGACACTGTCAACAACACACAAACTCAGGATTTTCTTCCATGATCAATAGAAAGGTCGCTTACTGGAAATCATATCATGTACAACCACCACACTTGAAGGTCAAGAGAGTTCGGTTTTGTTACCTTTCTGACTGAAGCTTTTGTGGACATACTTTTCAGCGATGGAAAAGTCCATGAGCTCGGTAACAAACGCTTTATATTTGTAGACTCAAAAAACGAAGATCCAATTACAACCATCCCCCAGATATCCTCCCTCTCTCTTGTGTTTAATCGGTTGTATTGGCTTCTGATTGACATGCTTTCAAGATTTTTAAATTATAGTGAGCGTATCTCGACTTGATGGATTAAGTCTTCGGATAACTAACATGGTTGTTTTACTAGCCACATGTGGTGTCCTTATTCTTCGATGGTAATTACTGAGCATCTTTGGATTCAAAATAAAATATTATGCCAATTTTGGCATTTGGTAGATGTTTGTATTGCACGACCTATCTTTCCTCTCCTTACACCAAGCAGCACGAACATATAATACCATAGAAACGTGTTATTTATAGGAGAATCGAGTCAAGCTTATGCCGAAATAAAAATATCACCCCCATCTATCTTTGTTAACTAATAAATCACATATTATGTTTAATGATGAAAAATGATTAATATATTCTATCACATTCACCATCTCAAAGGTTCCAATCTACGCATTAATTACATGAGAATGACATGCGTCTAAGGCCTTGTGGTCAAGTAGTAAAGATACGAACTTGGGACGTCAACACGTTTCAAGTTCAATCAATTTGCTATGTGAATTAAAACAGTTCTTTTTGGACACCCACATGGATATAGATCTTTGTTTTCGGCTCATTTGAATATCCGAAATTTTTTTTTATCTATGGACTGTAACTCCATTTGCAGATTAGTCTGGATCTCTCTATAGACCTAAAATACTCCTAGATTAATCGAAAAAAATGGACATGCAAACTGTTTCAAGAGTATAGCTGCACTGGTAGCATGTGTACTACAATTGAGTTACATGAAATGTAATAATTTGATGTATTTTGCTGTGAAAAACATTTGGTAAAAACTGTAATTTATACGATGATTTTGCTGTATACGTTTAGTGTGTTAGTTAAAATATCTATATCCTTAAATGAGAAGTAATTTTGGGCGATTGCTGATGAGTCGTCACGAGGGAGCTCTAAAGGAGGATAATGATGACGTGAAAATGTGACATGGCAAGGCCTAAAATAGTTTAAAGGGTTTGAAGTTTGATTTATTTACGAGAATAGCATCACCCGAGTATTATTCATACAATTAATTTATTTCCTAAAAAAATGCACAATATCTTTCCGAATATCTTATTAGTTAGAGTTTGAAAAAAAATATATTTTAGGGCATATACTAAGCCTTCGAGAGAAGTTTTTGAAATCCTATATAAGGTGTGCTTGGGGTGACCTAGAAACACAATCGTTTGCATCTTCCATATTTTCAAAAAGCTTTCTCTTCTTTTTTTCCCTTTCTCATTGGCCATGCAAGTTTTCTTCCAGATCATCAAAAGTTTGGTCAAATGATACGTTGTCATTTATATTACTTTCTTCTTCTTATCGATTTTGAAATGATTTTATGTTTTTGGTTTTTTAATTTTGTTTTGTTCGTTTGGTCCCATGAAAGAAGAAGTTATGTTATCAGTTATCACAAAGCTAAGGTCTAACGATGTGATGTGAACTAACAAACGTTTGAGATTTTATATAAAAAGGAGCGTGAGTTTATAGTTGAGATCTAAAAGTCCAATTGATGATTGTTGCCAAGACGTTGTTAGTTCACATCACATGTCCTAATTGTCCTAATAAACTTCCAGTCCGAATAAGTTTTAGTACTGAATAAGGTTTAGTCCCAATAATCTGAATAAAGTTTTGATAATATTAATGGATTGATAAAAGTATTAATCAAATCTATTGGTTGATGGAAACTGGACACTAAAGGTATTTTTTCCTTTGTTAAATCTGTATATCCCTTAATCCTGCGTCCTGATAAGTAACAAGTATCCACCATGCCTTTGGTAATTTCGATGGAGCTTAAAAAAAGATAATTTATTATCTTTTTTTTTTTCATCTAAAAGATTTTCTATTTATTATACAAAGATGAAATACATCGTTCGTATACAGAGGTCATATACTATTTAACCAGGAAAAAGCTGGATATCAAACAACGATACCAAAGCTCAAACGATGGAAACAAAACCAAAAAAAGGGAGACATAGACGAAATAGATAATTTATTACCTATTTCCTACAAAATGTTGTCCATTTTCAATTGATTTCATAGACTACATGATTTCATTGATTGAACCAGACATGCATGTCACCAATAGAATTCCGGTTATTTCATTGTATTTGTGATACGGTTTGAGACATGCTATGGTAATTTTCAAAATGGTGTATTTACTGTGCCTATTGGTTTAGGGGAATTAAAAACCAAGATATCAAATATTTTATGATTTTAATATTCGATTATTAGTTTACAAGTTGAGTATAATAATATCTTAACTATTTTTGGATATTATAATAGATTAATTATTTTGGCTGATCATAATTTTGGAATGTTTTATTTAAAATATATTGTTAGTCTGATATGGTATTGTGAGCTTAGATTTTACTGTTATTAGTTTATATTGTCATATTCTTTGAAAAATAGTTATTATAAAAGTTTCCATGAATATTTTTAGAATATTCGTAATATATTTGATTTAATAAAATTATCAACAATTTAATTAGTTTATATACATTTTCTAAGTTAATTATGATAATATTTTAATTGGTTGTTAGGTAATTTGACTTTTTTGGAAAGTGAGTATTCTAATTAGTAATAACAATATATTGTTAGGATGTAATATTTGAATTTAACTAATTTTGTGGCTGTATATATTCTTAAATTTAGGAAAGACAATATTTGTTTTGTTAAATATAATTTGTTATTAAGTAAATGAAAAGTTTAAATGTTATAATGTTATATTTTCTGGAAAAGTATTTATTATAAAGTTGGCGTGAATCAATTCTTTTGATTTTATATACCTCATATTCCTAATGTAAACCTGGTTTGTCAAACCAATAAATATGATTTCAAAACAAAGCAATTTTGTTATATCTAAATCCATTAAGACAGAACAAGTAACAAACCGGTTTAGTTACTATTGTGTGTCAGCTGAAATGGTCTTAATAAATAGTTTTTATAGGAGTAACTAAACCGGTTTGTATAGTTTGGTTAGTATCGTGTGTGAAATTATCTCATTAAATAGTTTAACACATGTAAGGTTAAAACCGATTTGGTTAATCAATATCTAATAGATGCATTGATTTGTTACTTTAATTCCAATCGAATTTTTATAGATATAGAAATAATTACAACTTTTTCGTATGAATATTAAATTTTATTCACTAAAAAAATGTTTTTATAACTTACAACAATGAGAGAACTTAAACTTTACAAACCGAACGTAAAAATAGAGATTATCTTCTTATTTCAAACCAAATTTTATTCCCATAGACATCTTTATATTTAGTGAATTTTTAAATCAATAAAGGAAATAAATGACACATATTATAATTAAATCAAAAATCATAGGTAGTTTTTTTACATGTACTTTTGTTTTAATAGTATAGATTTGTATTGGTAACTAATCGCGTTAATAAGTGGATTGGTATTGTTAATAAAATATTTTCTAAACCAATAAAAATCACTAATACGTATTGGTTAAATCAATAACCTATATATTATTATTAAGATATATTACTATTGTAAAAAGATATTACGATAATATCTTAACAATAACAAAAAAATATTTGTCTAAATTTTAATAAATAACAAAAATGGACAAATGAATATTCTACTTCCAGTTAAGGAAAATCTTGATACAATCTTAACAATAATCTAAATTTTTTGTATAATTAAATGGAAAATGATTTATGAAATAAAAAATGACTCAAATATGAGAATTTGATAAGATATGCGATTGAAATATGAACGGATGTGGGTCAACCACCTAACCGTCTTTAAGATTGATGGTTCTAAACAAACTATGGGTAATGTAGAAACGTATTATTGGAATAATTTGGGAAATCCAAGTAATTTATTGTTGAATAAACGACATATAAAATTAATGTTTGCCAAAAAAATACAATTGTCTACAAACATATGTTTGCATGGGAGGTATCAAACAAATCAATTAATATCTAAAACTAGAAATTAACATAATTTTATCAAAAATCTCACGCCCGCAAATGTGTAAGGGAAAATCATTTAGAAGAAACATTTCTCGACGTGACTCTCAGATTCTATGTAATGTGTCATGTCACCTAAAAACTTATATCATATATATATTTTAACACACAAACCGAATAAATACCACATATTAGTCTTGATACACCAAACGAAAAAATAGCTTAAATCAACTTCAAAATAACAAGTCAGTTATTGTCTAAATTATTGGCTAAGTAAGTTAGGCGGTTTGTTTAGAATATTCTTAACTATTGTCCTTTGTTTTATTTATCCTTAAAAATTGATATTACAAGTCGGACTAAATAAATACTCTTAGCTATTGTCCTTCGTTTAGAATATTCTTAGCTATTGTCCATCGTTTTATTTATCCTGAAAAATTGATATTATAAGTCGGACTAATTAAATATTCTAAACATAAAATAATTTCTTGAAACTTTCCTTCCAAACTGAAGCTTGACTTGTGATATCGGTTTCTTTCCGCGAGAAACCGAATAGTTTTCTCGACAGACGATTTGTAGTCTTTTCCCAGTCAGACGTCGATGAGATAGGAACTGTTATGAGATCAACACCGGAACCAATGTTCTCCTCAAGATTAAGGAACTCAAAGGAATCGATCTCAAACAATCATCTCGTCGTCGAGTTGCCTTTCTTGAAAGACAATTTCGGTTTTTGTCCTTGCAAGACTCTTCCCTGATTGTCAGCTGCACAGATGGGAACCATGATGAAATCAACACCGGTCAGAGGATCTTCATGGGGTAAAAATAATTCTGAACCGGCGTGACAAAGACTTCAAAACAGCCATCTCGCGACCAACCGAGTTCCGCTGAATAGCTTGCCTAAGAGCAATTTGTTCCACGTCTTCCGGGACGGGACCACTCCGATTTACAATTGGTTTCTCTATATATATATTAGGGTTGCTATATTCGAAGCTCCAAAACGAAAATATAAAAGAAGGAAGTATTTTACACGGAAAGCAACCGATCTCGGAATAGCGGACCACAACATGTTACTAAAATTAACGACGCATCATATCGATCCAAATGAAGGATATGTAAGTGGCTCTTAAGTTGGGAAGGGTGACAAACGGAAGTAACCATCATAACAAATCTATTTAAGGCCGAGTTACCCCTTAGCAAAAAGAGCATAAGTTCATCAACGAACTTAATCATGCATGACTCCGGAGGTCACACAAATTTGAACACAAGAAAAACGATGAACATGTTTGCATGTTTAAGTTAGGAATAAAGATAAAATCCAGAAAATGACTAGAAATTTTGGTAGAACCAAGGGAGAGAGAAAAAATGATTATGGTCAAGAGTGATGAAAGTAGATGCTATATTTAAAACAGAAGAAATGATGGTTATCGAAAAGAAAATTCTCATGTCAATCCTAATTTAAAGCGACACGACAGAAAATTCTGTGTACGCGAAGCACATTCATTGGTGGAAGAAGAGGTGCCTTAAATAATCTTTACGAAATTTTTAATATACAAATATTAAACGAAAAATATGTTCAACAAAAACCGAATGTTTATATATGACTGTTAGTTTTCCATACATACAATGCTATAATGTGTTTCGAACAAGTATATACATATTATTTTATGCATCTGAACTTAAACATTCGGATGTGCAACTATGAATTAAATCGACTATCATCTCGTTGTAGAAAAAAACTTATATCACGTTTTGTCTTGACACTAATAAAAAAATATACATAAATTAAAAAATAATAAAATAATATCTGCACATGCGTGCGGATCGATCACCTAATTTAACTTAAATAGAATTCATTACTAATTTAGTAATTTTACTTTCTTTAGCCGTCAAAGAGAAAAAAAAAAAAAAAAGAGAAGAGAACGCCAACATCGTGAAAGGATTATAAAATAGTGTTTTCTTTATGAGTTGGTTTATTATTTTCTTTTGATTTTTGCTTTCATTGTTGTCGGATATAGTCATTAGTAGGGTTTACCTTAATTCTTTTTAATGAAGTTTTTTATTGTAGTTTCTTTTTCTCGTAGAATATCAATCCTTGCTTTATATGCTTAGTTTTTAGTCAATTTTGACTACTTATTTAGTCTAGGATTTTGCTGTGAGGGTGAATTACCATGGCACTTTCTATTCTTTTCAAAGCTCATGTAGTCACTTAATTTGCTAGTAAAGATCTGGTTGCAAGGATCAATGTGGTGAAAATGTGATGGATCTGAAACCACGCGGGGTTTGGCAAAGGAGTGAGTGAATTTACAAGGGGAGATTCAACAGATGTCCTTCTAAAAAAGTTAATCTACTAGGGGATGACATATCTATGAATCGGCGGCTTTTTCCCAATAGTTTCTCTCTAGGTGGTTTTCATCTCCCTCCTCTACCTCGTTCACTTCAATGGAATAGATTTCTGCTATTCATGTAGTCCGTCGTGGTTTTTACTTTCGCCCGCTCACTCGATGATTTAGCGGAGAAAGTTTTCTATTATGATGTGGTGGAAGTTTTCTGTTCCATGTCAGTTTTATTTCATTTGAGATGGAGGTTTTTTGTTCCATCTCTTTATGGTATTTTCATGAGTTGCTATAGTTCCTTACGGCAATTTTCTATTTGGGTGGCGGTGAACCTGTGTCGTCATTTTTCAGGGTTTTTGTGTGTGTTGGTTTAGTCTGAATTATGTATTTTGTTTGATTACGGTTTTTGTTTTCATTTCATATTCAGTTCGAAACTCTGTTTGGCCCTTCCTAAATTGTTGGTTACATCTGAATCACATCCCACATTCACAACACTAGTAAAAATATATCGTATAGCCACGTTTTATTTCGTGGCTATGGCCAAATTTTCGTGACTATATCGTGTTTTAGCCACGAAAAGTCACGAAAAAAAACGTGTCTATACGATCGTGACTAATTTTTTTCGTGTCTAAATCGTGACAAAAAGCCACGTTTTTGTCACGATTTAATCGTGACAATATTAGCCACGTTTTGTCACGGTTTATTTCGTGACATATTAGTAGCCACGTTATGTCACGTTTTAAATCGTCACATATTACCACGATTTTGTCACGGTTTATATCGTGACATAAACATGTTTTATGTCACGATATATTTCGTGACAAATGGTTAATTTGTCACGTTTAATTAGTTAATTAAACGTGACTGATTTCGAATGATTTTTAAAAAATAAAAGAAACGAAATTACAATTATAAAAATCACAATACTGAATCAAAATGCATTGTTCAACCATTTATACAAACACATTGTTCGACCATTACATTGTTCAACCAAAACAAAACACAATATTACACATATTACACAACCAAAACAAACCATCACAAGAACACAATATTACACATAACATTCATAGTTCACAATTTGACAAACTATAGTAGTTCACTACACCACCTATCTAAATCAGTCTGTTGAGCTTCACTCAAACAAGCATGTGAGTGATTACCTGATTTGGATGCTTTTGCAGGAGCAGGAGGAGTTTTAGCAGGAGGTTTAGCAGGAGCTTTAGCTGGTGTTTTAGCAGGAGCTTTAGCTTGAGCAGGAGCAGGAGGTTGAGATTGAAATTGAGCAGGACCTTGAGCTTGATCTTGTGCAAGGGAAGATTGAGCAGGAGCAGGAGCTGTAACAGCAGCAGGAGCTTGAACAGGTTCAGTCTGTTGGGTGACACTAAGATGCTGAAGAATCATATTGAGGGAAGTATTTGTTGAAGCCATCCCTTCCTTTAGCTCTCTCTTCAAATCCACCATATCTTCTTTGATAGCTTCATTACTCGCCTCCAACCCGGATATGCGCATCTCCATGTCCAGGTTGCGCTTCAGAGAAGTTGCCACAGACTCACCACGTTCAAAATCTTTGAGCTGAACACTCCCAATGCCATATATTCTGCCATTGGATGACTGACCACGCTGAAAAAAGGTAAAAACAAGTCAAAACCATTGGGAAATAACTAAGCTTAATCAAACAGATAAACAATGGGTAATAACAACATAAACTAAATCAAACTAAATCAAACTAGTTACCTTGATATACTCCTGGTCCAGTAGGATGCGATGTGTAGTAGTTGTTGATCCAGTTTGGCTGAGGCCATTGGGAGATTCATCATCAGGGAGCAACTCAGCAACAGCCTGCTCTACTTCTTCGACAAGCTCCTTGGCTCGTTCATCAACATATGTCCCATCTTTGCGTATGTGAGTCTTCTTCACAAGCTCTGTGTAAGGAGGTTTTTCACCACTCTCGATCGTCTACACAGAAAGTAATTATTAGTATCTATTTGTAAAAGTAATAAATAAAGTATAATGTGTTAAGGAAAAAGATGGATATACTTACCATACCATGCTCGATCTGCAAGAAGTTAACTGGACCTGCACTATGCTTGTGCATCTGTTTGCCAGTGGGTGCAGAGGTTCGAGATTTAGCAGCTGACCGGCTCCTTTTCAATGCTCCCTCTGTTCCCCAATTGTCTAGCAGGAAGGCCCAATCCTCTGCGCTAATGTATTTTGGTTTCTTTCCCTCCCTCTTCTTCTTGCTGATTCGCTGGCATATAGTAGTCTGAGTGTGGAGCTTCCATCTGAAGTAGACCTCATCATGATGCTTATCTTCCCAATAGTAGTTTTGCTACCAAAAAACAGTAAAGGCATCAGTAAAGTATAGAAAAGAATGGCTTAAAATGTAAACATTACACAAAGAGTTTTAGATAAAGGGAAAGAAACTTTACAATGAAAGTGTGCCACCACTTATCACGTCTCTCGTCTGGAACAAACTTCCAGCTTGCCCAAGGTCCCATGTAGTATGCCTGCCACGTTGTTCTGATAAATGTGTGGACAGATGGGTCTACACCGAACCTGAAACAATACAACCAAAACAGATAATCAAATCCTAGATGACGAAAGGTATGAATGCAACCAATGCTAAAACAAGAGCAGAATTATTACAAACGACAGATTCCTAAACATATAATCAAAGCACATTAACAGATTATCATATCATATACAGACATAGCTACGAATCCTAAGCAAACAGAACTAAAATCAATCACATCAACTGAACTATGTTGATTATCACATCAATCAAAACAGACTGAACTAAAATCATTCAAAGAAACTAACATGATTATCAAGTCAATCAAAGCAACCAATGCTAAACAGATTCCTCAACAAAGAAAAACAACCCTTACCGAATCCTAAGCAAACTGAAATAAAATCAATCACATCAACAGATTCTTAAGCTGATTATCACATCACTTATACAAATAGACAGAAATCAAATCACTTATACAAATAGACAGAAATCAAAGAACAACAGATAAAGAACCTTAAACGAATCCTAAACTGGTAGTATGACACTATCAAAACATTATAACCAATGAAAGATAATCAACACAGATAGTAATATACTCAACCTTAAACGAATCCTAAACATAATTAACTAAAATGAACCCTAATCAGATTGTATGAATCCTAAATTCAATCAAAGCAAACAGATTGTACTATTGTCAACACAGAGAGGATCGAATATCTGTTGGAATTGTGTCCAGTAATCTCGGTATTGTCTCTAGAAAGTAAGAGTATGTCGAGATCAGACATAAGTCATATAATACTGGGGATCATGATGGCTTGCTAGAGTCCGCTCATGATCTATAAGTCTTGGACTTATTGCCTTTATTATATGATCCCATATGGGTCACACGCCTAAGCTAACAGGAAAATGTGTTGGAACGGCTTAGCAGAAGTACGACAAAAGTGCTAGGCATTTGTCGTACTAAGAGAGAGATTAATGGGTCTGATTAAATGGGATTTAATCAGATTGGGCCCAAAAGCCCAAAAGGGAAAGAGAAGGCTTTTAATGACTAAAAGCCAAGTCCCTTCTCCCTAACCCTAACACCCAGCCGCGATTCTCCTCTCCCTCTGCGCCTCTGTTCCTTGTGGTCTAGCAGCCATTTCCTTGTGAAGCGTGTGTGAACCTTTGGAGGATTCATCCCTCGGTGCATCTATCTGATCTCTGACCTGTTCTAATCCTTCCGCTGCAACAAACAGGTAAAAGGTGAGATCATGTAATGTTTCTAAATAAGAACACCTAGATCTGATGCATGTTTAGGTTGATATCAATAAGAGAATTGAATCAGGATCAACTGAACTATACAACAGTGGTATCAGAGCCATTGGTTCTTAGGTTTCTTGTTTTAGATTCATGTTTAGGTTGTTTAATCTGTTTAGAATTGTTTTTGAATCAATTACTGATAAGATAAAACAGTTAAGAATCAGAATTAAAATCTAAACACACTAAAGAGATCACAAACCGAGCTATATGACTCGGGTTTGTTGATCGGCCGTGAGTTGGACCGGTCGGACGGATGGATCGCGGGTCGGACGGTCGGGATGATCGGATTGGATCGGATCGTATCATACGATCGATCGTGATCGATCGTTGCGTCGCGTCCGATCGCTCGTCTCGATCGCGTCCCGGCCAAGTCCCGTCCCGCTCGCGTGCTCGGCATCCCGATCGCTCGGCGATCGTGGAAGCGTCCCGTCCCGGCTGCGTATCGCCTCGATCTCGGATCGGTTGGCTCGCGGCTGAGCGGCTGGCCGATGGTTCCTTGGGCAGGAAACTAGGTCACGACCAACTCGGTTTGGTTCGTGACCAATTCGGTTCGGTTCAAGGCTTGGTTCAAAACTTAATTAAAATTATTCATTCTGGTTTAATAAACAGATTTAATAAGTTTATTAAATCTGGTTAAACCAGGATAAGAAATCCAATGTCGAAAGAAATATTGGATTTAGTGCCTAAACCAGGAATTTCTAATTTGATTTGGTTGGACCAAATAAATTGAGAAATTCCGGTTTAGTAAATAACCGGTTGACAATTGTGGTCATCGTAGTAATTAAAACTTGGTTAGACCAGTTTTAATGAACCAGACCGGTTATGTCAATTAATTGGACAATTGGGTCATGTCTTGGACATGGACCAATTCTTGGGCCTCGGGCCAAGAAGTTAAAACAATTGGGCCAGTTAATTGAGTCTTTCTTCAGATTAATTTAAAATCTATTTTATAAAATTATAAAGTCGTTTTTAAATTAAAGTTTCCGAAATTTTATAATTAGAAAGTTTCTTAAAATAGAAGTTTCTGAATTTGCGGGTTTTGGATTTTAAAGAAGTTTCTAAAGTTAGAAAGTTTCCGGTTTTAGAAAGTTTCCAATTTTAGAAAGTTTCCAAAAATAGTAGGTTTCCATAAATAGAAAGTTTCCCGAAATAGTAATCTTCTATTTTGGGAATGATTTTAATAAACCTACGAACCTCAAATTAATATCAAGCGTTGGATGTCTTGTCCAGGCTATGTCAGCTGTCAAAGCCCATTCAATTGCATTCATGGCCTTACAGTGTGAGGATGTCTGCTTTTGCGTGGGTAAGACGGTTTGTGATTCATAAATGTCATTGGGAGTCCCAGACATTAATGATTACATGACTGTATAGTCCGGTTTTCTTGACTAGGCCATCGGGAGTCCCGGGCCTTGAGACATCAGAGTGGATTGGGCCTCGGGCCCAGATTCACAACCAAGAGTTATATCACGGATATAATTAGCCGATATAGGGCTTACCGATATAAGCTAAGGTTGGGTGACGGCCAGTGGCCCACTTTAATTTTAGTTATATGTGGATCTTGGAATCATTATATTCTATTGAGGGTAACTTAGGTTATTGAATATAATGCGTGATTAATCATATTAAACTTTAATACGAGATTAGTCATTTTGAACATAATAACTAATAACCTTTTTATTTATATATTTCAGATATGACTACTACAAGCACTCAAAACACATTCTCGATCCGGTCTGTTCTCGAGAAGGAGAAGCTGACTGGAACGAACTTCCTGACATGGTCAAGGAACTTGAGGCTGGTCCTCAAGCAGGAGAAGAAGGATTATGTCCTTCGAGATCCCCTTCCCGAGAGGCCTCTTGCCAATGCTGCCAGGACTCTGCACAATGCTTGGGAAAAGCATTCGTCAGATGAAAATGATGTTTATTGCCTGATGTTGGTGACAATGACTCCTGAGCTGCAAAAACAGTTCGAAAGTGTATTGTCTCCCATCGAGATAATGGCAAGCCTGAAATCGCTTTTTCAGGAGCAGGCTAGGACCGAGAGGTTCCAGACAGTTAAGAACCTCTTGGACTGTAAGTTGGCTGCGAATGCGGCAGTGAGTCCTCATGTCTTGAAGATGATGGGTTATCTCGATCATCTTCAGAAACTCGACTGCCCAATCAGCCAGGAACTTGCCTGCGACATCATTCTGCAGTCTTTACCTGCAAGCTATGATCAGTTCATTCTGAACTTTAACATGCATGGCTTGAGTAAGACACTACCTGAGCTTCACGGAATGCTCAAGACTGCAGAGCCCAACTTGAGGAAAACCGCCAAGGACCCCAATGTGCTTATGGTGCAAAAGGGCAAGGGGTTTAAGAAATCCTCTGCTAAGGATAAGGGAGCGGCCAAGGCTGTCCATGTCGCGGACAAGGACACGCCAAAGCCCAAGCCCAAGTCCAAGGCTGGGCCAACTGACATGTGCAGGTTCTGCAAAGAACTGGGGCATTGGAGAAGAGATTGTAAGAAATTCCAGGAAGGTCTAAAGGAATTGAAGAAGAAGACTTTCGAGACTTCTTCATCAGGTATTTTTGTTATAGAAGTTAATACAACTACTTCTGATAATACCTCATGGGTCATGGATACTGGTTGTGGGGCTCATATTTGTACTAATATGCAGGCACTCAACAACAGTAGAAGGCTGAAGCAAGGACAAGTGGAGCTACGAGTTGGGAATGGAGCGAAAGTTTCAGCACTAGCTGTAGGCACATACTTGTTGTCTTTACCTTCGGGATTGATTTTAGAACTGAATAATTGTTATTTTGTACCTGCTATAAGCAGAAATATTATTTCAATTTCTTTGTTGGATTTGGAAGGTTATGATTTTTCAGTTAAGAATAAATTATGTTCCTTCAATCGCAACAATTTGTTCTATGGTTCTGCCCCTCTTACGAATGGGCTTTACATACTCGATCAATCCGCGCCAATTTATAACATTAATACAAAACGGTTTAAACCTAATGAGGAAAACCGAACGTTTCTATGGCATTGTCGTTTAGGGCACATCAGCGAGAAACGCATCAAGAGGCTCCATTCGAATGGACTTCTTGGCTCATTTGACTTTGAGTCATGTGAGAAATGCGAATCATGCATGATGGGCAAAATGACACGGGCCCCCTTTAATAAACCTAACGAGAGGGCCAGTGACTTATTGGGCCTGATACACACTGATGTGTGTGGCCCAATGTCCACAAATGCAAGAGGAAACTATCAGTACTTCATAACCTTTACTGATGATTTCAGTAGGTATGGATATGTTTATTTGATGAAACATAAGTCTGAATCTTTTGAAAAGTTCAGAGAATTCCAAAATGAAGTACAGAACCAACTTGGCAAAAGCATTAAGGCTCTTCGGTCCGACCGAGGAGGAGAATACTTAAGCCAGGAATTCAGTGATCATCTGAGAGAGTGTGGGATCGTATCCCAACTCACTCCTCCTGGAACACCTCAATGGAATGGTGTGTCTGAGAGGAGAAATCGGACCTTATTGGATATGGTTCGATCTATGATGAGTCACACAGACCTTCCAATATCCCTTTGGGGATATGCTCTGCTAACAGCAGTGTTCACTCTAAATAGAGCGCCATCAAAAGCAGTAGCAAAGACACCATATGAATTATGGACTGGAGAAGCTCCAGTGCTGTCTTATCTAAGAATTTGGGGTTGTGAAGCCTATGTTAAGAGATTAATCTCAGATAAGCTTACACCAAAATCTGATAAATGCTACTTCATTGGTTATCCACGGGAAACCAAGGCTTATTACTTCTATCTACGTTCCGAGAACAAGATTTTTGTTGCCCGGGATTGTAACTTTCTTGAGAGAGAGTTTCTCTCTAAGAAAGACAGTGGGAGTAAGGTACTGCTTGAAGAAATTCAAGATGAACAGGATACTGCTCAACCTAATGAGGAAGAGCAGCAGGAGGATCTACAAGAAATTGTAGAGCCTGAACTTGTAGTACCTGAAGTTCGAAGATCCGGGAGGATCCGTCACGAACCCGAGAGATATCAGGGATTCCTCGTGACTGACTGTCACGATCTTTTGATCATTGATGGTGATGAACCATCGAACTTCAATCAAGCCATGATGGGCCCAGATTCCTCTAAGTGGCGCAAGGCCACTGATTCCGAAATGGACTCCATGTCGGTCAACCAAGTATTTTCGTTGGTTGACTTACCCGCTGGTGTAAAAGCCATCGAGTGCAAATGGATCTTCAAGAAGAAGATTGACGTGGATGGAAATGTCCAGATTTATAAAGCCAGGTTGGTGGCAAAAGGTTTCAGACAAGTTCACGGTGTGGACTACGATGAAACCTATTCACCGGTGGCTATGATGAAATCTATTCGGATTCTACTAGCAACTGCAGCTTTTCATGATTATGAAATTTGGCAGATGGACGTGAAAACCGCATTCCTGAATGGTATTCTGGAAGAGGATGTGTATATGACACAACCTGACGGTTACATAGATCCGAAGAATGCTGGGAAAGTATGCAAGCTTCATAAATCCATTTATGGATTGAAGCAAGCATCGAGGAGCTGGAATCTTCGTTTTGATGAAGCAATCAAGCAATTTGACTTCATCAGAAACGAAGAAGAACAATGCGTGTATAAGAAATCTAGTGGGAGCAAGATTGTATTTCTTATTCTGTATGTCGATGACATACTGCTTCTCGGAAACGACGTTCCAATGCTGAAGTCTGTAAAGGACTGGCTTGGAAGTTGTTTTTCCATGAAAGACATGGGTGAAGCCGCATATGTTCTTGGAATTAGGATCTATCGGGATAGACCTAAGAGGCTGATAGGCTTGTGTCAAGACTCATACATTGACAAAGTCCTACAAAGATTCAGCATGAAAGATTCCAAGAAGGGCTTCACGCCAATGGTACATGGCACAACGCTAAGCAAGAAGCAGAGCCCTACGTCGGCTGCTGAGCTTGAGCGCATGAAGAATATTCCTTATGCATCTGCAATAGGATCTGTCATGTATGCCATGATCTGTACTCGTCCTGATGTTGCTTACGCATTGAGCATGACGAGTAGATACCAGTCAAATCCAGGTGAAAACCATTGGATTGCCGTAAAGAACATCTTGAAGTATCTAAGACATACTAAGGATAAGTTCTTAGTGTACGGTGGAAGTGATGTGCTTAAAGTCAGTGGATTCACGGACGCAAGTTTCCAGACAGACACAGATGATTTCCGGTCACAGTTCGGTTATGTCTTTTGTCTGAATGGCGGTGCAGTAAGTTGGAGAAGCTCCAAGCAGGACACCGTTGCTGATTCCACTACAGAAGCTGAATATATCGCCGCCTCGGAGGCAGCGAAGGAAGCTGTTTGGATACGAAAGTTCATTATGGAACTAGGTGTGATACCAGATGCGGCTGAGCCTCTGGCACTGTTTTGTGACAACAATGGTGCTATAGCTCAGGCAAAGGAACCAAGATCACACCAGAAATCCAAGCATGTTCAAAGAAGATATCACTTGATACGTGACATCATTAATAGAAAGGAAGTCAAGATCAGCCGAGTTCCGACAGATGATAATGTCGCTGATCCGTTGACAAAGCCACTCCCAAGGCCTAAGCTCGAGTTCCTGACTGAAGCTGTAGGCATTAGAAACATTGAAATGTAATCTAAATTTGAGTGGGAGTTTTGTGAGCTTTATTTTAGTTATTTGATATGTTCTTGTAAAACATTATTTATGTTTTAATGAAATTATTATTTCAAGATTATTTTAACTGTGATGAAATAATCGTTCCAAAATGATATGAACCATTTTATAGGTCATCGAAGTAAATGATTTGATCTTGAGTCATCGAAGTCATTTAGCTTGATCATGAGATCCTATATTTGATAAATGTTTTATATCATCATGTCCCTAGTCGAAGGTTGTTGAAACTGGAACACCAACAACCGTGTGAGACTGGATTGGTACGTGACTTATGACAAAGTCTCAGTGTGTCATAGATGCACGGCATCAAAGTCAGTACATAGGTGTATGTTGGGAACATACGACCGGACAAGACCCGCTTATAAGAACTCTTCAGGATATTTATATCTGTGTCATAGGAGATTCTTACTACGACTATAGAGTATAGTCCTTAGACCTGAGTTCACATGCATGTGACTGCACATGGACTGATGTACTTTGATCATTGTCTAACGCTATCGTTCTGTGATAGCTATAAGGACCTTGTTTGGGTACATCATGAAATGAGTAGCTTACAGTGATGGAACAAGATGGGATTTGTCCCTCCAATATAAATGGAGTGAATATCTCTAGGCCAATCGGAGATTTGAATACTGGAAAACGCATGGCCATGCTCAAACGGACTTTCCCGAGTCGTTTGGATTGTCAGTATCAAATCAGAGTCCGATGAACAAGATTAGGCTTTATAAGGATGACACCAATCTTGCCTTATGACTAATCGAGATATTGAGACAAAAGGATTATGAATACAGAGATTCCAGTACAAGTGGGAGATTGTTGGAATTGTGTCCAGTAATCTCGGTATTGTCTCTAGAAAGTAAGAGTATGTCGAGATCAGACATAAGTCATATAATACTGGGGATCATGATGGCTTGCTAGAGTCCGCTCATGATCTATAAGTCTTGGACTTATTGCCTTTATTATATGATCCCATATGGGTCACACGCCTAAGCTAACAGGAAAATGTGTTGGAACGGCTTAGCAGAAGTACGACAAAAGTGCTAGGCATTTGTCGTACTAAGAGAGAGATTAATGGGTCTGATTAAATGGGATTTAATCAGATTGGGCCCAAAAGCCCAAAAGGGAAAGAGAAGGCTTTTAATGACTAAAAGCCAAGTCCCTTCTCCCTAACCCTAACACCCAGCCGCGATTCTCCTCTCCCTCTGCGCCTCTGTTCCTTGTGGTCTAGCAGCCATTTCCTTGTGAAGCGTGTGTGAACCTTTGGAGGATTCATCCCTCGGTGCATCTATCTGATCTCTGACCTGTTCTAATCCTTCCGCTGCAACAAACAGGTAAAAGGTGAGATCATGTAATGTTTCTAAATAAGAACACCTAGATCTGATGCATGTTTAGGTTGATATCAATAAGAGAATTGAATCAGGATCAACTGAACTATCCAACAATATCAACAGGAGAAATAGAAGGGCTTACCACAATGCACCGTTGAGTTTTTTTGGATGAAGGCATGGTTGGTTTTCTCTGCTAGGAGCACGGAGTAGAGCTTGTTCAGTTCGCCGTGTGTAGCTGTTTGCAGCCGAAGAAGTAGTGGCCGTTGCTTGGAGAGCTCCTGGAGGTATCGAGTTAGCTGTGGAAATACACCGTGGAGGCATGGAATGAGCTGAAGATGAATGCCTCCTTTGTTGCATTTCTGCAAGATAAGAAAGAAAACAAAGTTAAAACATTTGACAACTACTTAATCACGAAACTGAAAGAACCAAACCGAAACAAATCAAAACCATATAATCGCAACCCCAAACCGAAATCCTAACATCCAAACCCCAAAAACAGGAACCCAAATCGGAACCCTAAGACATGCAAACGAAAGCAAAACTCGAGAAACCATAAACAGACACAAATTCGAAACCCTTACATCGAAACCCTAACATCCAAACCCCAAAACCGAAACCCAAATAGGAACCCTAAGACATGCAATCGAAACGAAAACATCGCGAAACCATAAACCGACACAAATTCGAAACCCTTACATCGAAACCCTAACATCCAAACCCCAAAACCGAAACCCAAATAGGAACCCTAAGACATGCAATCGAAACCAAAACATCGCGAAACCATAAACCGACACAAAATCGAAACCCTAAAATCAAAACCCTAAGTCGAGAAGGACGATTACCTGGGAGATCCAAGTCGTCCGGTCGTTGACGACGGCGGTCGGATGCGGTGGTTGGTGTCGGTGCCATAGTGACGAAGGTTGTCGGAGCGCAGATGAGAGATCGAGAGACCGAGAGAAAGAGAGAAAGAGAGATCAAGAGAAAGATCGAGAGAAAGAGAGATCGAGAGAAAGAGATCGAGAGAAAGAGAGATTGAGAGAACGACCGAGAGAAAAGAGAGAGAGAAGAGAGAGATTGAGTCGTAAGAGGAAGAAGAAATGAAACGAAAATTTGTCTAAGTGTTAGGTTAGGGCCAAAATTGGGCCGCGAAAATTTGGAGGTTGGAGCCAAAATTTTGACTCAAATGGGTCTGAAATATTTTGGAGCCCAAACTCAAAATCTGAAATTTTGGAGCCCAAATTAAAAATAACTAATCATAATAATAAAAATCATCTAAATATATAACATATATAAAATATAAACATAATTTTATAAATCTATAAAATGTAATATATTAAATATATAATTTTGGCAAATTTAAACACCATATAAGAACATTTTTAAAATATTCAAATAGACAAATACATATTTTACAATGCATACATTAAAAGATATTACATAAAAACATAATTTCATACATATATCTTAAATACATATAAAACTAATCCTCATCGGAATCGGACTCGGAATCGGAATCGGAGTCATCACACGAATCTTCTAATTCGTCTTCCGATACATATTCATCGTTGGGAGGACACACATGTAACAAATCGTAATCAGAATCATCTTCTACAACATGTGATTCAATTCGAAGCAATTCACTCGGTGCCACAAATTGGTTTTGTGTATCGTCTTGTAACGCAATTAGAGCAACTTCAGATGTTTCACGGACTCCTCGAGGCATAACTTTCGTACAAGCCCACCAATCGGTTGCAGATGTGCGGCGAACACGCGGATAAGGAATAAAGCAGACTTGATCACAATTACCGGATAGTATAAAAGGATCGTATTTTGCGTACTGACCTCGCGGAGAAACATCTATGATTCCAGATGGATGTATCATCCTTCAGCCATTCAAGGAATTGTCTTTTTCATTCATTAGACAATCTAAAAATCGGCACAGGAAGCGTTCCATCTTGATTAATGTGTAAAGATTGTCTTCTACAAATGGTTGGGAGATCCATTCCCGATTTAGCATTGTCTTTCGTCTTTCCTGGAACATTTAACACCGTGTTGATGAGATTGTCAAAAAAATTCTTCTCAACGTGCATGAAGTCGAGGTTGTGTCGGAGAAGATGATTTTCCCAATACGGCAACTCCCAAAAGATACTTTTCTTCACCCAATTATGATCTTTCCCATAGCCGGATATAGTGCGGGCTGGCTTCTCGTGCCCGTTTCCTCCACAATCAACGGTTTTTGACAATCCCCCAATGTTGTTTATTCTTTCGTATAGAATTTCTTCTCCAGTTAACCAAGGTGGAGGCACGTCTTGTATCGTCTGGCCCCGTCGAAACGCTTGAACATTTCGCCGATAAGGATGGTTGTGAGGCAAAAACATCCTGTGGCAATCGAACCAACTATGTTTCCTCCCATGTTGTAACCAGAACGACTTCGTCTCATATAGACAATATGGACATGCTAAACGCCCATGTGTCATCCAACCAGATAGCATGCCATACGCTGGAAAGTCGCTGATTGTCCACATCAACGCAGCTCGCATCGTGAATTTTTGTTTCCTCGATACATCATATGCTTCCGCCCCGTCACTCCATAAAGTTTTTAATTCCTCGATCAACGGCTGGAGATAAATGTCTAGACTTTTCTTCGGGTGTTTTGGCCCAGGAACTAGTACTGACAGAAAGAAAAACTCCCTTTTCATACACATACCGGGAGGTAAGTTGTACGGAGTCACGATCACAGGCCAAACAGAGTGTGCCTCACCATTCATACCAATGGGATTAAATCCATCTGTAGATAGGCATAGATAGATATTTCGACTTTCAGCGGCAAAATTAGGATATACCTCATTAAAATGCTTCCACGCTGCTCCATATGAAGGGTGATGCATTTCTCCTTCTGGTGATAAATGTTCAGCGTGCCATCGCATATGTGAAGCAGTCTTCTCTAACTGGTATAAGCGCTTCAACCGCTCCGTAATTGGCATATAGAACATCCTTTGTTTTGGTCGATTTTTACCCATCCCATTGTTCTGATAGTATCGGTACTTCGTACAAAACCGACACACCAAGAGATCTTGATCTTCCTTCCAAAAGAGCATGCAATTGTCCTCGCATACATCGATCTTAATAACAGGAAGCCCGAGAGATTTTGTCAGCTTCTTGGCCTCGTAATAATATGCTGGTGCTTTATTGGGCTTCGGCAGAACATTTTTCATAGTCTGTGACATCTCATCCACACACGCCTCAGCCAAATTGTAGTCGGTTTTCGCCTTCATCATACGCGAAGCCACATATAGTTGAGAAATTCCTTCAACGCATCCGTCGTAAAGAGGTTGATTCGCGGCTTCAAAAGCTCGAAAAACACTGTCATGATATGGCTCTTCATATGTTGCTTCCATAAAATTTGGTGCTGGCTCTTCATCTGCTGCTATATTTGCGTATGGCAAATTCTCGTATGTATTCGGGGGAAATTGATTATACGCAGCTTGTTCTTCCCAAGTAGATTCTTCGGTATTGAAATGACTTGTTCCAGAAGATTCACCAACATCAGCATAATGTTCGCCATGGCTTGACCAAACATAGTAATTTTCCTTGAACCCAACTCTTTTTAGATGATTAAAAACAGTTCTTGCATCACGCTGTTTTCGATTTTTACATCGGGAACAAGGACACAATAGAGTGTTTCGCTCGTGGTACGATGCTTGATTACAAGCAAACTCAATAAATGCTTGAATCCCTCCCAAAAACTCTCTCGTAGCAGAATTTGTGTTAGGATCTAAATGTCGATCCATCCACGTTCTTGAATAAAAATAGTGGGACATTTTGTCTAAAGAAAGAAAAACTAGAAAGAAAGTGTTTGATATATAAACGGTTTCAAATGTTTTGTGATTGTTTGTGTTATGAAAATATAGCGTGAGCTCGTATGTTTTTATAGGACAAAATATTAACCACGTTTGAGTCACGGTTTTTATAGTGGCTATTTACAAAAGCCACGTTTAAGCCACGATTTTTATCGTGGCTAACAAAAATTAGCCACGTTTTAGACACGCTTTATAAACGTGTCTATATATAGACACGATTTTTGTCACGATTAAAATCGTGTCTATATATTCGAATATATTCGCTCTGAATACACGATCTGCGTTTCTGAAAAAGGTGATTTGACTAAAGATATAAATAATTTGATTTGACAGACCCTAGCCACGTAAGAAAACATGGCTAAATCGTGTCTATATAGTCACGGTTTAGCCACGTTTTCTTACGTGGATAGGTTTGCCACGATTATTTCGTGACAAAACGTAGCTATAGGTAGTCACGTTTTTTATCGTGACCAAAACGTGACTATTTGCCACGTTTTGGACACGATTTAGCCACGATTGTTTGTCACGCTTTGAAATGTGACTATTTCGTGACTAATTGTAAAATAGCCACGATTTGGTCGTGACTAAAACGTGGCTATACGGTATATTTTTACTAGTGCAAGGATACTATTTCCAGTGGCGGAGCCAGAATTATTTTATACCGGGGTTACAAAATTATTGAAAATTACTAGTTATAAATATTTAAAATTTATAAATATATTCTAACATTTTTTGTCACGATTTTATTTGTTAGATCTTTAATATTTTTCAATAAAATATATAAAATAATCATTTAGATCTATTCCGTAATATCATCCTAACAATCTTTATTTTTGAAAAACATCTTTCAACAGTTGTGGTAGCAATAGAAAAATAATTTCAAAAGTCTATAGTGATCATGCCAACAATAATTAAACCATAAAAAATTATATTGTTTTGATGTATTTTCTATAAGTTGTTTTTTAAAACTATAACCACAAAATTGACAAAATCATCTTGTTAAATATTTTTATTTTACTTCATCTTTATGATTAGAATGATATACCAATATCAATATTTTTTCACTAGTATCATAAGGTATATTACCCAAATCATTGATGGAAATATTTTTTTCTTCGTCCGAATCGATTCACTAATTATATGTTAAATAAAAAAATAGTTTACTTTTAAATACAAAACTAAATTTAAAATATCTAGATCATAAATATAAACTTTAAATATTTTTATGAATTTGAATTATGAGTGATAATCATCTCTAGTTCAATAAAAACGTAAAAGTATGGATCAAAAACTAAAATATAACATACAAAAATTGTTTGGTGATGCATTGGAAGACGATAAATTAACATCGACAAAAGGTAAAAGGAACAAATATTTTTCCAAGAGTTAGTTTTTTTTAGATGTCTTAATTAACTCATTAACTAATATTAAATAGAGCCTTTAAAGTTATGAACTGTTTTATTATTATATCAATTGGGGTTAAACTTAAAAGTAAGTCCATTAAACCTAAGTTTTAACAAACTTTAAACGTAAATCCATTAACTAAATAGTTAAATTTTAGATTTAATGTTTTGTGTTTTTTAGGGGGGTCAAAAAAACATTTTTGATGGAGTCAACAAATTCTTATAGGTATAAAATCATATATAATTTTAAAAAATGGTGGGGTCAGCTGATCCACCACCCCTTATACTGCCTCCGCCCCTGACTATTTCTATTGTCCTTAATAGTTGATTCCATTTTAATTTTATAATCTCATCAGTTTAGGGAACTCTCTGTATAGTAATGAGCTCTGTAATTTCTTAGAAATACACAGAAAACCACTATAGGAAAATCTTATATATAAAAAGAAATCATTCTCTCCATAGGAGAGGCCACGTCACACATTTAAAAAAAAAATGGGTCTTCGTTCATTTTTGTGGACGACATGTTCTGATTCATACTTAAGCCCATAAAGGCCCAAACGTTTTTGCCAAAAAAGTATAGAAAAAGTGATACGTTCAACTCCCATATTCCCTTTTACTCTTTTTCTAAGCCGAACCATCATCCTCTTCTCCCGCCATAACTCCTTCTAACCACTGCCACCGTCAGTGCACTAAGATGACCTATTCATGGTGCTTTCAATCCCATAACGGCGGCATCTTCGTCGCAGCGTCTCTTCAGAGTCCGCCTTATTTCCTACATATACCCCCAAACACACTAATGGATTCCCGGATAGGATTAACTCCTTGTTGGATCGAAGGATAGGTTAATGCCGGATTGCAAGCACAACATGGATCAATGGTGGATTGAAGGAGACCATCAAAGGTTGCGGAAGGCCTTTGGTATTCCCCAACTTCAGAGAGAATCGAAGAAGTAACCCTTAACAACGATCTCTAAGAAGGTTTGTTGCTTCGGAAGTAACCCTTGCCAAAGAAACGAAAATGTTCAACCAAGAACAAAGAGATGAACTCTCAAATAAGAAGAAAAATCGATATATTCAAAATGAAGTGAAGAGTTTGGTACTTATATGACTTATAGAAGTCAAAGAGACTAGTCTTGTGGTAATAAATTTCTAGGAAATATAACAAAAACCAAAGACTAAAAATAAATAAGAGTCAAAGAACTCTTCGAATCCAGCGAATCCTTAGAGTGACTCATCGCCTGCTTTTCCTTCCTTGGTGTGGTTCGGTCATGCATCGGCTTGGATCATGCACAAGCAAGCTTCCTAGATAAAATTTGTTCGGTTCGAGCCAACAGTGAAATCTCACGTCCAATCTCCATCCTTAGTCCTTTGGCACGTTCCCTTGGAGTTTGGTTGGAAGAAAAGTCGAACGGGTCATGAGAAAGTGAAGTTGGTTCAGACTCGGACGCGTATAAAACCAAAATGGTAGTGTCCCGATCCACAGATGATTCGGCTCGGACCAAAGCGTTTTTGTCTCGACCATTAGTCTTAATTTGAGATTTGGGTCGGGAAAGAGATCGTCTGGGTCGTGAGAATTGGTCATCTGGTCGTGGTTCCAAGCGTAGCTCCATTCCTGGTCGTGTCGGGTCGATACGGTACACGGCCGTATGGTCAGTGCGGTCGTCGGGGGGCAACCTCCGTTCCTCCTCGATCAAGTTGCATTCTACGTTGCTCTCCGTCATCCGAGCTATCCGTGGATTCCTGTTCCGATGGATGATCCCGGAATCTATCATTCCCCTCCTCTTGAAAAGGATTTGCCCACAAATCTGAAGTATCTGCAACAAAAGGAGATAAGTCAGATACTTACCTTGAAGATCGAGTTTATAGGCATTGTCATGAAGCCTTCCGACCACTGTGAACGGACCATCCTTCCTGGGCATGAGTTTTGATTTCCGCTCTTCAGGAAAGCGTTCCTTCCTTAGGTGAATCCATACAAGGTCTCCCGGTTGAAAGACCACTTGGCGCCTGCTTTTGTTTGCATATTTCTCATATTGCTTCGTCTTTGCCTCGATGTTAGCACCGAACTTTTCATGAACCTGTTTGACAATTTTGGCTTTTCTTTTCCCGTCTAAACTTATCCTTTCAGTCACAGGCAAATGGATTAGATCAAGAGGTGAAAACGGGTTAAAGCCATAAACGATTTCAAAAGGTGAATGTCGAGTAGCAAAATGCACATAATGATTATATGCAAACTCAACATGCGGCAAGTTCTCTTACCAAGTCCTAAGATTCTTCCTAACCAACGAACTAAGCAAGGCAGAGAGTGTCCTATTCACTACTTTAGTTTGCCCATCGGTTTGAGGATGACAAGTAGTTGAAAACAAAAGTTTCGTTCCTAGCTTAGGCCACAAGGTTTTCCAGAAATACCTTAAGAACTTTGCATCACGATCATAAACAATGGTTCTAGGCATGCCATGAAGTCTAACTATTTCTTTAAAGAACAAATCGGCAATGTGGGATGCATCATTGGTTTTCAAACAAGGAATGAAGCGAGCCATTTTCGAAAACCTATCTACAACAACAAAGATCGAATCCCTACCAGTTCTAGACTTAGGCAATTCAAGAACAATATCCATTGACAAATCAGTCAAAGGGTGAGATGGGATCGAAAGAGGAGAATACAAACTTTGGGGAGTGTTTTTGGACTTAGCTTCCTTGCAGGTCACGCATCGGCTGGAAATTCTCTCCACATCTTTCCTTAGCCCCGACCAATAGAAGTGATCCTCAAGTACCTTTAGTGTTTTGGCTGGTCCAAAATGTCCCATCAAGCCTCCTCCATGAGCTTCCTTGGTAAAAAATTCCCTCAAAGAACTGTGCGGCACACAACCGATTATCAAAGAAAAGAAACCCTTCCAAAACGAAATACTTGCCATAGGCGTGTTTTTGACAAGTCTAGAATGGTTCTCTGAGTCAGAATCGGTTTCATGCAAAGCCTTAATGAACGAAACCCCAAAAGCTTGGTTCCAAGAGAGGACATAAGTACATACCTTCGAGATAGTGCGTCGGCAACTATATTCTCCTTACCATGCTTGTACTTTATGACGTACATGAAGGTTTCAATGAATTCCACCCAATGTGCATGTCTCTTGTTCAGCTTTTGTTGGCCTTTGAGATGTCTAAGAGATTGGTGATCGGTATGAATGACAAATTCCTTAGGCCATAGGTAATGCTGCCAAGACTGAATCGCCCTCACCAAAGCATAAAGCTCTTTTTCATAGGTGGGATAGTTGAGAGTAGCGCCACCTAACTTTTCACTGAAAAACACAATGGGCTTTCCTACTTGCATAAGAACAGCACCAATGCCCACACCTGAGGCATCACATTCAATCTCAAAAGTTTTAAGAAAATCAGGAAGAACAAGTAATGGAGATTGGGTTAACTTCCCTTTTAGAGTCTAGAATGCGTCCTCCTGAGTTTGCTCCCATTTAAATCCCACGTTCTTCTTGATTACCTCAGTGAGAGGATCTGCAATCGTACTGAAGTCCCGAACAAAGCGTCCACAAAATCCGGCCAAGCCGTGAAAGCTTCTGACCTCGCCTACGGTTTTGGGACTCGGCCATTCTCGGATTGCCTTGACCTTCTCCTCATCTACTCGGATGCCATCTTCGCCTACAAAAAAACCCAAGAACACAAGATGATCTGCTCCAAAAGTACAATTCTTAGCATTGGCATACAAGCATTCTTTCCTAAGCACTTCCAAGACTTTCTCTAGATGCTTAACATGCTCATTCAAACTCTTGATATATACTAGAATGTCATCAAAATACACACCAATAAACTCTACTATATAAGTTCTAAGCAAATGGTTCATTAGTCTCATGAAAGTACTTGGTTCATTAGTCAATCCAAACGGCATTACTAACCATTCATATAACCCATGCTTAGTCTTAAAAGGCGTTTTATACTCATCCCCTTCTTTCATCCGAATTTGATGGTATCCACTCTTAAGATCTATCTTAGAAAAGACTTTGGAACCATACAATTCATCTAACATGTAATCAAGCCGAGGAATGGGATGATGGTACTTAAATGTTATATTGTTGATGGCTCGACAGTCAACGCACATTCTCCAGGTTCCATCCTTCTTTGGCACGGCAAGACCGGCACAACACACGGACTTAGGCTTTCCCGAATGTATCCTTTCTCCATCAACTCATTCACTTGTCTCTGAAGATCTTTTGTTTCAACTGGGTTGGTTCGATAAGCAGGACGGTTTGGAAGAGACGGTCCTGGTATAAGATCGATTTGATGCTCAATCCCACGGATTGGTGGAAATCCACTAGGAGTCTCTTCAGGGAACACGTCACTGAACCTGTTCATCAAAGCTTGAAGTTCACTCGGAATCTCCTGTGCTGGGTTAGAAGCCATTAGTGTTTCTTTAAACACAAGTAAGATAAAAGATTTCTGAGTAAACATAGTTTTCCTTACCTGATTTGGTTTGATACAGAAGTTGGACTTCCTGACCGGCACTTTGGAAGCTTCCTGTTGCTTCTCTAGCTCACGTTTTCTCTTGAGTTGGATTTGGTCGTGGTGGACTTCTGCTGGAGATAAGGGAACCAGCGTGATCTTCTTGCCTCCGTGATCAAAGGTGTGGCGGTTTGTGTAGCCATCATGGACTGCCTTTTTGTCAAACTGCCAAGGCCGTCCCAACAGAATATGGGTTGCATCCATAGGTAGAACGTTGCATACATCCTCATAGCGTCCAATGTTGATTGGAACCGTGACCTGCTCCTTAACATGAAACTTGCCTTCTTCATTTAGCCATTCCAACTTGAAAGGTCGTGGGTGCGGTCTTACTTCCAATCCAAGCTTCCTAACAAGAACATCACTTGCAACGTTAGTACAACTTCCACCATCATCAATCAAAGAGCAAACCTTATCATTAACAAAACAACGAGAATGGAAAAGATTCTCCCTTTGTTCGTTGTCGGCTGGTTTGGTTTGGACACTGAGTGATCTTCTGGTTACTAGGAGTTGTCCTTGAGCTGGATAGTCATACGTCTCTGGTTTTTCATCAAAGATCGGTCCTAGATCCTCTTTTTCCTCCTTTTCTTCCTCGGACTCATACTCTCCATTCTCAAGCAAGATCATGATCTTCTGGTTTGGGCACTTATTAGCATAATGTCCTAGGCCGTGACACCTAAAGCACATGATATCTCTAGCTCTGCTCGTGGATTCCACGGCTTTGCTTTTATCAAAACGTGGAGGATCATTAGTCTTGAAATCGGAATTTGGTTAAGGAAGAGCCTTACCTTTCTCTTGATAGCTAGGTTTTGGAGTAAAAGCCGGTTTGGAAAATCCCCTCCTCTTGACTTGCTGTTCAATAAGGATGGCTTTGTGGAGCATGTCCTCAATGCTCTCAAACTCTTGTAGCTCCATCCTATCTTGGATTTCCCGGTTCAAACCTGCAAGAAAACAAGCCAAGGTTGCATCCAAATCCTCTTTTACATCCGTCTTAAGCATGAGAGTCTCCATCTCCTAGAAATAGTCTTCCATACTCTTTGTGCCCTGCACCAATCGCCTCAGTCTATGGTGAAGATCCCTATTATAATGTCTAGGCACAAATCGCTTTCTCATTAGTGTGGTTAGTTCATCCCAAGAAGAAATTGGTCTCTCTCCCATTCTTCTCTTAAGAGTAAGAACCTAATCATACCAATTGATTGCATATCCACTAAATTCAGAAGCAGCCAACCTAACCTTTTTAAGTTCGAACAAGTTTTGACAATCAAAAACCAACTCGGTTTTCCTTTCCCATTCCAGGTACATATTAGGATCATTTTTACCTAGAAAGGATGAAATTTTGAGCTTAAGATTTCCAAGGCCATCGTTTGTCCTCCTTGCAAATAGGTTTTCCTCCTCTCGGTTTCGGTTGCCTCTCCTTGATCTCACAATGGATCGGTTTTCCTCCGAGTACTCCTCTTCTTCCTGGTCATCATCAGATCGAATGTTCCTTTGGTTCCGGTTCCGGTTCCTTCTTGTGGTACGTCTAGGCTGTCCTTGCTGATCCTCCTGAATCATGTCAAGCCGGACATTGTTCTCCTCAAGACCTGCATTAATCATTCTCGACATTTGGTCATTAAGAGCTCTTATTTGGACACTAGATCTTCCGCCTCTAGGATTTTCATTCCTTTCTTCTTCACTACTCACCATGGCTTCCTGAAAACACTTAAACAAACAGTTTAAAAGAAAACACTTTCACTATCAAGTGTTTAATGATACAAACAAATCGCAACTCAAGAATCAACGATTGTATTACGTAACGAGAATCCAATTTTCAAATCAAACAAAGAATTCCGGCTCACCTTCAGAAATCGCAAGAACAAGAAACGATTTCAGAGAAGATGATCCAAATGTAAACTCAGAATCTAGAGAGAGAAAGAGCTAACAGCTCGAAAACAACAACAACGATAACAACCGAAATTCAATTTTGCGTCTATTTAGTAAAGTTTATTGTTACTATCTTCATCAAATCTTGACCGTTGAATTCAATCTTCTTATCTGGACCCTCCACGTGTCCAGCTCACTCTCCATAGCAGTACTACTATATCAAATCCCCCCTCTCTAGACAACCATGTCCTCGTGGTTGAAGCCTGGGTACTTCTTCTGCAATTCAAACAACAACTCCCACGTAGCTTCAGAAGTATCTTCATTCAACCATTTAACAAGAACGATTGTAGCCGCTCTGCCCTGCCTTTGTACCATTTTTCTCTCCAATACATTCCGGTTCTCGTGTTAAAGCATCTGGGATCACAATTGGTAAGGCTGTACTGATCAGGTGCTCACCGACGTGCTGCTTAAGCTGAAAAACATAGAATACCGGATTGATATAAGATCCGAGGTGGATAGTTTTTTGGGTCGCCCAGCTGGTCGAAGACGCTCTCTGGTTGATCCGTGGTCGTTGGTCGAATGGAAAAAGCTTGCTGGCCGAAGACGCTCTCAAGGCTTCTTAATGGATGGTTAAATGGAGTTGATGGTGAATTGAAGATCGCCACTCAAAGGTGTGAAAGCCTTTGTGATAAGATCAAGAATCTAAGCCTTAGTGAATCCACATATAAGACATAAATTCATTATATTTTCTAAGAAGGGGAATCCTCACAACTTAGAGAAACAAAGAACAAAACATAAAAGCTTTATAAGAGAGAACTCTTTTTTTTTTCCAAATTTTTTTATCTTATTTACAATAGAACAATTGAGCTTTTTATAGCTCTTACAAGATGATCTTTACATAAAATACATTAAAAGAAATGATTTACATTTATACAAAAAGAGGAAAATTGGCTAAATCAAATATTAGTCTTCTTGCCACCAATTTAGCCATTGTTATTGAATGAGAATCCTTGACTTTTTTTTATATAAAGTTATGAGGCTGAGATTCTCATAATAAACTCATGTATTGAAGACCTTGATTCACTCTATTTTTTTATATTGCATCATTTGGTATCAGAGCCGAATATCCTATCATCTATCTTTTATTTTTTTTTGTTTAGTTCTTTTTCATTCCATTTTCATATCAAAAACCAATCCAAAAAAAACATTTCTGTTTTTGTTCTTTTTTATAAAATTTAAAAACCATAAAAATGTTTTTTTCTTTATTTTCCTAAAGTTGTATTTTCTCATTAAAAGAAAAAAGAAATTCCTTTTATTTTTGATTTTTCAATTTAACAAAAAAAATTAAAAAAATTATTCCTTTTCCTAAATAAAATTTCATCCATAAAAACTTTTCAAAAATAAAAACTACTTTCGTTTTGTTTTTTGAAAAAAAATAATTCGTTTTTCTTTTTTCATTAAAAAAACATAAAAAAAATTCTCATGGTGAAAGAAACTAAAAAGATAGATGATAGGACATTCGGCTCTGATACCAAATGATATAAGATGGGAGGTGGATAGTTGTTTGGGTTGCCCAGCTGGTCGGAGACGCTCTCTGGTTGATCCGTGGTCGATGGTCGATAAACGATGGTCGGTGGTCGAATGGGAAAAGCTTGCTGGCCGAAGGCGCTTTCATAGCTTCTCAATGGATGGTTAGATGGAGTGATGGTGGATTGAAGATCGCCATTCAAAGGTGTGAAAGCCTTTGTGATAAGATCACAAATCTAGACCTTAGTGAATCCACACAAAGGACATAGATCGAAACAAAACAAAGCCTAAGTTTTAGAAAAATCTCTTTTATTTTCCAAAAATTCTATATTATTTACTAGAGCAATTGAGCTTTTTATAGCTCTTACAAGGTGATCTTTACAATGAAATACATTCAATGAAATGATTTACATTTATACAAAAAGAGAAAAATTAGCTAAATTAAATATTAGTCTTTTCGCCACCAATTTAGCCATTGCCATTGAATGAGAATCCTTGATTTTTTTATGAAGTTATGAGGCTGAGATTCTCATAATAAACCATGTATTGAAGACCTTGATTCACTTTTTGATATTGCATCATTAAATGATATAAGATCCGAGGTGGATAGTTGTTTGGGTCGCCCAGCTGGTCGGAGACGCTCTCTGGTTGATCCGTGGTCGTTGGTCGAATGGAAAAAGCTTGCTGGCCGAAGACGCTCTCAAGGCTTCTTAATGGATGGTTAAATGGAGTTGATGGTGAATTGAAGATCGCCACTCAAAGGTGTGAAAGCCTTTGTGATAAGATCAAGAATCTAAGCCTTAGTGAATCCACACATAAGACATAAATTCATAATATTTTCTAAGAAGGGGAATCCGCACAACTTAGAGAAACAAGAACAAAGCATAAAAGCTTTATAAGAGAGAACTCTTATTTTTTCCCAAAAATTTCTATATTATTTACAATAGAACAGTTGAGCTTTTTATAGCTCTTACAAGGTGATCTTTACAATAAAATACATTAAAAGAAATGATTTATATTTATACAAAAAAATAAAATTAGCTAAATCAAATATTAGTCTTCTTGCCACCAATTTAGCCATTGCTATTGAATGAGAATCCTTGACTTTTTTATGAAGTTATGAGATTGAGATTCTCATAATAAACCCATCTTTGAAGACCTTGATTCACTTTTTGATATTGTATCACTGATGCACTTTGGAAGCAGAAGGAAGTTGTAACTTGTATGCAACGGTACCACATTTGTCAAGAACTTTGTAAGGTCCATAGTACTTAGGGGCAAGTTTCTGGTTGGATCTCATCACCACTAATCCTTGACGATATGGTTGAAGCTTAACATAAACCATATCCCCGACTGAGAAAGCACGTTCTGATCTTCGGCGATTAACTACTTGTTCCATCCGATGTTGATCTCTAAGAAGATGGAACTGCAAGATTAACAACATATTTTCACGTTCTTGCAGGTTCTTAGCCACCACTGCCACCTTTGATTCACCGGGAAGGTAAGGTAAATGCTGCGGTGGAGGTTGGCCATATACAGCTTCGAAAGGTGTCAAGTTAGTAGATGTATGGTAAGTAGTGTTATACCAATATTCTGCCAATGCCAACCAATTACACCATTGCATTGGGCGGTCACTGCACATACACCGTAAATAGGTTTCCAGACACCTGTTGACTACCTCTGATTGACCATCACTTTGAGGGTAGTAGGAGCTGGTCAGATTCAATGAAACACCCTGCAAAGAGAACAGTTCACGCCAAAACTCACTAACAAAGACAGGATCTCTGTCACTCACAATGGAGCTAGGCAAGCCATGAAGTTTGTAGACATTGTCTAAGAATACTTGAGCCACTATTAAAGCCATATAAGGGTGACTCATAGCCATAAAATGGGCAGCCTTCGTTAATCTATCTACCACCACGAAGATAACCGTTTTCCCATTGGATGGAGGTAAACCAGTTATGAAATCAACCGAGATATCAGTCCAAACAGCTGTTGGAATCGGTAGTGGTTGAAGTAACCCGGGATATGCTGCAGTGTCATACTTGCACTGCTGACAAACAGAACAACTCCGTATAAAACTTTGTATGTCCTTGGACATGCCTTTCCAATAGAAGAGGCTTTTTATACGTTGGTGGGTTGCATCCCTGCCAGAGTGACCACCGACGCCAGAACTATGCAGCCAGTTCAGGATGTCTTTACGTAGCACTTCATCCGCTGGAACTACCAATTTCCCTTTCCTTCTTAATATATTTCTTGACCAGACAAACATCTTACGACTGTTAGAGTTGGCTTTTAATTCTGCTATTATAGCCTCCACCACAACATCAGTTTCATATCCAGCTTGAATCCGCTTTAGAAAGTCACATTCCAATACTGAGATTGCCATATGTAATATCTCGGAACCATCAACTCGTGAAAGAGCATCTGCAACAACATACTCTTTCCCTTGCTTGTATTGTATCTCATAGTCAAACTCTAAAAGTTTAGGCAGCCATTGTTGTTGAATAGGGGTGTTCAATCTCTGGCCTAACATATACTTTAAGCTTCTCTGGTCTGTCTTGATCACAAAGTGTCCTGTGAGTAAATAGTGTCTCCACTTTTGAACTGCAAAGACCACAACCAGTAATTCTTTTTCATAGATTGAAAGGTTGAACTGCTTCCCTTTCAAATGGCGACTGATGTACGCAATAGGGTGGCCATCCTGCATTAACACATCTCCTATACCATTCCCACAAGCATCAGTTTTAACAACAAAGGGTCTATCAAATAAGGGTAAAGCAAGTACTGGTGGTGTACATAATGCTGCTTTAAGATCCTCAAATGATTTTTGCGTTTCTTCTGTCCATATAAAAGAGTCCTTCTTGGTCAGTTGTGTTAAGGGTCTTGCAATTGATCCAAAACCACGCACAAATCTTCGGTAATAACCAGCAAGGCCCAGAAATCCTCTTAACTGCTTCAAATTGGTGGGAACAGGCCAAGCTTCAACTGCCTGCACTTTCAAAGGATCAGTAGAAATCCCTTTTTCTTCTATAAAATGGCCCAAATACTCCACTCTAGTCGTGGCAAATGCACACTTACTGCGCTTAGCATACAACAGATTCTGCCTCATGACATCAAACACACTTCTCAGATGTAATAGATGAGCTTCCCATGAACTGCTGTAGATTAAAATATCATCAAAAAAATGAGGACAGATTTGCGCAGAAAGTCCTTGAAGACTGAATTCATTAAACTCTGAAATGTGGCTGGCGCGTTGGTTAAGCCGAAGGGCATAACAAGGTATTCAAAGTGATCACTATGAGTTTTGAAGGCTGTCTTGTGTATGTCATCTGGCCACATTCGCACTTGATGATACCCTGCTCTCAAGTCAATCTTAGAGTAAATACTTGAACCACCCAACTCATCCATAAGGTCTTCTATTAGAGGAATGGGGAACCTATCTTTCACAGTCAAGCCATTGAGTCCCCTGTAATCAACACATAACCTCCAGGACCCATCCTTCTTTTTCACCAAAACCACAGGAGATGAAAAAGAGCTACCACTTGGTTGAATTGTACCAGCTGCTAACATTTCTTGAACAATTTTATCAATCTCATTCTTTTGGTAGAGAGCATACCTATAGGGTCTTTGATTTATAGGATTAACACCTTCAATAAGCTGGATCTTGTGATCGTGGTTAGCCCTGAATGGAAGAAGTCCTTCTGGTTCTTTAAAGATGTCACTGTACTCTTGAAGTAAGTTCTGTAACTGAGGATTCTGATCATTAAGAGGAGCTTCTGCTGTGATGGAAAAGAGAGACACATCACTATCCAATACTTCTTCATTAACGCATAACATGGATAATTGTAAAGTGTCATCCAGCTTCTTATTCAACTTAGCAGCTTTGACTGCTCTTACAGAACCGTCTTGGATACCATGAAGAACTACTTTGCGGTTACCCCATTCAAACTTAGCTGTTAACTTCTGAAAGTTCCAAGTAACATTCCCCAATTTATAAAGCCACTGCACTCCCAAAACTGCATCACAACCCTTCAACGGTATAACCATAAATTCGTCCGTGAAGCTAGTACCTTGAAAGTCCCATTGAAACTTACTTACTCTTGCTTCAACTCCAACTTGACCACCATCTGCAACTCTGACTTTTGCATTGTCACTCGGTAATAGTTTGGTTCCCAACTTCAACGCTATTCTCGAGTCAATAAAGTTGTGAGTTGAACCCGTGTCTAGCAACATATACAATGTCTTCTTCTGGTGCATTCCCTTCACACGTAGTGTGTTATATGAAGTAATGCCATTCAATGCATTGAGGGAAATTTGTGCAATCTCACCCTCAGGTTCCCTATTCTCCTTATCTTCCTCACCTTCCTCCCAATCCTCATCATCCATTTCCATAAAGAACAGTTGAGCCTTGCGGTGAGTTTTTGCATGTTCCACACTGTATTTTTCATCACAGTGATAACAAAGGCCTTTTGACCTTCTTTCATTCATTTCCTCTGTTGTTAAAAATTTCCTTGGCTTCAACTGGTTCCCTACTTCTTGAGTAAGAGTATCATTTCTTCTTCCAAAAGATTCAGCATCCTTTTTTACTGTCAAAATTCCCTTTGAAAAGTTAGATGGCCTGTAACCATTCGAGGTAAATTTTGGCTTCTGTTGTGGATGAGCCGATTCATACATTCTGCCCAATGAGAAACAGTCCTTGACAGTCTTTGGTTTGAACATCTTTACCTGCATTTGTGTCTCAATACACAGACCTGCAAGATAATTCCTCACCAGCATGTCCTCAGAGATATTATCTCGGCCAATGCGATTTCTGATACTCTCAAACTGATTATGGTATGCCACAATACCATTAGTTTCCTGTAATTTCTTCAACTATTCAACCGGATCATCCCATAAATCTTCAAATCGTTCTACCAAAACCTCACGATAAGTCAGCCAATCTTTCAAGACCAAATAACCATACTCAGAATTCACCAACGATTGATGCCATTGATCTGCTATATCCTCCATATGCATCGACGCCATTTTGATTTTGAAATCATCCGGAGTATGATCTATTTCGAAAAACTGTTCAACTTTAAAGTGCCAGTCCTTCATCTTATCACTGTTAAAACGAGGAAAATCTATCTTCGCTAATCTTGTGGTACCATGATTGTACCTGGGATTTCCCGATCCTGGTGGCGACTGCGAAGAATTTCTGTGAAATTGTCGAGAATTATCTTGGCTTGATTGATTCGCCATAGATCGAACAATTTCTTCCAATTTCGCAAATTTCTGGTCAAATTTCTCCTCCTGACTTGCGAATTGATTCCCCAAACTCGTTTCAAGATTATCGAATCTTTGATCAATCTTCGCAAACTTGCTTTCCTGTTTATCGATACGCTTAGAAATACCGTGAAACTGGTTTCCGACTGCTTCCTCGAAGGCTAACGCCGTTGAAGCTCTAGTGTCCGGCATTGTTGAGAGAATCGATTGGAGTCTGATACATTTGATACAAACAAATCGCAACTCAAGAATCAACGATTGTATTACGTAACGAGAATCCAATGTTCAAATCAAACAAAGAATTCAGGCTCACCTTTAGAAATCGCAAGAACAAGAAACAATTTCAGAGAGGATGATCCAAATGTAAACTCAGAATCTAGAGAGAGAAAGAGCTAACAGCTCGAAAACAACAACAACGATAACAACTGAAATTCAATTTTGCGTCTATTTAGTAAAGTTTATTGTTACTATCTTCATCAAATCTTGACCGTTGAATTCAATCTTCTTATCTGGACCCTCCACGTGTCCAGCTCACTCTCCATAGCAGTACCACTATATCATTTAAACTCGCCCACACAAGTGTTTGCCTCACAAATTTCTTTGGTCACTCCGAGTTTTCTCTCAATATTCTCAACAAACAAACTCAAGCCAATTCCACAAGTACTTCCAAGCAACAAGGGGGAAGAAGAAGAAGAAGATAGAAAGTTGAAATATTTTTGGTGGGATTTTTCTTAACCAATTCAAGGCTGGATTTCTCCTCAGCCTTAAGAACAAACTCTTTTTTAAAAAAAAATTTCGTTCAAACCTTTTTTTTTAACGAATTGGCCCAAATCCCTTACACAAGATAGAAAGAGAAGAAGTGTTTAAAAGATTTAAAGATGAAAAGAAATGTTACCAACAAAGAGTGGCTCTGATACCACTTAATGGATTCTCGGATAAGATTAACTCCTTGTTGGATCGAAGGATAGGTTGATGCCGGATTGCAAGCACAACACGGATCAATGGTGGATTGAAGGAGATCGTCAAAGGTTGCGGAAGGCCTTTGGTATTCCCCAAATTCAGAGAGAATCGAAGAAGTAACCCGTAACAAAGATCTCTAATAAGGTTTGTTGCATCGGAAGTAACCCTTGCCAAAGAAACGAAAATGTTCAACCAAGAACAAAGAGATGAACTCTCAAATTAGAGAAAATCGATATATTCAAAATGAAGTGAAGAGTTTGGTACTTATAGGACTTATAGAAGTCAAAGAGACTAGTCTTGTGGTAATAAATTCCTAGGAAATATTACAAAGACCAAAGACTAAAAATAAATAAGAGTCAAAGAACTCTTCGAATCCAGCGAATCCTTAGAGTGACTCATTGCCTGCTTTTCCTTCCTTGGTGTGGTTCGGTCATGCATCGGCCCGGATCATGCACAAGCAAGCTTCCTCGGGTAACATTTGTTCGGTTCGAGCAAACAGTGAAATCTCACGTCCAATCTCCATCCTTAGTCCTTCGGCACGTTTCCTTAGAGTTTGGTTGGAAGAAAAGTCGAACGGGTCGTGAGAAAGTGAAGTTGGTTCAGTCTCGGACGCGTATCGGACCAAAATGGTAGTGTCCCGATCCACAGATGATTTGGCTCGGACCAAAGCGTTTCTGTCTCGACCATTAGTGTTAATTTGAGATTTAGGTCGGGAAAGAGATCGTCTGGGTCGTGAAAATCGGTCGTATGGTCGTGGTTCCAAGCGTAGCTCCATTCCTGGTCGTGTCGGGTAGATACGGTACACGGCCGTGCGGTCATTGCGGTCGTCTGGGGCAACCTCCGTTCCTCGTCGATCAAGCTGCGTTCCATGTTTCTCTCCGTCATCCGAGCTATCTGTGGATTCCTGGTCTGATGGATGATCCCGGAATCTATCACACACAAAGGTAATATTTCTCCAATCTAAATAGGCTAAATGATGGAGAGCGGAAGCTATAAGTATCGAGACAATCACAAGAATCTCAAGAAGAAGCAAGTGATCAACTCGGTTAACGTCGACCGTTTGATACTCTCAAACAAGGCGACGATCAAGTGTGAATCCACTTCATAAGGCTAAAAGCTCTTAGGTTAAAAACCAATTGAATAATCTCAAAATAATGTGAATGTACAAAAACTCTAAGAAAACTATTTAAACTAACTAACAGAATGGATAAAAGAATCTTAAAACTAGATCTTAAGAGATTCATGTATATCTCTTAAGCTAAACACCAACCCTTAAAACACTTAAAAACACCAAACGAAAGAAGTCTTGGATCGTACGCAAGGCCCATCTAGGATCCAAGATGGACAAAGCACAATTCACTACATCAGGTTCCCTCCGGTGAAGAAGGCTTCGTCCACGAATCCAAGACGTCATTATCACCATGGTAGCGGGAAAGGTGCTTAATGTTGAACACGTCTGAAGTCCGAAGATGCGGAGGAAGCTTCAGTCGATAAACGTTCAGGTTGATACGGTCCAACACTTCGACCGGGCCAATCTTCTTCGAACAAAGCTTGTTATATTCACGCAACGGCAGTCTCTCCTTGGTGAGGTACACCCAAACAAGATCACCCGGAGCAAACAGTAGCTCACGTCTCTTACTGTCGGCTACAGCCTTGTACTTGGCAATGGACTGTTCCAAATTCGATTTAGCCAGCGCATGAACTGACTAGAGATCGGACACGAAGTCCACAGCTTCGCCATGGTAGCGGGTCCTATCCGGCACGGTGCACAAATCCAAAGGGCAACGCGGCATAAGACCATATACCACGTGAAATGGGCTGAATCCGAGGCTTCGATTCAGCGCGTGATTATGAGCAAACTCAGCTTGACAGAGCTTAGAGTCCCATGATTTGATGTTATCTCCGACCAAGCAGCGCAACAAATTACCAAGTGAACGATTTGTCACCTCAGTCTGCCTATCGGTTTGTTTATGGTACGCAGAGCTCATGTCAAGGCTCGTACCCAACAGTTTCCATAGAGATCTCCAAAAGTGGCTCAAGAACCGAGTGTCCCGATCCGGCACGATTGACGAAGGGAGGCCATGTAAACGATAAACCTCCCGGAAATAAAGGATCGCCACACTTACAACATCCGTGGTCTTTTTCCACGCCACGAAATGTGTCATCTTAGAAAACCGATCAACAATGACAAATATAGAGTCATTGTCTCATTCAGTGCGCGGTAAACCGAGGACAAATTCCATGCTGACATCCTTCAATGGCTGCGTAGGAACCGGCATGTAAAGCCCCGCATTCGAAGCTTTGCCTTTCCCCTGTTGACAGATGCGGAAACGTTCCACAAATCGGATGACATCCCGACGCAGTGTTGGCCAGAAGTACAAAGCCGCGACTAACTGGAGTGTCCGATTACGCCCAACATGCCCCTCATTGGGGAGTTCACAGATGATCAGTAGGCGCAAGCTACCAGCAGGAATACACAAACACACACCTTTAAACAAGAACCCTTCCTGAAATGTATAATCGCTAAGCGCACCAGCCTTAGTATCCTCAAAAATCCGTTCAAAGATTGGATCCATCACATACTGCTCAGCCAATGATTCGAACCCGACCACCTCATTCTGCATTGTCGTCATCAAAGAGTGATGCCTGCTAAGAGCATCCGCTACTCGATTCGTATGTCCCGATTGATGCCGAATTGAGAAGGTGAATTGCTGCAAAAAAGATATCCAACCCGCATGTCGTGACGAAACCTTGGCTTGGCTGTCCAAATGACGCAGAGCGTTATGATCCGTGAACAGGATGAACTCTCGGTGGACAAGGTAATGGCGCCAATGTTTGACGGTCTGGAATATCACATAAAATTTGACGTCATACGTGCTGTAACGCCCTCTTGCACCCGCTTTCACTGAAAAATGCGACCAGTTTGCCATCTTGACTTAACACCACACCAATCCCAGGCTTAGAAGCATCGCAATGCAGCTCAAAAGACTTTGTAAAGTCAGGGAGGACGAGAATCGGTGCCGAACTAAGCTTCTGCTTGATCACATCAAAGGCTGCATCCGCAGTCCACTCAAAATTGCCGTCTTTCATGCAGCTCGTAATAGGCGCCATAATAGCGCTAAAATGATTAACGAAACGTCGATAGAAAGATGCAAGGCCATGAAAACTACGAACTGCAGTAACCGGGGTAGGTTTTGGCCAAGACTTAATTGCATCGATATTGGATGTATCAACCTGCAATCCTTGATCGGAAACAACGTACTCTAAGAACAGGACCCGAGTAACACCGAACTCGCATTTGTGCTTAGCAGAAAAAAGCTTCTCCTTGCGCAAGACCTCAAGTACCATGCGAATATGGTCGATATGCTCGTCCAACGACTGACTGAAGATGAGAATGTCTTCAAAATACACGACCACACAACGCCCAATAAACTGACGAAGAGACTGATTCATGATACGCATGAAGGTACTGGGAGTATTAGAGAGGCCAAAAGGCATGACCAGACACTCAAACAGACCTTCTCTGGTCTTAAAGGCAGTCTTCCATTCATCGCCAGGTCTGACTGAATCTGATGATAGCCCTCTTTCAAGTCGATATTCGAGAAATTTTTTGCCGAGCCAATTTGATCAATCAGATCGTCGAGCCGCGGAATGGGAAACCTATATCGCACTGTGATCTTGTTGATAGCGCGACTATCGACACACATGTGCGACGTACCATCCTTTTTAGGGATGAGGAGGGCAGGGACCACACATGGGTTTAAACTCTCTCGTATGTGACCTTTCTGTAGAAGCTCCTCCACTTGCTTGTGCAGCTCTTTGTGCTCCACTGGGCTCATACGATAATAAGGTCGGTTAGGTAATGTAGCCCCTGGCACGAGATCAATGTGATGTTGAATTGCACGCAAAGGAGGTAACCCTGTAGGTAGATCCCTCGGAAAGACGTCATGAAAGAGGTCCCACAACTTGGTCAATAATGCCGGTGTAATCTCAGAAGCTGCGACGAGGGCAAAAGCCATGCCTTCTTTCTTAAACTCTGTCATGAAGTCCGTATACGAGCATAAGAGAGACATGTTGCGAATAGACGGCGGCGGAACTACCTGATCAGCCGGTTGGGAAGGTGGTGGCGGTAAGGCATCTTCTCCAGATGGAAGCAACACGATCTGATGTGTCACCCATGTGAAACTATACGTGTTATGAGCCCCGTCGTGTATGATATTTCGATCAAATTCCCAAGGACGTCGCAACAGAAGATGTGCAATATCCATAGGTGCCACATCACAGTATGTACGCTCCTTATAGGTCGGTCCAATCGAGAAAGCGACCAGGACACGCTGAGATATCCGGATGCTAACGTCCTCTCGTAACCAGCCCAACATGTATGGCGCGGGATGAGGTTCATGATGGATGCCTAGCATGTCAACGGTTTCCTCGAAAATAACATTATGACAGCTGCCCGAGTCAATAACAAAGCTACAGATACGACCCTTGATTGTGCATGTTGACCTAAAGATATTTGTCCGCAACCACTATGAATCTTGTCTCCGTGGAGTCAGGCACGAACGTCTTGCGACGAGCATGTGTCCTCTGTCTCCTTCTGTCCGATAAACCTCTTTGTCCGGCAGCTCGTCATCCTCAGCACAAGAATCATAAATCGGTTCCTTCGCCAGGTCCTCAATGAGTAGACCACGACACGTTTGTTGAGGACATGCAATCTGTCTATGGCCCGGTTCACCACACGCATAACACCTCAAAGCATTTGATCGTGACGAACGAAGCAAGGACTGATCATCCGGAGGTACAGACGCACGCATTGGAGCCTGTGTCACATCAACATCTTTCGCTGTAGTCGGCAACAATTGATCATGTGATCTTGTCCGTGCTTCCCTATTCTACCAAGAGGATGATTTATGTTGTTGTTCCAGGGAAGAGGCACGTCTATGCGCCTCTGCGATTGTGGTTGGATCAAACTAAGTCAGAGCCACTTGTAGTTGTTGCCTCAGACCCCCAATAAATCGTGAAACCAACTAGATTTCACTATCATAAATATGCGTCCTCGTGAGCAACAAATAGAACTCCTCTGCGTATTCGTCGACAGTACGCGAACCTTGACGAAGGTTTTGTAATCGCGTATACAATGTACGATCGAAGTTGTGAGGTAGGAAGGTAGCACTCAGCTATTTCTTAAGCTTCTCCCAAGTCAGGATCGGCGATTTGCCAATACGATGCCGAGTGATCTTCAGCTGCTTCCACCATGACGCGGCTTGTCTGCGAAACTTCATCGCCGCCAAACTTCATCGCCACGAGAGGGACACACTTATCAGCTGGAACCTGTTTAAACTACAATATTTCCTCAACCGAAACTATCCAATCCAGCAAAGTTTCACCCCAAATCCCGCCATGAAATTCAGGAATGTCGATTTTAAATCCTGTTTCCCAACTATGTGTTTGGCGCACAGCTCTCTCACCGACATGGTGACGAAAAGCATCGTGAAGACATTCTCCGCCACGGTGATCTAAACGTGCAAACGGATTAACATCCTCCTCACGCTAGCGATTCTCGAACAAATGATTATGACCTATCAAACGCTGAGTCAGTAACTCACCCATCTCCATGATTGACGCACGAATTGTATTCTGCGTCGACTCCTGCATAGCCATCAAGGTGTTGCGAAGTTCAGCCCAGTCCGACACATCGTGATCCCGGGGTTGATTCACGCCTATTGTTTGTCTTTTCGGAGGCATGTTATCGCAATTATCCACCCAGAACGTACTGATTCTGATACCAACTGATGGAGAGTGGAAGGTATAAGTGTCGAGACAATCACAAGAATCTCAAGTGATCAACTCGGTTAACATCGATCGTTTGATACTCTCAAACAAGGCGACGATCAAGTGTGAATCCTCTTCACAGGGCTAAAAGCTCTTAGGTTGAAAACCAATTGATTAATCTCAAAATAACGTGAATGTACAAAAACCCTAAGAAAGCTATTTAAAACAACTAACGGAATGGATAAAAGAATCTTAAAACTAGATCTTAAGAGATTCATGTATATCTCTAAAGCTAAACACCAACCCTTAAAACACTTAAAAACACCAAATGAAAGAAGGCTTGGATCGTACGCAAGGCCCATCTACGATCCAAGACGGACAAAGCACTATTCGCTACATCACTAATCTTATTGTTCTCTCTATCCAACATTCCCTGCTCCAAAAATGTATGACCTCGACGTTTGGAGTGAATAGAGCGGGGAGGACGACCCACCTCAGGATAAGCACGGGTTAAGAAGAACCCGATTCGATTAACGCAACCAAGGCAAAACCAATTATAAAATCACCTTCCTGAGCCAGGAATTCAAGGTTTCGATGAGCAGGAAGGTGAAGGAAAAGTTCATGAGTGCTTTCGAGGAAGGATTGAGATAACACTTACAAAGTTGGATTCTAACAAACAACCTGAAAAATAATTCCTTGCCAGGGTTTGCTACTTTTCTACAATATTAATGTTTTCAGAGTTATGACTCAACTTTGCAGCTAAACTTGGAAATCTGACTGCTTCCAGGTTTCCATGGTCTCGAAGCTGAAGTACCCTCAATCCTGCAGCTTTCGAGAAGCCATTGCGGAAACTCACTTTTGCGGATCTTCTCGAGGCCACAAACGGAGTCAACAACAATCGTATGATTGGATCAGGTGTGTAACATATGTGTGATTCTAAGGTCGTTACTGTTAGAGGGACGATCCAGATTCAATAGTTCTAGGACTAATGGCTGTAGGAGAAGCAGCATGTGCATCTGTTCATGGCGCCAATAGACTTGGTGCAAACTCACTTTTTGATATTGTTGTTTTTAGCCGAGCTTGTGCAAACAGAGTGGCAGTGATTCAAAACCAGGTATGCAAATGCAATTCTTATATTTCCAGCCCTAAAGTTCGATACAAGCAAGTGTCTCTGAATTTTTCTCTCTGAAAGATCTCTGCTGTATGATGTTTCTGAAGGATGCGGGTAAGAAGAGAATTGAATGGTTGCACCGAATGAGGAACTCAAATGGGTCGCTTCCAACTTCTGCTATCCTTCTAAACATGCAACGAGTAATGCAAAACAATGCAACTGTTTTCGTACACAAGAAACACTAGAAAGAAGGTAACAAACGGAGAAGACTTATGTGGAAAAACTTGGGATGTACAAACATCACGATTATTTATTCATATATGGTATTGCTTGAGGATGTTTCTCCATTATTCCCACATTTTAAACAAGACGTTTGGAAATTAATTTTGGATATATCTTTTTGGGTCAAAAATAAATTTCAAGTTCAGTGTTAAAACATTCTTTAGTATTTTATGTATTTCTATTCTTAATTAATTTCTTTCTTAGCATTTGAAAACAACAATTTAATCGTATTATTAAAGTTTAACCAATTGATAAACAATAATTTAAATATATTTTAAATAGAAAAGAATAATACATACACTACAAGAAATCTGTGTCAAAGCTGCGGATTAGCCGCGAAATTTTCGCAGCTAATTTTTTTGAGCCGAGGATAGCTACGATTTATGGTCATAGCTAGTGTCGCGGCAATTTCGCAGCTATTCATAGCTATTTAGCCGCAGGATGGACACGCGGCAATTCGTAGCTAAATAGCTATGAATAGCAGCAATAGCGTCGCGGAAATATTTAGCCATGATAAGCTATGACAAAGTTCGTAGCTTTATAGCTACGAACTTACATTGACGCTAGTCGTAGATAAGTAGCTACGGATAGCTACAACAATGTCGTAGAAAGTCGTAGCTAGGATTAGCTGCGAATCCATTCTTGGAAATAGAGCTACGAGTGTGGTCGCAGAAATTCGTGGATATAGCTACGGCTATGGCCGCGGCTATCCGTAGCTATATCGATAAATAATTGAGGTCACGGGCGGTCAGTGTGTATCGTCTAATCGCGGTGCATGTCAATCAATTCTTGTCTGTGTGCAGAGAATATATTCGATTTAGTTGCGGCCACGGTCGCGGCTATCCGCGGCTAAGTTATTACTCACGTTTTTTTACTATTACAACCACCACCTCTTTCAAAAAAAAATCTGGTTAGCTACGACTTAAGTCGCAGCTATCCGTAGCTTATTTTCTTTTATAAATTGCAAGCGAGCTCATATACTTTCACACATTCAGAAACTTAAAGATAACTTTCATATATATTCTCGTTTGTGGAAAAAAATTGAGTGATTTTCCTTCATTTTACATATTTAACATTATGAGTGATTTCTTTTTATCGAGGGAATGGATGTATAAACGTATAAAAAGTTCTACTAAATCTACGTCTAAGAAGTTTGAGGAGGGAGTAACCTATTTTATTTCATTTGCGTGTAATCAAGGTTATTATCTTGAACACCAAGTCTTGTTCTGTCCGTGTAAGAGGTGCAAAAATCAAAAGCAACATGATGCTTACACTGTGGCGGCTCATATTCTATCAAAAGGCTTTACGGAAAACTATTATGTGTGGACGCACCACGGAGAACAAGGTTACTATGGAGGCGAAGCATCTACAAGTCATTATCACGGTGAAGCTTCCACAAGTCATCACGTGGACGGCGATGAAACAGGGACTGGATATCCTATACAAGTTCCGATAGAAGATTTTCATGATCCCAATGAAGATTTTAACATGTTACCTGACGGTGCCGAAAATATCCAAGAACCAATCTACCATGATTCCGTTTACCAAGCTTTAGAAGCCGCAAATCAACCTTTATACGATGGGTGTGCTGATGGGAGAACTCAATTGTATTTGACATCAAAGGTGATGAACTGGAAGACCAATTTCAATATCCCGGAGGAATGCCTAGATGATATCGCTCAAACATTTAATTATGTTCTTCCATCGCCTAGTAAATGTTGGGAATGTCCTGAAATCTATTGTACTTGCTCTAAGTGAAAGTCGTATAGTCGAGATGAGACAATCAAATAACACTAGGTAGTCATAACGCTTTGCTAGAAGCCACTTATGATCAATGAGTTGAGAACTCATTGCTAGTGTTATATGATCCTACAGGGTCACACACCTAAGCAAACTGGACGTTAAAGACGAGGTTGATCATTAATGTAATGATCTAGTGAATGCATATTTGATATGCATTCGATATCAATATTCTGGGGCAGTGTCGATCGACACAAAGAGTGTGTCGATCGATGCAACTCGCGGATTACAAGATTAATTCGGTTTAATCGTTGGTTAATTCCGTTATGGTTTAAGTCGACATATATAAGATATATGGTCGACCTAAACTGTTTTCAAAACCGAATACACAGCCACCAGAACTTGAATAGAAACCTCTGAAGAGATTGGATCTCTATAGGCACTAGCATCCCTCCTGTTCAGTTCGTGTGCGTGTGGATACCAGTAGAGGCACAGCATCTGAGGTGCTTCGCGATCTCGATTATCTGCAAATCTTCCGCTGCAAATCACCAGGTAAATCTGAGATCCCATAGATTCAATTATATGAACCTTAGATCCTAGGCTCGGAATTCAGACCAGGATTGCCTAATTGGATTAGGATCTGCTAGAAATTCCTTCAGTGGTATAAGAGCTTTAGGGTTCCATTGAATATGTAGCATGTTGATTAGATTGGTTGAATCTGGATCTCTGTATGAATGATACAAGCATGCTAAAACTCGTTTTGATCAAAGTAACCTATTTTAGGGTTTTGTTCGAAAAAACGTTTTAGGGTTTTTGGCATGGTGTCGATCGATGCCAATCCGGCATCGATCGACACAGGGCGAAAACCCGAAGAAAATTTAGGGTTTTTCGCATGGTGTCGAAAACCCGAATAAAACTTATGTTTCGCCTAGTGTCGATCGACACAATAGTTGTGTCGGTCGACACACACCTCGCTAGATTGATGAATCGATTCAATTGGATTGGACCGGTTATCGAGCTTGGTTAATGATGGTTAAACGCTAAGAATGGTTTATTGCGATTGGGTTGGTATCGACCGATGCTAATGTAGCATCGATTGACACCGACCGGTACTCAAAACCGGATCAATTGGATTGATCGGTTATCTCAGATTAGTTTTGGTTAATCTGCATCGATCGACACTAAAGTAGTGTCGGTCGACACCAGATTCGATGGTTTAGGTTATGGAACCTGAAGCCACAGAACCAAACCAAGACAAATCATTTAATTAGAAGAATTAAAACATAATAAAACTGAACGTTTTAAAAGGTTCCGTTCCTCAACCAAATATCAAGTGATACTTGATGTCTTTCCAATCTTGTCAACTGTCAAGACCCATTTAATTGTGCGATAGACTTGCAGTGCAAGATGTCCACAATTTCATGAGTAAGACATAGGTAATCGTGTTGATGGACTTGCAGTGTAAGACATCGACAATTACATGACTGAAGAGATTGGTTTACTTGACTGGGCCATCAAAATCGTTTTGGGCTCAGAGACATCAGGTGGATTGGACATAAGATGTCGATCCACAACCAAGAGTTATATTGGATATAACTAGCAAAGTTGTTGCTTACCTAGATAGCTAAAGTTGAGTGATAGCCAGTGGCTCACTTGAATTTAGTGAAGTATGGGTCTTGGATCATTATATTCATCTGAGGAAACATTGTTTGAATATAATGCGAGTTTTCTTAAAAGTTAAGACTTCTCATTTCTTGAACATCATAACTAAACCTTTTCCTTTCTTTGTTCTCAGCTATGACTACCACTCATTATAATTCTTTCTCCCTGCGATCCGTCCTTGAGAAGGACAAGTTAAATGGATCGAATTTTCTCGAATGGTATCGGAACTTGAGAATTGTTCTCAAGCAGGAGAAAAGGGACTATGTCCTTGAAAATGTTCTCCCTGAAAAACCGAGAGCCAATGCTCCACATGCAGAAAGGAATGCTTGGGATAAGCATTCTAATGATGTGGTCGATGTGAATTGTCTCATGTTGACTACCATGAACTCGGATTTGCAGAAGCAATACAAGAACGTGGAGTCGCCCTTGGAGATGATCACTAGCCTGAAAAGTATGTTTCAGGAGCAAGCACGAACTGAGAGATACCAGACGGTTAAATCTCTCATTGAATGCAAGCTACCAAAGGACAGTCCAGTCAGTCCTCATGTCATTAAGATGATGGGTTATATTGATAAACTTGGGAAGCTGGATTGTCCCATTAGCCAAGAGTTGGCTACTGACATCATTCTGCAGTCGCTGCCGTCAAGTTATGATCAGTTTGTTATGAACTACAACATGAACAACTTGACGAAGACGTTGACTGAACTGCATGGGATGCTCAAGACAGCTGAGCCTAATATCAAGAAGGGCACTCCGAATGTACTTATGGTACAAGGAGGTAAGAAGTTTAAGAAACTTGGCAAAGGCAAGGGAAAGGGCAAGGCTGTCCAGGTTGAGAACCCGGATACGCCTGCGCCAGCCCCCAAGCCCAAGCCTGGCCCATCTGTGACTGATAAGTGCCATTACTGTAAAAAGCTTGGACATTGGAAGAGAAATTGCGACAAATTCTTGGAAGAGAAGAAGAAGAAGAAGAAGACTTTCGAGACTTCATCTTCAGGTATTTATGTTATAGAAGTAAATGTTACTACATCTGGTTCTACTTCTTGGGTATTGGATACCGGTTGTGGTGCTCATATTTGTACAAATATGCAGGGCCTAAGCAACAGTAGGAAGTTGGAAAAGGGACAAGTGGACCTGCGCGTGGGGAATGGAGCAAGAGTTGCTGCATTAGCCGTAGGAACATATAACTTGTCTCTACCTTCTGGTTTGGTTTTAAAGCTTAATAATTGCTACTATGTACCTGCTATAAGCATAAATATTATTTCCATTCCTGTTTTGTATGTGGAAGGATATCAGTTTTCAATTAAGAATAAATGTTGTTCTTTTGATTACAATGATATATTTTATGGTAGCAGCCCATTAGAGAATGGGCTTTATGTTTTAAACCAAGCCGCACCAATCTATAACATTAACACCAAGAGATTCAAATCAAATGACACGAATCAGACTTTTTTTTGGCATTGTCGTTTGGGCCACATAAACGAGAAACGGATCCAAAAGCTCCATAGTGATGGGCTTCTGGGCTCATTTGATTATGAATCATGTGAGAAATGTGAATCTTGTTTACTAGGCAAAATGACTAAGACCCCTTTCAACAAATCAAATGAAAGGGCCAGTGACCTATTGGGCCTTATACATACAGATGTGTGCGGCCCAATGAGCACAAGTGCCAGAGGAAATTTTCGATACTTCATTACCTTCACTGATGATTTCAGCAGGTATGGCTATGTCTATTTAATGAGACACAAGTCGGAATCTTTTGAAAGGTTCAAAGAATTCCAAAATGAAGTACAGAATCAACTTGGCAAAAGTATTAAGGCTCTTCGATCAGATCGTGGAGGAGAATACTTAAGCCAGGAATTCAGTGATCATTTGAGAGAGATTGTGGAATTGTTTCAGAACTCACTCCTCCTGGAACACCACAATGGAATGGGGTGTCCGAGAGGAGGAATCGAACTTTATTAGATATGGTTCGATCAATGATGAGTCTCTCAACTCTTCCATTATCCTTTTGGGGATACGCTCTAGAAACGTCTGCGTTTACACTTAATAGGGTTCCGTCAAAATCAGTTGCAAAGACACCACATGAGATGTGGACTGGAAATGTTCCGAGTTTGTCTTTCCTGAAGATTTGGGGTTGTGAAGCTTATGTTAAGCGATTAATTACAGATAAGCTCGAACCCAAATCTGATAAGTGCTACTTCGTTGGTTATCCTAAGGAAACCAAGGCATACTACTTTTACAACCAATCCGAGAACAAAGTGTTTGTTGCTCGGAACTGTGTTTTTCTTGAGAGAGAGTTTCTTTCCAAGAGAAACAGTGGGAGTAAAGTACAACTCGAAGAAGTTCGAGAGCCACAGGAAACCGCCCAGCCCATTGTGGAGGAGCAACAGTTGGATCTACAAAGAGTTGTAGAGCCAACGCCTGTGGAGCCTGAAATTCGCAGATCCGAAAGGATCCGTCACGAACCCGAGAGATATGGATTTCTCGTAACCAATTGTCACGATTTATTGATCATTGACAGTGACGAGCCCGCGAATTACGAAGAAGCGATGATGAGCCCTGACTCTGAAAAGGATCCGTCACGAACCCGAGAGATATGGATTTCTCGTAACCAATTGTCACGATTTATTGATCATTGACAGTGACGAGCCCGCGAGTTACGAAGAAGCGATGATGAGCCCTGACTCTGAAAAGTGGCTGAAAGCCGCCGAATCCGAAATGGGATCCATGTCACAGAACCAAGTATGGACTTTGGTTGATTTACCCGATGGTGCAAGACCCATTGAGTGTAAATGGATTTTCAAGAAGAAAATTGATGTGGATGGAAATATTCAGATATATAAAGCAAGGCTGGTGGCAAAAGGTTTCAAAAAAATTCATGGTATTGACTATGAAGAAACCTATTCACCTGTGGCCATGCTTAAATCCATTCGGATTCTCCTAGCAACAGCTGCTCATTATGATTATGAGATCTGGCAGATGGACGTGAAAACAGCTTTCCTTAATGGAATTCTGGAAGAGGATGTGTACATGACACAGCCCGAAGGTTTCATCGATCCTAATGCTGCTAGGAAAGTATGCAAGCTTCATCGATCCATTTATGGATTGAAGCAAGCATCTCGGAGTTGGAATCTTCGTTTTGATGAAGCAGTCAAAAAGTTTGACTTCATCAGGAACGAAGAAGAACCATGTGTTTACAAGAAGACTAGTGGGAGCGCAGTTGCATTTCTCGTGTTGTATGTAGATGACATACTTTTCTCGGAAATGACGTTCCGTTGTTACAGTCTGTTAAGGCTTGGCTCGGAAGTTGTTTTTCAATGAAAGACATGGGAGAAGCCGCGTATATTCTTGGAATAAGAATCTATAGAGATAGATTAAACAAGTTAATTGGACTGTGTCAAGACACTTATATCGATAAAGTCTTACACAGGTTCAGAATGCAAGATTCCAAGAAGGGCTTCATACCAATGTCTTATGGCATAAGTCTCAGCAAGAAGCAGTGTCCTGAGACACCTGCTGAGCGAGAACGCATGAGTCGGATTCCCTATGCCTCGGCGTTGGAATCCATCATGTATGCCATGCTCTGTACTCGTCCAGATGTTGCTTGTGCTTTAAGCATGACGAGTAGATACCAATCGGATCCAGGTGAAAGTCACTGGACAGAAGTCAAGAATATTCTGAAGTATTTGAGAAATACTAAGGATAAATTCTTGGTGTATGGAGGAAGTGTGATATATCATGGTTTTTACCCATTTTATACCATGATATAGATGTGTTTTTAGTGTCTTTTGTGTTCGTTTAGAGTCTTTTACAGGTTTAATCAGGTTTGGAGCTAATTGGAGATATTTGGAGCATTTTGGGACTTTTGGGACGTTTTGTCCGAGAGCTTAACTCACTGACCGATTTATTGATCAAGCATCGACCGACACACATTGTGCATCGGTCGACACACTAGCGAGATGGGCCGTACGCGTCGGTTTAACAAGTTATGAAGATTTGCAAAGAGGCCCAGAATAGTTCCAGTATTTACACAGAAGCCCCAGCCGAGATTAGGCATATATATAGAGGATTTTGGTGTTTAATTTACTCACGCTTTCATACTTAGAGCTAAGAGATTTTTAGAGCTTTTGGGGCTGATCTATTTCCTGTATTCACTTATTTTGGAGAAGATTTCGAACCCCTTTGATATTTTATTCTCTTATATGCAATCTATTATTTCTATGATTATGTTTTCATCAATCATGTCTGAGTAGATCCATAGTTAAGTTTAGGGTTTCTCATTAGGGTTTGATGACTTGCTAGACTTGTTTAATTCAGTTAAGGATTCATATGATTAGAATGTTCTTCAAACTAAATTGTGCTTAATCCTAGTTCTAACCTGATCAATTAGAATCTAGAGCTTAGGTTGCTAAATTCGACACGAGAGTGTGTTTTAGAATCTGAACTATTTAGGTTGATCAATTAAATTATTCGCAAAGAGATTTGGTTTAGTTTAATTGTGAACATATCGAACTTGAACTTAATGCTAGTTTAAATCTGTTAGTAATTGCAAAGAGATTTGGGTTACTGCACTTAGACTTAGAGAGTTTTCGCAAAGAGATTTGGTTAATTCTATTTCCATGATTTGAGTTCTAGAACTGAGTTTAATTTGATCCTGACTGATTAACTTGTCTGCTTGTCTGATTTCCTGAGAACACCCTAGGCTTGACGCTTTTAGTTTATTGCTTTCACAACCAACTTGCTACTGTTTACTTTCTTGCCTTGCTTTTAATTCATTCACTATTTTCTTATTTCTAGTATTAATCTCTACGTTTCTGATTCTATTGAGACCAAGTGTCCCTGTGGATTCGATAACCCTATATACTACTTTGACGATACTGTGCACTTGCAGTTTAGAATATGGTAAAACTTAGAACCTATCAAGTTTTTGGCGCCGTTGCAGGGGACTCTTAGAGTCTTCGATAGGACCGAACTTAGGGTTTTACTAGAAATTTTTCTTTTTATTTTTGTTTTTCGTTTTTATTTTTATAATTTGCTAACTTTTTCTCTGTTTCTTTCTGTCGCAGGTACGACTTTCGCCTTGCGTCGATCGTTGCATCCCTTGCGCCGATCGTCACTAGGCGATTCTGAGATTGAATCGATCATTGCAATAATAGCATCGATCGTTGCTGAACGATTACAGACAGTTTATGCCAACGCAGAAAACTCGAAGTAATCCGAACGCGAGCTTAGTTAATCTCGGACTAGAGGAACTTGGACGTCTAGAAAGAACTATCAGAAAATAAAAAGAGAGAGAGAATGGTACGAGAACGTCTGATCTTGATACCAGATGCTGAAGGTACCCTGAGGGACCGAGATAACAACCCGTACAATGCTGCTGGGCATCGGGTTGATGCTGAAGGGAACGTGATCCCTGACCCACCTGAGCCACAACCGCAGGCGCAAGCCCAAGGACAGGCCCAAGGTAGACAGATGGTTGTCCATGAGAGGACTTTAGCTGACTACAACAGACCGGATGAGTTTCATAGAAACCGGTCAGCTTTAGTGCTTCCTGCATTTGAGAGGAACGATTTTGAAATCAAAAACATCTACTACTCGCTGATGAGACAGAATGCATTTCATGGTTACCCAACGGAGCAGCCTATGGACCACATTGATTCGTTTGAGGACGTAGTCACTGGCATGAAGTATGATGGAGTCTGCCCGGACTATCTGTTCCTTAAGCTCTTTACGCACAGTCTTGCTGGAGACGCTAGTGCATGGCTTAAGCAGCTAGCACCTGCTCAGTACACTACTTGGGCAACTTTAAAGAGTGAGTTCCTGCGTCACTTCTATGATGATGCGCGCTCAGATCAGTCCAGACAGGACATACTCACCTTTTCCCAAGGAGTTGTGGAACCTTTGAAGACTGCCTGGATGAGATTTAAGCAGTATCAGTGTGACTGCCCACACCATGGATTCACTGAGGTTCAGTTGATTGGCATTTTCTTCAGAGGCATAGATCTTCCATATCAATCTGCACTGGACAATTCCAGTAATGCTAACTTCAACACCAGGACTCCTACACAAGCTAAACAGTTGATTGAGAATCTAATAGGCAGCAACAGTTGCAAGACTATGGATGAGAGGAGGAAGAAATCTGGTGGAAGTATAGAGATTTCTGACATAGCTGATATGAGATCTAGGCTGGACACTCTCTGCAATCTTCTGCCTGAGAAGAAAGGAGTACACTTTGCACAAGAAGTAGAGATTCTGAGGGCTGATGAAGAAAACAAAGAAGAAGATGTGAACTACATAAGTGGTTCTGGTTTCCAAGGAAACAGGTTTGGATATCAGTCTGGGAACATATTTTCCGGTGGAGGACAGAAGAATGCCTTCACAGGCAACCAGAACTCTTCAAGCTTTGGACAGACTGGTAACTTTCAGAAACCTTATGGACAAGGAAATCAGAGAACCTATGGATCTTCATCTTATCAGACACCTTCTGCAGCCACTGCTTTTGATATTAGGATGGAAACGATGTTGGAACAGGTACTGGAGAGCCAGAACAAGATTTCTGTGGACAGTAAAAAGAAGCTGGATGCAGTTTATGAGAATCTCAATGGGAAGTTTGCGACTCTGAGCACTCATGTGAAGCAGCTGGACACTCAGGTGAATCAGATTTCCAGTTCTATGAAAGGAAAAGGAGTTGCAGACACTCACATTAAGGCCTGGTCTGTGTACGTTAATGATGGATCTCACCTAGGGGAAAAATTCGAGCTAAGTACAGCTGAGTTGGTGGAGGAAGAAGAATTCTCGGATTTTGGAGAAAAACTCTCGGGTGAAAACTGTGAGAATCTAATTGCAACGATCGACACACATCCAGTGTCGGTCGATGCAACTCGTAGACAGACAGACTTGCCGGATGATAATGGCATTGATACAGAGTTGGACCTCGATCACTTATTCACTGGAGCCTCTGAGGTTACTCAACAGGAGATCTACGCACAGATTGTTAGACAGCACTCCTCAGTATCTAAAGTGATTAAGAAAGAAATTGAAGAGCTTAAGAAGCTAGAAGAAAGTGGTGAAGACTTGGAAGAAATTCCACCGTCTGATGATCCACCTTATCATCCCTGTGTGCAGAGGTATTTGAACAGGATGCTGCCTTTGGATGAAGAGCTGAGAGACTGGGTGATTATAGTTCCCCAACACATTAGTGAGGTGCTACTGAACAAGATCCCGAAGAAGCTGCCTGACCCTGGAGTCTTTGTGCTTAACTGCTCCATCTTCGAGGACAGTTTTAGACGCTCTCTGTGTGACTTAGGAGCTGCTGGAAGTATGATGCCTTATTCTGTGGCAGAGAAGCTGGGGATGCTGGATTTTTCTCCCTCTAGGACCTCTCTTGTCCTAGCTGATCAGTCTATACGAGTTCCGGAAGGACTCTTAAAGGACATTCCAGTGAGAGTTGGAAACTACTTAGTTCCGACAGACTTCCTTGTGCTGAAGTATGACTGCGATCATGATGAAGCATTGCTGCTTGGAAGACCATTCTTGGCTACAGCAGGAGCTGTGATTGATGTTAGACAGAGTCTAATAGACCTCCACCTGGGAGATGAGCCGCTGCGTTATGAGATGGAGAAGCTGCGAAAGCCACTGATAGATGGGCAGACATTTACAATCATGGAAGCAAATGACGAGCAACCGGATGACACTGTGATTCTAGATCCTGGAGCACATTTTACTCCATCTTTTCTTGGACATGAGCATTCTGCAACAGCCTATTCTCCACCTTGGATGAGGAGACTTGAACAGAGATAGAAAAGGTCTCTGTCAGGTTCTCTTAGTGCCTAAAAGATCTTGTGCGTCCGGTCAAGCTAATGACCTTAAACAAGCGCTGAGTGGGAGGCAACCCACTGTTAGGTTTAGTTGTTTTTCTTTCTTATTTTTGGTGTTTTTCTTAGGATTTCACGTTTTTGTTTTTGTTTTTGCTAAGTTTCAGATGCAGAACTCGAATCTGGAGAGGTGTGACGATCGATGCACTTGTGCACCGGTCGTTGCAAGGAGATTTGACGAAGAGGGGTAATCGCTTTGTGACGATCGTTGCTCACAAGCAACGGTCGTTGCAATTGGTTCAATTGCAAAATTAAGGTATGCGCTAAACCGAAAAATCAATTATGATTTAACCAGCAACGGTCGTTGCCCCTAAAGCAACGATCGTTGCACCCATGACCAGGTAAGTGCCTTAAATCCTTTCTCTTCTCTTTTCTCTCTCATTTCCGATCATCCGTACAACCGTGAGCTCACACCCGAAAATCGCCATTTCTCATCATTTTTCTTCATTTCAATTGCTAATACTTCCTATATCACACTCTAAACCCTTGTCTTTAACTCATATCTCAAGAATCCAAGGTAATGAACTTCTATTTCTCAAATTTTCGGATTCAATTTTAGGGTTTTAGGGTTTGAGGTTTTTGAACTGAAAATTGATGTTGCATGCGAGATTAGACCAATTTAGGGTGATGGGTTTTGATTTTGAGCTGAATTGAGATAATGTGGCATGGATTTGAACTGAATTTTTGCTGATTGTTTGCGGCGAAATCGCCTTGCAACGGTCGTTGCTCCCTAGCAACGGTCGTTGCTTTGCGATTTTGGGAAATGTTCGATAAAGTGAAATCGCCTTGCAACGATCGATGCCTTAGATGCAACGGTCGATGCTTCGCGATTTCACAGAGAGTTGCCGAGACTTATATTGTTTGAATTTTATTTCTTTTGCAGATGGCATCTCGTAGACAGCCCCGCAAGAAGCAAGCAACAGCATCAACGGCCGCAAGACAGTACATTCCACCTCCAGAGTGGTTTCACAGACACTCTCAGCCACCTGAGCCATATGTAAGAGATGGACCGCCAGTCGCTTTGCCTTGGCCCCGAGAAGATGCTACAGAGATCCCGACAGCCAGCCAATGGCCAAGGGACATTCGCACGTTCTTTAAGTCTGCAGACTTCACAGAGCGACCCTTGCTTGATCAATGGGATGAGCATGACTCATTTCTCTACAGTGGTTGGTGCAACATGGAGCTCAAACAATCTAAGTTTGCAGACTACTCCACCTGTAAGAAGCTGTGGATAGACGAGCAGGTACTTGCAGTATGCAGAGGCATTGGTCTAGGGACAATGCCAATGCGCCCATATGATCTCTATCCTGAGCTGGTAAGGCAGTTATTAGCCACGTGCAGAGTGGTTTACACAGATCCCGATAGCAGGAGCGCTACAGGAGGTATCTTTACCTTCATGAGTTGGGGAGTCAGGTATCGGATTCCTCTACTAGATCTCTGCAGGATCTACGGGTTCAGTACTGAGCCGAGGTGCATTGCTATGCCACTCGAGTGGGATCAAGTTGAGGCTCGAGCATTCTGGGAGTGTATTGGCAGTGGTCAGTACAGCTCCAGGACCACTCCGGTGAAGATTATGAGGCATCCTGTGCTGAGATAAGTCTCGCGTATCTTGTGTTGGAGCTTGCTATGCAAGTTTGAGTCCAACAAGATGCGCAAATATGAGATGGAGCTGTTGTTCATGGGGCTGAGAGACCAGTTTACAGGTTCTGGCGTGAGAGATCCTACTCAGGGTCTCAACTTGGGAGCTGTCTTCGTTTTGCATTTGTGTGATCTGCAGACGAAGCCTTTTGATGGAGTCGGTACTGAGACGATAGGGAGCTTACTTACTCCCATTTTCATGCATTGCGGGATTCCTCTACAGGGCACAGAGTGTGATACAACCAAGGAGTTCCTTGATCTTAGCCATTTGCAGAGCGCCACCTGGCTCAAGGAGGGGCGCATTTGGGTTTACACCGATCCGATTTCTGGGAGATGTGGTATAGAGCTTCATGCTGCTAGGTGGACAGGGATTGATAAGTTGGAGGTGTTGGGAATGTCCTGAAATCTACCGTACTATCTCTAGAAAGTATGATAAGTGTCGAGATCAGACATAAGTCATAAATACTGGGTGATCATGATGACTTGCTAGAGCCCGCTCATGATCTATAAGTTTAGGACTTATTACCAGTATTGTATGATCCCAAAGGGTCACACACCATAGCTAACGGGAAAGTTAAAAAGGAATTAATACTGTAAGATGCAAGGCATTTACTGTATTTGTACAGAGAATTGGGCCAGACAAAAGACAGTCTTTTGTCTGATTTGGGCCTTGGGCCCAAAAGCCTAATGAGCCATTAGTTTAATTACTTGGGCCCATATAAAGAAAGGAGGAGGCGCAGGAAGCCCTGATGCTTCAGTAGTCTGCGATTTTGGAGCCTCAGCCGTCCTCCTCTCTCTCTGTTGTTCCAGCTTGGTCTAGCAGCCTGATCCAGCAGCTTGTAAGCGTGTGGATACCTAGGAGGAGCCGGTAATCATCTGCTCTCATTGATCTCTTCATTACCAATCCGCTGCGCTAATAACAAGGTAATGATTCTGATCTGGTTTATGATTCAACTGCAAATCACCTAGATCCTAGATGATTATGTGCTAGGTTGTAACCTGTGAATTACACCAATGAACACACATAATCCTACAGTGGTATCAGAGCCTAGGTCGTTAGGTTTTTGCTGTTTGGATCATATTTAGGTTGTTTTAATGTTAAGAATCGAATTTGGCTTAAGAAATTTGATTAGAACTTGTAAAACAACCTAATATGAAATCGCTTTGTTTCAATTGCTGTTGACTTTTGGATCGTGTGAATAAGAAATCACAAGCGATCGTTTATGTCATGAATTGATAACTTTGCTGTTGATAGTTGAATTAATTATCAATCGATAGTTGCTGTTGACTTTGCTTTATTATAATTATCAATCGAAAGTTAGCCATCGTGAGGTAATCGATTTTGTTAGCCATCGTGAGGTAATCAATTTATAATTATCAATCGATTTTGTTAAACAAAATCAAATCGTTTTGTCTTTTAGTTAATGGCATGAAACGATCATTAATAATCGATTTGTTATGTTTAGTTAATCGTTTTGGCATAAGTCACGATCGATTGTTTGTCATGATCAAAAAAATTTGAATCAATTATTGAATCGTGATTGTTTGAATTGAAAAGAACAAAATGGTTTTGTCTTCTTGTGTAAGTCTTGTTACGATTTTGTGAAAAGTCAAAATCACTTTTTGAATTAAAGTGAATCGATTTGATTATAGGTTGGTTAAGATTTTGAATCGATTAATTATTTAATTATTATATGGTTCAAGCGGTTAACCCAAATCGCGGTTTGCTGGAAATTATTTAATACAATTGGTATTATTTAGTTTCTGGTTAAACCGGATTTAAAATTCAAAAATTGAATTTTAACCTAAACCGAAGGCTGGTCTAAGTTTGATTTGGTTGGACCAAATAATTTAGAGCTGGTCTGGTTTAGTAAATAACCAGTTGGATTTAGTAGTTAATTTGGTCTTGGACCAGAATTAATGAACCGACTCGGTTATGTCAAATTATTGGGCCAATTGGAATTCTGTGGTCTTGGGCCAAGAATTGGGCCTATAATTTGTGACCCATCCGAAAACTTTAATAAAACATTAAATTAGAAGTTTCTAATTTTGGCATGTTAGGAAGTTTCTAAAATAGTAGGTTTCCCTAAATAGAAAGTTTCCAAATTTAGTAAGTTACCTGAAATGGAAAGTTTCCCAAAATAGTAATCTTCTATTTTTGGGAGGAAATCTATTGAAACCTAAAATCCTAAAAAACAATATCAAGCTTGGATGTCTTGCCCAACCTTGTCAGCTACTTAACGCTTATTCAATTACAGATATGGCTTACAGTGTGAGGTGTCTGTTTTTGCGTAAGTAAAGTAGTATATAGTCACTAATTTCATTGGGAGTCCCAGACTTTAGTGATTATTTGGCTGTAAGAGATTGGTTTCCTTGACTGGGCCATCGGGAGTCCCGGGCCTTGAGACATCTGGTGTATTGGGCCTTGGGCCCAATCCACAACCGAGAGTTATATGGATATAACTAGCTGTGTGCATGCTTACCAAGTAAAGCTAATTCCGGGTGACGGCCAGTGGCCCACTTTGGTTTTAGTTGAACATGGGTCTCGGAATCATTGCATTCTTATGAGGTTAAACAAAGAAATTTTGAATGCAATGCGAGTTTTCTTATAAGTTATTAAGATTACTCTTTTATGAACTAAATAACTAAAACTCTATTTATCTCTAAATTTCAGTTATGACTAGCACAAACAATCAAAACACTTTCTCGATCCGGTCTGTCCTTGAAATGGACAAACAGAACGGATCAAATTTCTTGACTTGGTCGCGGAACCTGAGGCTAGTCCTCAGGCAGGAGAGAAAGGACTATGTCCTTGAGAGAGCTCTCCCCGTGAGGATCGGGTCCAATGCCTCTCATGCAGTATATGATGCTTGGAATAAGCATTATAATGATGCGGTAGATGTGCGTGGTCTGATATTGGCTACCATGGACTAAGATTTGCTGAAGCAATATGAGAACATGGAGTCGCCAATAGAGATGATCAGCAGCCTGAAATTGAAATTTCAGGAGCATGTAAGAGTGGAGAGATACCATTTGGTTAAGTCTCTCACTAGCTGCAAGCTACCAAATGATCATCCAGTGAGTCCTCATAAAATGATGGGTTACATTGATAACCTGAGGAAACTGGATTATCCAGTTAGCCAAGAATTGGCAACTGAGATCATTCTGCAGTCACTGCCGTCAAACTATGATAAGTTCAGAAGGAACTATATCAAGAAAGGCTTAACGAAGACGCTGACTGAACTGCATGATATGCTCAAGACAATTGAGCCAAACGTGAAAAGTACCCTGTATAATCTCATAATGGAGAAGGGTAGGTTTACTAAACCTAATGCTGACAAGGGTGAAGACAAAGTTGTCCAGATTTCGAATCATGGCAAGCGTGTGTCTTCTGAGCCCGAGTCAGATACATCTTACGTTGGTAAGTGCTGCTACTGTAAAGAGGTTGGGCATTGGAAGAGAGATTGCATTAAATTCATGGAAGATTTTGAGGAGTTGAAGTTGATGTATGAGACTACTTCCTCAGGTATTCATGTTATTACTTCAAGTTCTACCTTATAGGTATTGGATACTGGTTGTGGCACTGATATTTGTTATAATATGCAGAGCCTAAGCAACAGTAGAACGTTGAAGGAGGGACAAGTGGAACTGCATGTCTGGAAGGAGCTATGGATGCTGCCTCAGCCGAAGGGTTTTCACTTGTAGATGCCTTTGAGGCTTGGTTTTGTATTAAGTAATTGCTACAATGTACCTGCTTTAAGCAGAGTTATTTTTCATTTTCTTGTAAGAATTTGAATGTTTTTCATTTTGATAAAAGACAAGTTTTGTTCTTTTGATCTTAATAAAATATTAATTGTAGCACCCTATTCAATGAATGGGTTTTATATCTTAAACCAAAGAGTGCCTAAATGTAACATAAATACCGAATTGGTTTAAATCTGATGAATTAAACCTGATTTTTCTTGGCGTAAAAGTTTTGGTAACATAGAGTGAGTCGGATTCAGAAATCCCATAGTTATGGACTTTTGGGCTCATTTGATTTGATATCTTATGAGACTTGAATTCTACTTACTGGACCAAAAGACAAAGGGCCCATCTTAGCCGAGCTAGAGAAAGACCCAAAGGCTTATTGGACCTTGAACATACTCATGTATGTGGCCCGATGAGCAGTAATTCCAGAGAAAATTTCCTGTACTTCATTATCTTTACTGATTACTTCAGTGAGTATGACTGTGTTCATTTGATGAGACACGAGTCGGAATTCTTTGAAATGGTCGAAAGAGTTCCAGAATGAGGTATAGAATCTGAGTGACAGAAGTATTGAGACTCTGGATTAGATCACGAGTGAGAATACTTAAGTCATTGATGGTGTGATCATCTGAATGAGTGTGAAGTCGTTTCACAGCTCATTTCTCCTGAAAACCTTGAGGTGTTTATGTGAGAAAGAATCAGATCTTATTAGAAATGATTAAAGATGAGTCACACGAATCTTCCATGATATTCATTAAGAATAACGCTCTAGAAATATCTAAGTTTACGCTGAAATAGTTCCACCAATATCAGTTGAAAGACACCACATAAATGTGGACTGGAAATGATCCAAATTCGTCTTTACTGAGTATTTGTAGTTGAGCTACTTCGCTGGTTGTCCTAGGGAAACCAAGGCTTGTTACTTTTTACGTCCATTCCGAAAACGAAGTTAGGTTGTTCGGAATTCTGTTTTCTAAAAGGAAAGTTACTTTCCAAGAAGAACAGTGGGAGTAAAAGTATAACTCGAAGAAATTCGAGAAATACAGGAGGCTGCTCAACCTGTTGAGGGAGAGCAGCGGATGGATTTACAGATTTCTGTAGAATCTACACCTGTAGAGCCTGAAGTTCGCAGATCTGAATGAATCCGTCACTAATCCGAGAGTGATTTCTCGTGATTAATTGCCATGATCTGATGATCATTGAAAGTGACGAACCTGCGAAATTCACATAAGCGAAAGTGAGCACGGACTCCGAAAAATTATACTGTGTGTAAGTTAGCTTCATCGATCCATTCATGGATGGAAGCAAGCATATCGGAGTTGGAATCTTCGTTCTGTTGAAGTAGTCAAGGTTTTGACTTGAACAGGAACGAAGTGGAACTGTGCGTTTACTAATAGATAAATGGGAGCGATGTTGCATTTCTCATAGTGTATGTTGTTGACATACTGATTCTCGGAAATAACGTTCCAATGCTGCAGTCGGTAAAGGACTGGCTTGGGAGTTGGTTTATGATTGACATGGGTAAAGCCACGTATGTTCTTGGATTTTGGATCTAAAGATAGAGATCCAAAAGAGCTGATAGGACAAAGTCAGGATTCTTATATTGACAAAGTCCTACACGTTTTCAGCATTCCAAGAAGGGTTTTATGCCAATGTCACATGGCATTACGTTAAGCAAGAAACAATGTCCTACGATAACTGCTGAGCTTGAATGCATGGATGAGATTCCATATGCGTCTGCAATTGGATCTATCATGTATGCCATGACACGTACTTGTTTTGATGTTGCTTTAATGTTAAGCAAGACAAGTAAAGACCAGTCAAATCCAGCAAAGAATCACTGGATAGACGTAATGAATATCCTCAAGTATTTGGAAAATACTTAGGATAAGTTCTTGATTTACGAAGAAAGTGAGGTGCTACAAGTCGGTAGAGTCTGAAAGGCAAGTTTCCAACAGACAAAGATGATTTCCGGTCACAGTCCGGTTATATCTTGTGTCTGTCTGGCGGTGCAAGGCACTGTTGCTGACTCCATGACTTAAGCTGAACATTTCGCAGCTTGGGTAGCGGCGAAAGAGGTTGTTTGGAAAGAAGAGTTCATCACTGAACTTGATGTGATTCCCAGCATAGATGAGACTAGCTGCACATCTGAGGTCCAAACACCTTAAGGGTAGGTATAACCTATTCCGTGAGATAAATGACAGAGGTGTTAAGTAGATCAGCAAGTTTCAACGAATGAGAACGTTGTTAATCTATTAACGAAGCCACTCCTTAGGCCTAAGCACGAGTCGCGGACTGTAGCTGTAGGATATGTGAAATTAAGATGTAGTCTTAATTTCAGTGGGAGTTTGTAAAGGGCTTTATTTAGTCATTTTGAAAGGTTCATGTAAACATAATATTTTATGTTTATGAAATCTATGATTTCTGGATTATTTTAACTGTGATATAAATAATCGTTCCAAAATGATTCATGTCATTATATATGGGCCATCGAAGTACATGAGTAGACTTGATCCTAAAACCCCATATTTAACGAAATGACATAAATCATAGTGTCCATAGTCGAAGGTTGTTGAAATTGGAACACCAACAACCACTTGAGACTAGATTGTGTTGAGACTTATGACCAAGTTTCGAGGGGTCATAGATGCGCGGCATCAAAGTCGACACATAGGTATATGTAGGGGAGCATATGACCGGACATAGCCCGCTGATGAGAACTCTACAAGATATTAATATCTGTGTCATAAGAGGTTCTCATATACGACTATAGAGTATAGTCCTTAGACCTGAGTTCGCATGCATATGGCTGCACATGGAGTGATGCGCTTTGATCATTCTCTAACGCTGTTTCGTAACTGGGAGCTATAAGGACCTTGGTTGGGTGTATTATAAAGTGTGTAGTTCATAGTGATGGAACAAGATGGGATTTGTCCCTGCCGTTTAACGGAGGTAATATCTCTAGGCCAATCGGAGACTTGATAGCTGGTAAGAGAGTGGCCACTCCCAAACGGACTTGCCCAAGTCGTTTGCATTGTCAGTATCAAATCTGGTCCGATGAACATGGTCTGGCTATATAAGGATGACACGCATCTTGCCTTATGCCAGATCGAGATATTAAGACAAAAGGATTAGGGAATGTAGGATTCCAGTACAAGTGGGAGATTGTTGGGAATGTCCTGAAATCTACCGTACTATCTCTAGAAAGTATGATAAGTGTCGAGATCAGACATAAGTCATAAATACTGGGTGATCATGATGACTTGCTAGAGCCCGCTCATGATCTATAAGTTTAGGACTTATTACCAGTATTGTATGATCCCAAAGGGTCACACACCATAGCTAACGGGAAAGTTAAAAAGGAATTAATACTGTAAGATGCAAGGCATTTACTGTATTTGTACAGAGAATTGGGCCAGACAAAAGACAGTCTTTTGTCTGATTTGGGCCTTGGGCCCAAAAGCCTAATGAGCCATTAGTTTAATTACTTGGGCCCATATAAAGAAAGGAGGAGGCGCAGGAAGCCCTGATGCTTCAGTAGTCTGCGATTTTGGAGCCTCAGCCGTCCTCCTCTCTCTCTGTTGTTCCAGCTTGGTCTAGCAGCCTGATCCAGCAGCTTGTAAGCGTGTGGATACCTAGGAGGAGCCGGTAATCATCTGCTCTCATTGATCTCTTCATTACCAATCCGCTGCGCTAATAACAAGGTAATGATTCTGATCTGGTTTATGATTCAACTGCAAATCACCTAGATCCTAGATGATTATGTGCTAGGTTGTAACCTGTGAATTACACCAATGAACACACATAATCCTACAGGAGGATCTGAGATTTCAGCCTCCTGAGACTGAGCAGCGTGGGATTCCTTCTATGGCTCATCCGCTGGGAGAGCCTTCCACACGAGCCTCGACTTCTTCTGCCCCTGCGACTTCTGCTGCCCCCGTTGACCTTGGCCCTTATCCTGAGATCACAGTACCCTACGGTGATATGTCTGAGGCTGAGTGGAGAGAGCGTAGTGATGGGATATGGAGGACCGTTTGGGAGTGGATGCGTGGCTGCACTTGCAGGAGACAGCCACCAGTTCATTAGCCCGTCCCTGCTTCACGACGTAGACAGCGTTCTCCTACGGACGTCAGTGATGCTGAGAGATATGGTGGGATTGATGATAGTGAGTGAGCGTAGCTGTCATCTCTGTTTTTCTTTTTATTCTTGCACTTTTTTCTTTTTATTAGTTTGCTACTATGTTTTGATGGTTTATGCTTGATTAGATACGTTTGTTGCATGGGTTTTACTCTGTTTCTAGTGTTTTCAGCTTGCAGGATTCGAAACTGACAAAAACCGACGGATTAACCTGCTAACTTGCTGACTGTTCGTGAAATCGCAGTGCGTCGATCGACACACCATTGTGTCGATCGTTACAATAGAAATCGCACAGCAACGGTCGGTGCACCTAGTGAAACGATCGATGCCTGACTGCGACAGAGGTAAAAAACCCGAGAGAACTAACCATTCCATTAACAAATTCTTGTTTTCTTTCTTTTAACCAATCCCTTGCTTGACACTACTGGGGACAGTGTGTCTTAAGTGTGGGGGAGGTTCTACTAATTACTTTCTTTTGTTTTCTTAGAGTCAGTTAAATTTTAAAAATTTGTTTTTTGAGTCAAAATTTGTTCAAGTAGGAAACAATGATTTTTTGAGAAGATTAGCAGCATTTTCAGGAACTTAAGTAACCATTGGGATGAAGCTGCAGATTATCTATGACTATTAGAAAACCCAGACACAGGTCAGCCTACTGAGAACACCCACATCGCTTCAGGTATCAGAGGATCTTTTACTGACTTCAATTTAATCCTGACCTTAGATTTTCTCACCTAAGGGCTTGGTATACTTTATGTCGGACTCCCTTGTTGGTTCTGACACAACCTGTAAACATGTCCTATTTGGTTCCCTTCTCCCCTTCCATAAAGTAAAAAAAAAAAAAGATAATAAACTGCGGATGAGTTAGTAACTCCGAAGTGGTCATGGGAATGGTAGCAAACACTATTTTCTCTCATGTGATCCATGGAATGTGTCCAAAGTACACCCCAAAATGGGAAGAACACTGATAAAAAAAATAAAATGATACCCAGTGGGGAAAAATCAGTTGTTAAGGAAGGGAAAAGAGAAGAAAGGGACTAAAGAAAGACATTTTGGTGGTCTAGAGCTGGCAAGGTAAGAATCCATGTGCCTTTAAATCGATATCCCTTAGGTGAGACCGCACTTAAATACTTGCAGAAGTCAGTAGGGAGAATTTGAATGCGTGAATGTGATTGTGGCATTTACTTAGGACAGTTGCTAAGTGTGGGGGAAGTATATGTTGGTCTTGATGTCTGTGGATTGACTCTTTCATGTGGATTACTAGGGGGAATCTGAATGTTGCTGCTTCTACGACAAAATGAGTTTCTGAAGAGTTTTCAAACCTCTTCACCGCATTTTAGTTCTATGCTTTGCTTGAGGGCAAGCAAAGGCTAAGTGTGGGGGAGTTGATATATCATGGTTTTTACCCATTTTATACCATGATATAGATGTGTTTTTAGTGTCTTTTGTGTTCGTTTAGAGTCTTTTACAGGTTTAATCAGGTTTGGAGCTAATTGGAGATATTTGGAGCATTTTGGGACTTTTGGGACGTTTTGGCCGAGAGCTTAACTCACTGACCGATTTATTGATCAAGCATCGACCGACACACATTGTGCATCGGTCGATACACTAGCGAGATGGGCCGTACGCGTCGGTTTAACAAGTTATGAAGATTTGCAAAGAGGCCCAGAATAGTTCCAGTATTTACACAGAAGCCCCAGCCGAGATTAGGCCTATATATAGAGGATTTTGGTGTTTAATTTACTCAAGCTTTCATACTTAGAGCTAAGAGATTTTTAGAGCTTTTGGGGCTGATCTATTTCCAGTATTCACTTATTTTGGAGAAGATTTCGAACCCCTTTGATATTTTATTCTCTTATATGCAATCTATTATTTCTATGATTATGTTTTCATCAATCATGTCTGAGTAGATCCATAGTTAAGTTTAGGGTTTCTCATTAGGGTTTGATGATTTGCTAGACTAGTTTAATTCAGTTAAGGATTCATATGATTAGAATGTTCTTCAAACTAAATTGTGCTTAATGCTAGTTCTAACCTGATCAATTAGAATCTAGAGCTTAGGTTGCTAAATTCGACACGAGAGTGTGTTTTAGAATCTGAACTATTTAGGTTGAGCAATTAAATTATTCGCAAAGAGATTTGGTTTAGTTTAATTGTGAACATATCGAACTTGAACTTAATGCTAGTTTAAATCTGTTAGTAATTGCAAAGAGATTTGGGTTACTGCACTTAGACTTAGAGAGTTTTCGCAAAGAGATTTGGTTAATTCTATTTCCGTGATTTAAGTTCTAGAACTGAGTTTAATTTGATCTTGACTGATTAACTTGTCTGCTTGTCTGATTTCCTGAGAACACCCTAGGCTTGACGCTTTTAGTTTATTGCTTTCACAACCAACTTGCTACTGTTTACTTTCTTGCCTTGCTTTTAATTCATTCACTATTTGCTTATTTCTAGTATTAATCTCTACGTTTCTGATTCTATTGAGACCAAGTGTCCCTGTGGATTCGATAACCCTATATACTACTTTGACGATACTGTGCACTTGCAGTTTAGAATAGGGTAAAACTTAGAACCTATCAAAGTGATGAGCTGGTAGTAAGTGGTTACACAGACGCAAGTTTTCAGACAGACAAAGATGATTTCCGATCGCAATCTGGTTACATCTTCTGCCTGAATGGCGGTGCAGTCAGCTGGAAGAATTCCAAGCAGGACACTGTAGCAGATTCCACAACTGAAGCTGAGTACCTCGCTGCTTCTGAAGCGGCAAAGGAGCCTGTTTGGATCAAGAAGTTCATTACTGAACTTGGTGTGATTCCTAGCATTTCTGAGCCGGTGGCTTTATATTGTGACAACAATGGAGCCATTGCGCAAGCAAAGGAACCTAGATCACACCAGAAATCCAAACACATAGAAAGGAGACATCACCTTATCCGTGATATTGTGAATAGAGGATATGTGAAGATCAGCAGAGTCCCGACGGATGAGAATGTAGCTGATCCACTGACCAAGCCCCTCCCAAGGCCTAAGCACGAGTTTCACACTGCTGCTGTAGGCATTAGATTTCTTAAGATATGATCTTGTTTTCAGTGGGAGTTATATTTGGTTTTTAGTTATGACTTGATGTTCGTAAAACATAATTTGGTTATGTTATTTTAATGAAATTGTTTCAGCATTATTTAATTGTGTTAATTAAATATATTGTCCCAAAGTAATTTATGACATTTTATAGGTCATCAAGTATGTGACTTGATCATGAAACCCTATAAGCAATAAATGATATAAATTATAAATGGTCGCTGGTCGAGGTTGTTAAAATGGGACATTAACAACCACGTGAGACTAGTATGTGAGGTGACTGATGACTATGTTTCATGGAGTCATTAATAAGTGTATTAAAGTCAATCACATAGATATGTGTTAGAGAACACATGATCGGACTTGACCCGTTAAATGAGAACTCTACAAGATGTTATATGAGTGTCATAAGAGCTTCTCATAACGACTAAAGAGTATAGTCCTTAGACCTGAGTTCATCATTTTCTCTTACATATGGATTGGTCCGTCTTGACTTTGTCAAACGTCAACCGTAACTGGTGATTATAAAGACACTGATTAGGCGTATCATGATACTGGAAATGCGTGGCCGCGCTCAAACGAGGTGATTGTCAGTCGTTTGTTTTATCAGTACAAATCGGGATTCGATAAACGTGATCTAGCTTAATAAGGATGACACAGTTCTTGCCTTATGCTAGATTGAGATATAGCTACAAAGGGATTAAAGGAATAGATGATTCCAGTACAAGTGGGAGATTGTTGGGAATGTCCTGAAATCTATTATACTTGCTCTAAGTGAAAGTCGTATAGTTGAGATGAGACAATCACATAACACTAGGTAGTCATAACGCTTTGCTAGAAGCCACTTATGATCAATGAGTTGAGAACTCATTGCTAGTGTTATATGATCCTACAGGGTCACACACCTAAGCAAACTAGACGTTAAAGACGAGGTTGATCATTAATGTAATGATCTAGTGAATGCATATTTGATATGCATTCGATATCAATATTCTGGGGCAGTGTCGATCGACACAAAGAGTGTGTCGATCGATGCAACTCGCGGATTACCAGATTAATTCGGTTTAATCGTTGGTTAATTCCGTTATGGTTTAAGTCGACATATATAAGATATATGGTCGATCTAAACTGTTTTCAAAACCGAATACACAGCCACCAGAACTTGAATAGAAACCTCTGAAGAGATTGGATCTCTATAGGCACTAGCATCCCTCCTGTTCAGTTCGTGTGCGTGTGGATACCAGTAGAGGCACAGCATCTGAGGTGCTTCGCGATCTCGATTATCTGCAAATCTTCCGCTGCAAATCACCAGGTAAATCTGAGATCCCATAGATTCAATTATATGAACCTTAGATCCTAGGCTCGGAATTCAGACCAGGATTGCCTAATTGGATTAGGATCTGCTAGAAATTCCTTCAGTAAAGCCCCGACATCATATTACGAGACAAAGAAGTTGACGCGGTCTCTTGGGTTGCCGCATCATAAGATTGACGTCTGCGAGGATAATTGTATGTTGTTTTGGAAGGGAGAAGATCGTGAGTTGTCCCATTGTCGGTTTTGTGGAAAATATCGCTATGAATCAAAGGTGGGTCGGTCAGGAAAGAAGATACTGAAGCAGAGGATGTTTTATTTGCCCATTGGTGATCGGCTAAAGCGACTATATCAATCAAAGACTACCGCATCGCAGATGAGATGGCATTCTGAACATGTATCCCCCAAAGGAGAAATGCATCATCCCTCGGACGGAAGAGCTTGGAAACATTTAAGGCAGTATATCCTACATTTGCTTCTGAGACTCGTAATGTTTATTTGGGTTTATCAACTGATGGATTTAACCCAATTGGTATGAACGGGCAATCATACTCTGTTTGGCATGTCATAGTGACGCCATATAATTTACCTCTTGGGATGTGCATGAAGAGGGAATATTTCTTTCTCTCTATATTAGTGCCGGGGCCAAACCATCCGAAAAAAGAGCTTGTATATTTATTTACAACCCTTGATTGAAGAGTTAAAGAATTTATGGAGCGACAGTGTGGAGACTTATGATATTTCACGGATGAAATTTTCACGATGCGAGCTGCTTTGATGTGGACAATCAGCGATTTCCCCGCGTACGGTATGCTATCAGGATGGATGACACACGGGAGGTTGGCTTGTCCATATTGTATGGACGATACAAAATCTTTTTGGCTGCCCCATGGAAGGAAGCACAGTTGGTTTGATTGTCACAGGATGTTTTTGCCTGGAGGACATCCTTATAGGCGAAACGTTAGAGCTTTCACGAAGAACAAAACAGTCCAAGACGATCCTCCGCCATGGCTAAACGGGGAAGAAATTTTACACGAGAGGATTAATAATATTCGTGGGCTGTTTAAGACAGCTGATTGCGGAGGAAAAGGACATGACAAGCCTTCTCGAACAATAGAAGGATATGGTGTCGACCATAATTGGGTGAAAAAGAGTATCTTTTGGGAGTTGCCATACTGGGAAGACCTACTCCTCCGACACAATCTTGATTTTATGCATATCGAGAAAATTTTCTTCTATAATCTCATTAACACGGTGCTAAATGTTCCAGGAAAGACAAAAGATAGTATAAAATCAAGATTGGATCTTCCTTCATTTTGCAGAAGAACCGATTTGGAAGTAACCTCGGATGGAAGAGTGCATATACCAATCTTCCGCTTGTCGAAGGAAGGTAAAGAAAAATTTCTTACATGGCTGAAGACGGAGATTAAGTTTCCAGATGGGTATGTATCGAAGTTTTCACATTGTGTTAACGTGGAGACGGGAAAGATCTCTGGCCTAAAAAGTCACGATTGTCATGTCATCATGCAACGGCTTCTCCCAATTGCATTTACGAAACTTCTTTCAAATGCTGTTCATACAACAATTTCAGGTAATGATTAATTGTTATAATATTTATGTTATATTTACTAATATAAGTGTGATGTTTTAAATATCTTTTTATGTAGATATTGCAATATTCTTCCGGGATATATCTATCAAAATGTTACGGACAGAAGATGTTGCTTCACTTAAAGAAAACATTGCTATGAAACTTTGCAACTTAGAAAAAATCTTCCCACCCGCTTTTTTTGATGTGATGGAACATCTCCCGGTGCATCTTCCAGACGAAGCCGCTTTGGGCGGTCCGGTTCAATACAGGTGAATGTATCCTTTCGAACGGTACATGTATCACTTGAAGAAGAAAGTTTAAAACAAGGCTCAAATTGGGGGATCGATAGTAACTCAGTGTGTAAACGAAGAGATTTCATACGTGACAGCAAACTACATTACACCCCCACAAGAGTTAGACTCCGAAGATGATGTGAGGGAAATTCATTTCACCTACAACTATCCTGATGTCCCGAGTATGTTCCACCAAGTAGGAAGAGTCAGTGGCAAATCATCAAGCTCGTGGTTAAATGATGAGGACTACAATGTTCTTCAAACATTCTTATTGCTCAACTGTGAAATGTTTGAACCTTATGAAAGGTATGATATTACATTTTTATTTTTTACTAAAATGGATAAATGAGACAAGATTACCCGAACATTACATTTTGTACAAGATGTTTGAGGAATAAATGACGGAAGATTACCCGAACATTACTGCAGACGCAATGACGAAACTAAAAGATAAAAAGTTTGCAACTTGGTGTAAGAACTATGTAAGTTTTAAAAATTAAATAAATTATCTTGTATATATATAAATGTTGAAACTCATTTTCAAAATATACATGTGCAGATTAACAAAGCTAGTGGGTCATTCGATTTTCCATTGTGGATGCTAGAATTTGTACAAGGTCCAACGCATCAAATCACGTCATGGCATATGTATTATTCGAGGGGATATCATTACCATACCGAAAGCCATGGACAAAACAAAAAGACGATGAATTATGGTGTTTGTGTTCCGGGATCCGCTGAGACAGAGTATTTTGGATTGATTGAAGAAATATTCATGATTGAGTATCATGGTGCAGTTAAGCTAAAATCGATAATATTCAAATGTCATTGGTTCAACACTGGTCGAGGAATAAGAACACATCCATCTGGTATTGTGCATATCTGCCCGACAATGCACTACGACAAGTACGATCCTTTCATATTACCGGAGCAGTGTGATCAAGTATGTTATATACCTTATCCGAGACTGCGGCCAACCAGAGAAGAATGGTGGGCGACAACAAAGGTTATGCCGAGAGGATTTTCTGAGACTCAAGAAACTGCCCAGACTGCAGTACAAAACGACGTTGTTGATTATATGATACCACCTACTGCAGTTGTGCGAGTGGAGACACATGCAATTCAAAATGTTTCAGATTACGAACCCATGCCTATGGTTAATCCAGATGACGAATATAACTCTGAAGATGGTTTCGAAGACAACTACAGCGAATATTCAGAATCGGATTCAGATTAATAATTTGCTATGTATCATTACCCTTAACTATGTCTTATTGAATAAATGTGAACCGTATGGTATTTTCATATTTCATCCATAACTAAATCTTATATCATATAACCATAACTTAACACATAAAAATATATTAATAAATCACTAATCAAATCCATAAATCAAATTTTATGGTTTAAATATATTATTGTTGGATTAATATACTAATGATATAGTTTATGGTTTATGGTTTATGGTATGACATTTAGGGTTTAGGGTATGTAATCTAGGGTTTAAGATATAGACTTTAGGGTTAGGGTTTGTATTTAGTAGATATATTATCTTTTTACTAATCTATTAATGTTGGATTAATATACTAATGATATAGTTTATGGTTTATAGTATGACATTTAGGGTTTAGGGTAACAAATTTAGGGTTTAGGGTATAGACTTTAGGGGTAGGGTTTGTATTTATTAGATATATTTTTGTTTGGTTAATCTAATAATGATATATTTTAGGGTATTGGTTAATGGGTATAGTGTTTAGGGTATAGGGTTGCACATTTAGGGTTAGTATTAATTCGCCATAACTACAGATAGCTACGACTGTAGCCGTAGCTATGCGAAATAAAAAACCGCCAAACGATTTTGGGTTTCGCGGGTTAACCGCCAAATGAAATCGATTTCGAGGTAAACTGCGAAATTGTTTTTGGGTTTGTTGGTTTGCCGCCAATTGATTTTTGAGTTGTTTATTGGTTAACTCGTGATTTGGCCGGTTATTTGGAAATTAAAGCCGGTTTACAATTAACTAAACCTAACCGAATAACCCTAATTCCCCATACTATATAATCGACACTTAAGAATTTTTTTCATTTTGCCCTCTCTCAAAAACCTCTCGATCGCTCCCGAATCTCACTCGTCTCCCTTCTCTCTTCTCTGTTCAATCGATCGAAATCTGTCCCAACTCCACGACCATGATGGTAAGTAGACTCATCTCTCTATTTCTCTCTATCTATCCTTTGTCATCGATTGTGTCGGTTTGATTCTAGGGTTTTTTTCAGTTTCTTCTAGTTTCATCTCCCTTCAACATGCATGTCTGTTTTTAGCATGAATCTACTAGTTTATGTGGGTTTATTCACCAAATATGCTTTCGATTCTTAGGTTTCGTCTGCGGTTCTAGGTTATGGTTTTCTGTTTGATTTTGTTTAATCTCTGGGTTTAATTTCGCGAACTGTATATCCTTTTGAACCTGAAAACTGCTTCGGTTGTTTGTGTCTGTTTGATTTGTTTGTTTCCTTAGAGGGTTTTATTTGTTTCTTCTTTGATTCTAGGGTTTTGGTTGTGTCGGTTCGAATTTGTCTTATCGGTTCTAGTATTTTCTCTGAATAATTACTTTTTCTCTTCTTTTCTGTACTGGTTTGCATGTTTGCTTTGTTCAGTGACTTGCTTCTTCTCTGTTTGCAGTCAAATGCGGTAAGGACTCCATCAGGAAGTTCAGGTAGGAGGCGTCTATCTCAGTGAGTATTGCATATATCTGTCTGCTTCTGTTCTTATTGGAAGGATGAGATTTAGTCTAGTAGCTATGCGTTTGAACTCTTCTGTTGATTAAGTGCAGTAGCTATGCGTTTGAACTCTTGTGTTGATTGCATTGGTTAAAACTGAGGATGAATGACTGTGTAAAGAAAGAAGGAAAGTATTATGTTGCTTGTTGTTTTGCTTGTTGTTTGTTGTTTGGTCTGTTGCCTAAATACTTATTTTCCCTTCTCGCAGGTTTGGCATTGATGATTGTATAAGGAGGGACATAGTTGCTGGGTATCAATCGAACTTTTGGGGACCATGGTGGAACTATACAATGGTCCCATAGGATAAGAAGGATGAGTGGTGGATAAGTTTTGTGGTAAGCCTTCTATAGTTTCTGTTTAATAATTCATATTTATTTGAAATGTGAATTGATACTAACCTAAATTTCTATTTTTGGTTTGTAGCAAAAGTATTACTGGGAAGAAAGGTTTCACAACATGGTGGTGGACCGTTACAGAACGATGCTGAGGAAATCAATATCCGCCACTGTAAGCAAGAGGAAGAGGTCAGGGAAAAAGCCTGAGTTCATAGGCTTGGCCGATTGGGGTTCAATGCTAGAGATATGGGAAGAGGCTGAACACCAGAAGAGGTGCAAGACGAATTCAGAGAATGCATCTTCCAATCCAGATGGCTTAGGGAAGCACCTTCATACCTCAGGAGCAAGAGGCCACTTGCGGATTGCTTATGACATGGTTAGTATTCTTTTGTCTATGATTTTGGTAATGAAAGTTTTTTATATGTCATTAATATTGTTTTTTTCTGCTAGGAGCAAGAGACTGGACATAAACCGGCTGCTACGGCTGTAGTGCTTAAGACGCACACAAACAAGTCTGGAACCTGCATTGACAAAAGAGCACTGGCTCTTGTTGCTGCTGCTGAGGCTCTGGCCCTTGAGCGATCACAGTCCTCCACTCTCACCGAGGGAACAGTCTCCACACCCTCCAACCATGACCTCACTGCCGCATATATTGAGGTAAAACTTATGATTTATGAAGGAGTTGTTTGTTGATTATGGTTGATGTTTAGTTGATTAACTCTTATCTGTTATTGCTTAGGATTTCAGCTTAATTATGTATGTTTCTATTTTGCAGACAGCAACTAACACCAAGGGTCGAATTTATGGCCTGGGATCAATCCAGTACCTCAGCTGCCACCCAGATGAGACAGCAGCCGCCTCAATTCTAAGACAGTCCAGCGAAGACGAGGAAAAGGTGCAAATGAAGAACTGTGTCAAAGAATTGAAGACTGGCATGGAGCTGTTGCTGAAGCTTAATGGATATGATCTTTTCACATACCAGCCAATTGCTCGTGAGAGTGCAGCCTCTGCTCCAAGTCCACGTTCTGAAGCAAGTCAGCAGCCTAACATGATCTCAGACACGCCCCTAGTTGCCCAGACCCAGCCTCAGTAGGTGCAAGAGAGAGCTTAGGTTGTGTAATATTGTTGTATAAGTCTTTTTGGTTATGAAAGAACATGGTATTTGTCTTTCTTATGCACTAACTATGGATGTATTATATAACTCTTTTACAATGTAAAATATTTAGGTTTCCTTTCTAATGATTCAGTTTTATGTTCCAATTAGCAAAAACAAAACAGGTTTATAACAAAATTTCAAATGCATTAGCAATTATTTTTTTTTGGCTTTGACAATATATAGCTACGGCATGCTACGACGAAGTCCATGTTTCATAGACCTAGCCACGAATCATCTGTAGCAAGTCGTAGCAACTTAAGCTACGACAAGCCACGTCTCAAGTTATGGACATATATTAGCTACAATATATATCGTGGCAATACGTAGACTTATAGCTACGCCAAAGGTCGTCGCTAGTCGTAGTTTCTGCTACGAACCAAGATGGCAGCTAGTTGTAGCTATTGTAGCTACGGTATTCTTCGTGGCTATACGAAGATATATAGCTACGACGCTGCTCGTCGCTATTCGTAGTTAGCGCTACGAACTAAGATTGCAGCTAGTCATAGCTATATTATATTAGCTACAGTTGATGTCGTTGCTATTTGTAGTTATTAGCTACGAAAATAATCGCGGCTACGTCGTGGCTATGGGACTGCGGATATCCACGAACAAACAATATCCACGATCCCATAGACGCGGATATTGTTCGTGGCTATCCGCAGCTATAGCTCGAATAGCTACGACTTTTAGACGATAGTCGCGAAATAATCCGCGGCTATATCGACAGATTCTTTTAATGATATATATATATATATATATATATATATATATATATATATATATATATATTGGTGTTTTATGAACAATGTTACACCACAATCGACAATCATTGTTCGGATCAGTGAGGAATATAAAAACACACAAATAAAGAAGAAAATTTAAAAATGGTTCTAATCCTCACACACTATTTTCTTAAATAATATTATTTTCCTTATTTATTAACAAAAATTAGATTTGTAAACATGGTGAAATGATAGAAAGAAAAATGAATTATTACTATGTATCATAAGAAAATAATAATTTTAAAGAAAGACAATTATATGAAGTTTCTAGTTTCTTTTTTATTCACAAACCAAAAAAATTATGATTTACAAAATATAACGATGACTCCTTAAAAATTGACAAACATCGTACGGATCAATCATATGTAAGACATACAAAATCACACAAACAAAGAATAAGAAATGGAAATGATCCTAATCCTCACACACTATTTTCTTAAACAATGTCATTTTTTTCTTATTTATTAACAGAAATTATATTCGTAAACATGGTGAAATGGTAGGTAAAATGCATTACTATTATGTACTAGGGATTGAACTCCACCGCGCACGCGCTAGGTGGTGATTTTTATTTTATTTTTTTGGTCTTTATCTAGATTTTCTTTTAGTTCTTATATATTGTTGTTTGTTTTAAAATATGGTACTACTTATTTAATGCCTATTAACTTATCACACCTACTTGATGATAGATAGACACGGTATTTGTTTGGATAATAATTGCTTAGTACTATTGTTTGTGTTTTCCGATGATCAAGTGTAATTTTTGCAATGTTGTAGTAACCTATTTTCTTATGAATGTCTTTTTAGTAATGTCCCTCGATTTCGGCTAACTCACTAGTTTATTTTGGTAGTGCATTATCTTACTAAATACTTTTAAATAGGGTCGATGACCCTTTTTGTGTTCTTTTGTTTTGTATTTTTCTAACAAAATATACGCATTAAAATGCCTTGTGTCAATGTTCCCTACATATCTCACAACAGGACCCATGTGATTATCCGCTCTCCTGGTTGACACTTTTTCCAGTAGAATGTCATGTGAAGAATGGTATGTCAGATTGTCATATTTCAAGTTTCCGGTGTTTGTGTTCATATAGTCCATGTTGTTTGTATATATCGTACACTGATTTATATTAACCTGTTTTGCTTAAGAATTTGTAGTTTTCTTTTAAAAGCCTCATTAATTTATTTCTATTTTGGTTACCATTTAAGTTATGTATTCGAAACTTAACCTAACGATTGTGTCATCTAGTATGTTTACTTACATGCCAAATGTAGAGATATTTTGTTATCTTCTGGCCATGTACTCTTTGTTATGGCAGTTTCACTTGGGCGTGTTCATTGTCGACGTTATCCTCATATTACTTGTATTAGGTTGTCTTTCTTTTTCTTTATATTTAGTTGTTTTCCCGGTAAACAACAGTTTTATCTAGCATATGTAATATGGTGTTTACGTAGAAGTAAATTGGGTTCGATACTTTATATTGGTATGATTGTCTAATTTTATATGTAGTACCACCAGTCTATAACCTGGACGTTCACGACCTAGACGTCTACGACCTAACAGTCCTCGATCTGGAAGTCCACGACCTGGACGTCTACGGTCTGCCAGTCCATGACCTGGACGTCTACGACCTGGACGTCTACGACCTGGACGTTCACGACCTGGACGTCTGCGACCTGCCAGCCCACGACCTAGAAGTTCAAGACCTGGACATCTACGACCTGGACGTTCACGACCTTGATGTATGCGACCTGGATGTTTGCGACCTGAAAATCCACGACCTGGACGTCTACGACCTGGACGTTCACAACCTGGACGTTGCGACCTGGACGTTGCGACATGGACGTCTGCGACGTGCCAGCCCACGACCTAAAAAGTCCACGACCTGGACGTCTACGACTTGGACATTCTTGACCTGGACGTCTGCGACCTGGACGTTTGCGACCTGCCAGCCCAAGACCTAAAAAGTTCCGAGCTCGCAGTCATCAAATGTCCCATATCACAGCTAAGTCATCATTACTGCCGACCGAAGATGCCATCGAAGGAAAGGAAAAGTCGCCAACGTCCCATCCCACAGCTAAGTCATCATTGCTGCCGACCGGAGATGCCATCGAAAGAAGGGAAAGGTCGCCACGTCCTATCTCACAGCTCAGCCATCATTACTGCCGACCGGAGATACTATCGAAAGAAGGGAAATGTCGCCACGTCCCATCTCACAGCCCAGCCATCATTTCTGCCGACCTAAGCTACCATCGAAAGAAGGGAAAGGTCGCCACGTACACAATAACGTCTCATCCTACAGACCGGAGTCATCGCTGCCGACATCAAATAATCATTACAAAACAAGTATCTATTTTTCTATGTAATCTCCTATAAATATTCAGATCAGTTTGAGAGAGAAGATCATCGAATCCTCCCCCAACTTGACCACTCGTCAAACTCATTTTATAAAATAGAGATCTCCGATCTCTCACTTCACAATCCCATTTGACAATCTCACTTCATAATCATCTCTTAAATTCTACCTCATCACTCTATATTTGTTTGGTTCATTTACACCTTCAACAATTGGCGCCCACCGTGGGGCTGAGATTCTTCTTTACGCAAAAAATAGTTCGACGATGACAGGAGTACCACCATTTTTCTCGCCAACAACCGAGTCTCCCACGTCTGATCCAACCTCGTCAACCACCGAGCTACCACCGCGGGAAACGTCAAGAACCTCGCTGCCGGTCTATGGGCCAGAAAACCAGATCCCTACCTCTAGTTCTCCAGTTCGTCAAGCTCCATGACCCCTCCCAACCGAACAACCAGAGAATTTTTCTGCAACCACCGCTCTGCTCCATACCCTGCTCTCACGGATCGACAAAATGTCACAATCCACCAACGAGAGATTCTCCGAACTGATTGCGGCTCAAAACCTCTGTCATGACCGAATTGACAACCTTCGGGTTCCCGAAGATCGAACGCACGAGCAAACATTAAAAGAGGAGACCCCTCGACTACAACGCTACTTGTTTGGTGGCCCGACGTCGACACAAACCGATTCCGACAAGACCTACGAATAAACAAGGATAGGCTATAGGAAAAACCAAGCTAACCGATTTTTAATCGACGATCGAGAGCGTGACCACTCGATGGAGATAATGAAGGCTACGATTCGTGACATGACCTCCAAGGTTCATCAACCTACCAGCTCAGCCCCAGAAATCGACCGCGTGCTGAAAGAAACACAGAACACACCTTTCACTACCCGCATAACCAGCACTCCGGTTCAGTATTCTGGAAAGATAAAATTACCAATGTACGAAGGAAAATCGGATCCCAGCCAATATCTGACTGCGTTCAGCATCGCAATGGGACGAGCCCAGTTCGCACATGAAGAACGAGATGCTAGATACTGCAGCTCTTCGTGGAAAACCTGAGTGGAGGAGCTTTAACATGGTTCTCCAAGCTCGAAGCCTACTCGATCGATAGCTATCATCAACTTTCCACGGCCTTCCTTAAACACTACTCGATATATATCCAGCAGAATACGTCGACCGCTGACCTGTGGACCATAACCCAAGGATCAAAGGAATCGCTTTGACCATACACAGAAAGATTCAAGGGGACTGCTTCCCGAGCTACTGTAGCCGATGACGACGCGCTACCCGCACTAAGAAATGGATTATGGATCGAGTCAAAGTTCAAGGAAGAGATGACCGAACAAACCACAAACATTGGAAGACGCATTACATAGAGCCAGCGCGTTTATTGAGATTGAAGAAGAAAAAGTCAACTACTCCAAAAGACATGCGGTATCAAAGACCCCGACCTCAAAAGAGAAACCTCAAGATGAGTATCGTGAGCCGCGACAGTACTATGACAACGATAATCAAAAGGAGGATAAAGGCAAGAGAGCTACGACTTACGTCGTTAGCAGTCCGCAACATTTCCCCCAACAGCAACAACCATAACAACTTTCGTGGAACAAGTTTGTCCGTACTAACGACCCTAAGGATGCTCAGTCGTACTGCACGTTCCATAGAAGAAAAGGTCACCCGACCTCTCAATGTCATGGCCTTCAAGAATATCTCTACGCGCAGTACCAAAGGGAAGGAACCAAAGACGACGGATAAAATCAACCATGCATTGACACGCAGAAAGAGACCGGTGGCTCCAGCCGCCGCGCCGAGGAAGTAAAACCCAGGACTTTGAGAGACGACAAACACCAGAATTCTAACTCATAGAGCACTTGGGAGACGTTCCAGACAAATCCGGAGTCACCTAAGCGAAGTAAGGGATACCAAAATCGTCGGAACATATCACCTCCAAAACCACCAGCAAGAAAATTGGTCGCCATGATCATGGGTGGGCTCTTATCGTGCAATGACTCCGTCTGATCGATTAAACAACATGAAAGAAAGACGGAGACCTCCCTGAAGAACAAGCAATGGAGCGAAGCAAAGCCATCAACTGAATTCACTGAAGAAGACGCAGAAGGTTTGGACCAACCTAATAACGACCCTCTGGTGATCCTACTCAGAATTTCAGATTGTGAGGTTGGCTGAATCCGCATTGACACTGGAAGCTCTGTCGACCTGATCTTTAAGGAAACCCTACAGAAGATGGAGTTGAGCGGCTGCGAGATCAAACCCTTAATCCAGCCCTTGACCGGCTCTGATGGAGATACCACCATGACCATTGGTACAATCAAACTACCTATTTACGTAGGGAGAGTAACGAAGATAGTCAAGTTCGTGGTACTTGATAAGCCAGCGATCTATAACTTCATCCTCGGCACGCCATGGATATAGGCAATGAAATCCATCCCATCAACATACCATCAATGCATCAAGTTTCCGACTCCTCTTGGGATCTATACAATTCGCGGTAATCAAGGTATGTCACGTACTTGCTTTATCACCGAGCATAAGCTGAGAAACTCGTCCCCTACTTGTCTTGTGATCGAGCCCGAAGTACAAAACGAACCTTCTCTCCAAGCCGATCTCAGTTGCAAGCTCGTCACACAGACAAACATAGACCACACAGATCTGGAGAGATGCGTCGAGATCGGAAATGCCCTTCGCGAAGACATAAAAGATGAACTCATCAAATTCCTCTGACCGAACGTATCGACTTTCGCATGGTCCACCGCTGACATGCCAGGGATAGATCCGACCTTCGCTAATCACGAGCTGAACGTTGACCCAACCTACAAGCTAATTAAACAGAAAAGGCGGAAGCTTGGGCCAGAACGCGCAAAAGCCGTAAACGACGAGGTGGAGCGTTTAGCAGCCGCAGGCTCAATCACTGAGGTGAGATATCCAGAATGGCTAGAAAACCTGGTGGTCGTTAAGAAGAAGAGTGGAAAGTGGAGGGTATGCGTGGATTTCACCGACCTCAACAAAGCGTGCCCAAAGGATAGCTTCCCGTTGCCACATATCGATCGGCTTTTGGAAGCCACCGCTGGGAACGAGCTCCTATCTCTCAGGGATGCATTTTGGCTATAATCAGATCGTGATGAATCCGGAAGACCAAGAAAAGACAGCGTTTATAACGGACAGAGGAACTTATTGCTACAAAGTTATGCCTTTCGGGTTAAAGAACGCTGGAGCGACGTACCAAAGACTTGTCAACCGAATGTTTGCTGACCAGCTGGGAAGAACGATGGAAATATATATATAGACGACATGCTGGTCACATCTCTCGAAGCTATGAACCACATCAGACATCTCGAAACGTGCTTCAAAATTCTCAATGAGTATGGTATGAAGCTGAACCCAACCAAATGCCCTTTCGGCGTCACATCAGTAGAATTTTTGGGCTACATCGTCACCAAACGCGGCATCGAAGCGAATCCCAAGCAGGACACTGCTACCATTGACCTCCCTTCTCCAAAAAACACACGAGAAGTCCAAAGACTAACAGGTCGAATAGCTGCTCTTAACCGTTTCATCTCACGATCAACAGAAAAATGTCTCCCATTTTACCAACTTCAACGCGGCAACAAGAGGTTCGAGTGGGACGATAGGTGTGAAGAAGCGTTCCAGCAACTCAAAACCTATTTGACCACCTCGCCTGGGCCAGAGGATGGTGAGACTCTCTTTCTATACATAGTAGTCTCTAGATCGGCGGTTAGCGGAGTTCTGGTCAGAAAAGATAGGGGAGAGCAAAAACCAATTTTCTATATCAGCAAGTCCTTGGATGGTGCTGAGAGCAGATACCCGACCTTGAAGAAACTAGCACTCGTCGTTGTGGTATCAGCTCGAAAATTACGACCATACTTCCAATCACATTCCATTATTGTTCTAACAAGCCAGCCGCTAAGGACGATCCTCCACAGCCCTAGCCAGTCCGGTAGAATGGCGAAGTGGGCGGTATAACTAAGTGAATATGATATTGACTTTAAGGGCCGCACAAGCGCAAAGTCTCAGGTCTTGGCTGACTTCCTTATTGAGCTGGCTCCCGATCTATAAGGTAATAACTCCTCTACCTCTGAGAAATGGAACCTGTTTGCAGATGGATCGTCGTCAAGGCATGGTTCGGGGATTGGCATCAGACTGGAATCCCCAGCGAATGAAATCCTAGAGCAATCTTTCCGGCTCGCCTTCCAAGCCCCGAACAACGAAGCTGAATATGAAGCTCTTATAGCCGGGCTACGACTAGCCAAAGAGTTCGGAGCCAAGAAGATACATGCCTTTTGTGATTCACAGCTCATGGCTAACAATTTCAACGGAGAGTATGAAGCAAAGAACGAACGCATGGATGCCTTTCTAAAACTGGTCCACAAGTTGGCTTCTGAATTCAACGAGTTCAGCTTAAGTAAGATCCCTCGAGGAGATAACACGTCCGCTGATGCTGAATCGGAAGACTCGTTGGACGAAATCATTGTCGAACTCGAACCTACACATGCCGACGTGGATTGGAGGGATGAGATCAAGACATACATCACCAACAGAGAGCTGCCACCAAATAAATGGGAAGCTCGGCGATTGAAAAGGAAAGCTGCTCATTACACCATTCTCGACGAATCACTTTTTCGTTGGAGCATGTCGGGATCTCTCCTAGGTTGTCTGCACGGAGACGAAACAATCAATGTCATGATGGAAATACATGAAGGAGCTGGAGGGAACCATTCTGGAGGTCGGGCTTTGTCCCTAAAAATAAAAAATCACGACCACTTTTGGCCGACCATGACTCAAGATTGCGAGAAGTATGCATCCCGATGTGAGAAGTGCCAACGGCACGGTCCTATGGTACGCGTTCCCACCGAACTCCTCACGACGGCAACCGCACCATATCCTTTCATGCGTTGGGACATGGACATAATTGGCCCTCTCCCCCAATCCCGACATAAACGCTTTCTCCTAGTAATGACTGACTAGTTCACAAAGTGGGTGGAGGCTGAGTCATACCCACAAATTCACTCCAATGATGTCATGAAGTTCGTCTGGAAATTCATCATTTGTCGCCATGGGTTACCTTATCAGATCGTAACCGACAATGGTTCACAGTTCACATCGGTAGTCTTCGAAGATTTATGCGCAAAGTGGAAGATAAGACTCAGCAAATCCAGGCCGAGGTATCCCCAAGGCAACGATCAGGCCGAAGCCACTAATAAAACCATCCTTGATGGTATGAAGAAACGTCTTGAAGAGAAGAAGGGACTATGGGCGGACGAACTCGATGGAGTTCTATGGTCTCACCAAACTACACCGCGCAGCTCCACAGAATGCACACCGTTCTCACTATCACACGGAATGGAGGCTATGGCACCCTCGGAAGTCGGATTACCTAGCCTCCGCAGAACAGTCCTGCCGTCCAACCCTGAGCTAAATGATACGATGATTATAAATCAACTGGACCAAATAGAGGAGCAACGAGACCATACTCTACTCAAAATCCAAAATTATCAACAACTCGCTGCTCGATACTACAATAAAAAGGTTAAAGGGAGCCACTTTACCGAAGGTGATCTCGTACTACGCAAGGTATTCGAAAACACTAAAGAACCCGGAGCGGGTAAGCTAGGCGCCAACTGGGAGGGTCCCTATATAATCTCGAAGGTTGTAAAACCAGGAGTGTACGAGCTGACAATAATGAGTGGTGAAGCTATCCTCGCTCTTGGAATTCAATGAGCCTCAAGCGCTACTAATACTAGCGGCCCGATCTACTTTTGTATTTCTAATAACGAAATATGACTGGCTTGATCCCTTTACTAAGAGGGTACGTAGGCAGCCTCTCGCAATGGCCCAGCTATAATATAATAAAATTTTCACAAAAAAAGAGCTCCCAGAGCTCCCCGAGCTCCATGAGTCCCCGAGCTTCATGAGTCCCGAGCTGGACTAAGTTTTCACTAATTGAAAGAACATGGGTTGCCTAGCTTTGCACGAGCTTTGATCCATAAAATACACAAGGAGATAAGTGTTTAAACGCACTCCATTAAGTACAAACTCCCTAAATCGAAAGAGCCTAAAAAGCTTTTACGAACAAGGGAGTAAAAGCCGAGTTCCGACTTGCACCACGAAAGCACACATACAATAAGTGTTTAAGCCGAGCTCGCTACTCTCACCAAACACACACTTTCACTAAGTGTCAAAGCCGAGCTATCGCCTCGCATTAGAAAACTAAACCAAAATCCAAAAAAGCCAAAGTTTTACAACAAGAAGCTCGATCTTGCAACATTCCTAACATAACCAAAAAAGAAAAAAGAAAAAAAAAAAGCAGAATCCTTCGTCATTACAAAAAAAATATCACAAAAACAAGCTTTAGAAAACAAAAAAAAAGATTCCCGCCTAAAGTATTTTTCCTGCCAAAAATTGGCATCTTCTCCACGTTCCCGACCTGAGCTTCTTCGTACGCGCCCGATCTGGCTCCGCCACACCGAGCTGGGTTCCTCTGCTGCTGAAGCTCCTCCACGTTCCGAGTTGAAGACCCGAGCTGGAACGTCTCCTTTGCTCCGAGTTGAAGACCCGAGCTAGCTTCTTCGAAATGCCGAGCTGTCCCTCCAACATCCCGAGCTCGTTTCTCCATCAACCCGAGCTCGGCCATCATCATTCCCGAGCTAGCAGCCTCCTCCATCACCCCGAGCTCGTTTTCTCCATCAACCCAAGCTCGACCACCATCATTCCCGAGCTAGCAGCCGCTTCCATCGTCCCGAGCTCGTTTCTCCATCAACCCGAGCTCGGCCTCCATCATCCCGAGCTGAGCATCCTCAATGATCCGAGCTGGAGTTCTCTGTATCCCAAGTTAAGTATCCCGAGCTGCCTCGTGCATTCACGAACCGTAGGATTCCAAGTATTTGCGAATGACCCGAGCTAGATCTGCATGAAGATATCCGAGCTGGGAGCTCCGCAGACTGAGCTGGAGCATCCCACCGTCCCGAGATAAAGCCAAGCCAACCTGAGCTGAATGCCGATCCACGAGCTCCCGTAGTCGAAGTTTCCGTGATCCGAGATTATCCCCGAGCTCCCGTGGTTGGGCTCTCTGTGACATCGAGCTGGTTTTCCGAGTACCGGGCTGGGAATTCGTCGAGCTCCTCCAAGGCAAACTTAGTTTTTTCTACATCACCGAGCTGTAGTTTTCCCGAGCTGTCATCTCAAATCCCCTCCGAGCTGGGAACCTTTTCTGAGCTCTCCAACCGAGCTGGAGCCTCCCTACAGCCGAGCTAGAAGCGTCCTCTGCCACTCCAGATCTGGAAGCCCCTCCACGTGCGAGCCGAAGAAAAGATGCTCCGCTCCCTGATCTAGAACGTCCAAGAACCAACCTGGCTCCCGACTTATAGTTGAAATATTTACGAGTCCACGAACTGAAATTCCTCTAGCTCATTGAGCCAGAATAACCAAGTTCCCAAAGTGAAATCGCCTCGAAATTTCCCGAGATCAAAGCTTTACGAAACACCTGAGTTAAGATCTCTCTGATTATCTAAGTCGAAAGATCTACGAAATTTCTCAAGTCGAGATCCCCGAGCTAAAGCTCTACGAGCTTTTAAGTTAAAATCTCCACAAAAACTCGCCGGAAAACACGAGCTCGGCTCCGTTTTACGCCGGGCTGAGGCGTATCCGAGCTCTTATTTTTTCCCCTAGCTGGGAAAAAAATAAATTACAGACACGAGTCAGACCCTCTTTTTCCAAACTGGAAAACCACATGACTGATTTAATATTCCACGAACTGGGATGTTTTTGTCAATCTCTCTCTCTCTCTCTCTCTCTCTCTCTCTCTCTCTCTCTCTCTCTCTCTCTCTCTCTCTCTCTCTCTCTCTCTCTCTCTCTCTCTCTCTCTCTCTCTGGTCTGATATTCTTGTAACACGAGCTAAATGCAATCATCTGAAACTCCATACATCGAACTGGGGGGAACTTATTGTTAGTGGAGGGTTTGACACCCTTTTTATTTACTCGGCCCATAAAAACATTTGTCCTATTTTGTCTCTAAAAGTCCACGACCTTCCAGTCCACGACTTGAACGTCTACGACCTGGAAGTCCAAGACTTGGACGTCTACAGTCTGCCAGTCCACGACATGGACGTCTACGACGTAGACGTGGACGTCTACGACATAGACGTCTACGACCTGGAAGTCCACGACTGGGACGTCTACGGTGTGCCAGTCTACAATCTGGACGTTCACGACCTAGACGTCTACGACCTAACAATTCTCGACCTAACAGTCCTCGACCTGGAAGTCCACGACCTGGAAGTCCACGACGTGGACGTCTACGACCTGGAAGTCCAAGACCTGGACGTCTACGGTCTGCCAGTCAACAACCTGGACGTTCACGACCTAGACGTCTACGACCTAACAGTCCTTGACCTGGAAGTCCACGACCTGGACATCTATGGTCTGCCAGTCTACGACCTGGAAGTCCACGACCTGGACTTCTACGACCTGGACGTTCACGACCTGGACGTTTGCGACCTGCCAGCCCACGACCTAGAAGTTCATGACCTGGACGTCTACGACCTCCACTTTCACGACCTGGATTTTTGTGACCTGGATGTCTGCGACCTGGATGTCTGCGACCTGAAAGTCCATGATCTGGACGTTCATGACCTGGACGTTGCGACCTGGACGTTGCGACCTGGACGTCTGCGACCTGGACGTCTGCGACCTGCTAGCCCACGACCTAAAAAGTCCACGACCTGGAAGTCTATGTTGGGAATGTTCTGAAATCTACCGTACTATCTCTAGAAAGTATGATAAGTGTCGAGATCAGACATAAGTCATAAATACTGGGTGATCATGATGGCTTGCTAGAGTCCGCTCATGATCTATAAGTTTAGGACTTATTACCAGTATTGTATGATCCCGAAGGGTCACACACCATAGCTAACGGGAAAGTTAAATGGAATTAATACGGTAAGATGCAATGGCATTTACTGTATTAGATCAGAGAATTGGGCCAGACAAAATACAGGCTTTTTGTCTGATTTGTGTTTTGGGCCCAAAAGATTAATGAGCCATTAGTCTAATGACTTGGGCCCATTAATGAGATATAAGAGAATTAGAAAGCCCTAAAGGAAATAAGCTCTCCTGCGACTTTTCTCAATTGGCGTGACCTCTCTCTCTCTTCATCTCTCTCTCTCTGATTCTTCCACATCTTTGGTCTAGCAGCCGTCCCGTGCTTGTAAGAGTGTGGATACTCGAGGAGGAATAGGTGTTACCATATGTTCTAGCTGATCTCATCATTACCATCCATCATCCGCTGCAATCTGAAAGGTAGTGATCAGGTTTGGTTTATGATTCATTTGACGAGAACCTAGATCTGTTTAAGGATTTGTGTTAGGTTGTAATTGAGAATTAAACCATGGAAAACACCCATAATCCTTCAGTGGTATCAGAGCATAGGTTTTAGGTTTCTTGTAAATCTGGATCATATGAATGTGATCATGTTTGTAAATCGCATGTCTTGAGCAAATTAATAAACCCTAATCGCTAGTTATGGTCTCGGCTTGTATCCGCTGATTATTAATGAGTTGATGCTTTGTTGATCACGATTTTTGTTCATGTGTTGTGTGTGTGTCGGCTCAATTAATAATCTGAAAGATTGTATGTCACGATTTTGTTCATGAGTGCGTGTGTTCACGATTATTAAATTAGGGCTTGCAAACTTGTGTTGCGATTCCTTGTTGTTTTAATTAATTTGAAGAGCGATCGTTGTTCATTCGCTGAAAGCTTGTGTTGCTTTAGTCAAAATCGCTTGTATGTCTCGATTATTAATGGTCGCATGTTAGGGTTTGCTATTTTTTTTTGCGCTTTTGCATATATAATATGTATATTATATATTAGAATATATATAATATATGATGGTAAATTATATAAAACATTAATTATTTAATTAATGTATGGTTAAGGCGTTAACCCAAATCGCGGTTTGCTGGAAATAATTTTATTTCTGGTTAAACCGGATTTAAATTCATAAAATTGAATTTTAACCTAAACCGAAGGCTGGTCTAAGTTTGATTTGGTTGGACCAAATAATTTAGAGCTGGTCTGGTTTAGTAAATAACCGATGGTTTTGAGAGTTAATTTGGTCTTGGACCAGAATTAATAAACCGGATCGGTTATGTCAAATTATTGGGCCAGTTGGAATTCTATGGTCTTGGGCCAAGAATTGGGCCTATAATTTGTGACCCAACCCAAAATATTTATAAAATATTTAAATTAGAAATTTCTATTTTAGTAAGTTACTAAATTTAGAAAGTTTCTAAAATAAGAAAGTTTCCAAAATAGTAATCTTCTATTTTTGGAAATAAAACTTAAAAATCCTCAAAAACAATATCAAGCTTGGATGTCTTTCCAATCTTGTCAGCTACTTAACGCTTATTTGATTACAGACATAGCTTACAGTGTAAGGTGTCTGTTTTCGCGTAAGTAAAGTAGTATATAGTCACTAATTTCATTGGGAGTCCCAGATTTTAGTGATTATTTGGCTGTAAGAGATTGGTTTCCTTGACTGGGCCATCGGGAGTCCCGGGCCTTGAGACATCTGGTGAATTTGGGCCTCGGGTCCAATTCACAACCGAGAGTTATTGGTTATAACTAGCTGTGTGTATGCTTACCAAGTATAGCTAATTCTGGGTGACGGCCAGTGGCCCACTTTGGATTTAGCTAAACATGGGTCTCGGAATCATTGTATTCTTATGAGGTTAAAACAAAGAAATTTTGAATACAATGCGAGTTTTCTTATAAGCTGTTAAGATTGCTCTTTTATGAACTTAATAACTAAATCTTTATTGTCTCATATTTTCAGCTATGTCAAGCACAACAACACAAAACACTTTCTCGATCCGGTCTGCCCTTGAGAAGGACAAATTGAACGGATCAAAATTCCTGAACTGGTCCAGGAACCTGAGACTTGTGCTCAGGCAGGAGAAGAAGGCTTATGTCCTTGAAAGAGCTCTCTCTCCTAGACCTGCGAATAATGCCGCACAAGCTGTGAAGAATGCTTGGGATACGCATTCTTCAGATGCTAATGACGTGATTTGCCTGATGTTGGCGACAATGGCTCCCGAACTGCATATGCAGTGGGAAGGCCTGACTTGTCCCATGGAGCTGATGGCAAATCTGAAAGCGTTATTTCAGGAGCAGGCTCGTACAGAGAGATTCCAAACTGTTAAGAATCTCTTGGACTGTAAAATGGCTAAGGATGCAGCAGTGAGTCCTCATGTTCTGAAAATGATGGGTTATCTCGATCATTTGACGAGGCTCGACTGTCCTATAAGCCAAGAGCTTGCTTGTGATATCGTTCTGCAGTCTCTTACTCCTGCATATGACCAGTTCATTTTGAACTATAATATGCATGGGTTGATAAAGACGTTGCCTGAGCTACATGGTATGCTCAAGACTGCAGAACCGAATCTGAAGAAAACCAAGGAGTCGTCTGTACTCATGGTGCAGAAGGGCAAGGGTTTTAAGAAATCTGCTGCAGACAAGGGAAAGGGCAAAGTAGTTGGCAATGAAAACGCCAAGCCCAAGCCCGTGTCCAAAGCTGGGCCTTCTGACATCTGCCACTTTTGCAAAGAGGCAGGGCATTACCGCAGGGACTGTAAGAAATACCAGGAAAGTCTGAAGAAGAAGAAGTCCTTCGAGACTAAATCTTCAGGTATTTTTGTTATTGAAGTAAATACTACTACTTCTGATAATACCACTTGGGTATTAGATACTGGATGTGGGGCTCATATTTGTACTAATATGCAGGCGCTCAGCAACAGTAGAAGGCTGAAGCAAGGGCAAGTAGAGTTGCGGGTTGGCAATGGAGCGAAGGTTCCAGCACTGGCCGTTGGCACTTATTTGTTGTCTTTACCTTCTGGATTGATTTTAGAACTTGAGAATTGTTATTTTGTACCTGCTATAAGCAGAAATATCATTTCAGTTTCATTGTTGGATTTGCAAGGATTTGATTTTTCTATTAAGAATAAATTGTGTTCCTTTAATCTCAATGATATGTTCTATGGTTGTGCCCCTCTTATAAATGGGCTGTACATGCTGGATCAATCTGCTCCAGTATATAACATAAATACAAAACGGTTCAAATCTAACGAAGAAAATGAAACGTTTCTCTGGCATTGTCGTTTGGGGCACATTAGTGAGAAACGCGTCAAGAGGCTCCATTCAAATGGACTCTTGGGCTCATTTGACTTTGAGTCTTGTGAGCAATGCGAATCTTGCCTAATAGGCAAAATGACAAGGGCGCCTTTCAATAAACCCACAGAAAGGGCCAGTGAACTATTGGGCCTGATACATACTGACGTGTGTGGCCCAATGTCCACAAGTGCTAGAGGAAACTTTCAGTACTTCATTACATTCACTGATGATTTCAGTAGATATGGATATGTCTACTTGATGAAACATAAGTCGGAAACCTTTGAAAAGTTCAAAGAATTCCAGAATGAAGTACAGAACCAGCTTGGTAAAAGTATTAAAGCTCTTCGGTCGGACCGAGGAGGAGAATACTTGAGCCAGGAATTTCTTGATCATCTGAGTGAGTGTGGGATTATCTCCCAACTCACACCTCCTGGAACACCACAGTGGAATGGTGTGTCTGAGAGAAGGAATCGAACATTGTTAGATATGGTCCGATCCATGATGAGTCACACAGACCTTCCTATATCCCTTTGGGGATATGCTTTGCTCACCGCAACGTTCACACTGAACAGAGTGCCATCAAAGGCAGTAGCAAAGACACCATATGAGATATGGACTGGAAAAGCTCCAGCAATGTCTTTTCTCAGAATTTGGGGTTGTGAAGCCTATGTCAAAAGATTAATCTCAGACAAGCTTACACCAAAATCTGACAAATGCTACTTCATTGGTTATCCTAGGGATACCAAGGCTTATTACTTCTATCTGCGATCCGAGAACAAAATCTTTGTTGCTCGGGATTGTACTTTTCTTGAAAGGGAGTTTCTCTCTAGAAAAGATAGTGGGAGTAAGGTACAACTTGATGAAATTCAAGAAGGACAGGAACCTGTTCAACCTAATGAGGAAGAACAGCAGGATGAATTACATGAAGTTGTAATAGAACCTGAACCTGCAGTACCTGAAGTTCGAAGATCCGGAAGGATCCGTCAGGAACCTGATAGATATCAGGGATTCCTTGTGACTAATTGCCATGATCTTTTGATCATTGACGGTGATGAACCCTCGAACTTTGCAGAAGCCATGATGGGCCCTGACTCCTTAAAGTGGCGTGAAGCCACAGAATCCGAGATGGACTCCATGTCTGCTAACCGAGTGTTTTCACTGGTTGATTTACCTGCTGGTGCAAAGGCCATCGAGTGTAAATGGATCTTCAAGAAGAAGATAGACGTGGATGGAAATGTCCAGATTTACAAAGCCAGGTTGGTGGCAAAAGGTTTCAAGCAAATTCATGGTATAGACTATGATGAAACCTATTCACCAGTGGCAATGATGAAATCAATTCGGATTCTCCTAGCAACTGCCGCTTATTATGATTATGAGATTTGGCAGATGGATGTGAAAACCGCCTTCCTGAATGGAATCTTGGAGGAGGATGTGTATATGACACAACCTGACGGTTACATTGATCCTAAGAATGCTGGGAAAGTATGCAAGCTTCACAAATCCATTTATGGATTGAAGCAAGCATCGAGGAGTTGGAATCTTCGTTTTGATGAAGCAATAAAGAACTTTGACTTCATCAAAAAACCAAGAGGAACAATGTGTGTATAAGAAAACTAGTGGGAGCAAAGTGGCGTTTCTTATCCTATATGTCGATGACATATTGCTTCTTGGAAATGATATTCCAATGCTGAAGTCTGTTAAAGACTGGCTGGGAAGTTGTTTTTCCATGAAGGACATGGGTGAAGCCGCGTATGTTCTTGGAATCCGAATCTTTAGAGACAGATCTAAAAAGCTGATTGGACTTTGTCAAGATGCTTATATAGATAAAGTCCTGCATCGATTCGGAATGGATAAATCCAAGAAGGGGTTCACGCCAATGATACATGGTGCTTCACTAAGCAAGGATCAGTGTCCTAAGACACCTGATGAGCTTAAGCGCATGAGTAGGATTCCTTATGCTTCGGCTATAGGATCTATCATGTATGCCATGATCTGTACTCGTCCTGATGTTGCTTATGCACTAAGCATGACGAGTAGGTACCAGTCTAATCCAGGTGAGAGTCACTGGATTTCCGTAAAGAATATCCTGAAGTATTTGAGGAATACTAAGGATAAGTTCTTGGTTTACGGAGGAAGTGAAGTGCTTGAAATCAGTGGATTCACGGATGCAAGTTTTCAGACAGATAAGGATGATTTCCGGTCACAGTCTGGCTACATCTTCTGTCTGAATGGCGGTGCAGTAAGTTGGAAGAGTTCCAAGCAGAGCACCGTAGCAGATTCCACAACTGAAGCTGAATACATCGCTGCTTCAGAAGCTGCGAAGGAAGGAGTTTGGATTAGGAACTTCTTGATTGAACTCGGTGTATTCCCTAATGCCACTGAGCCTTTGGCACTGTATTGTGACAACAATGGTGCAATTGCTCAAGCCAAGGAACCGAGACATCATCAGAAATCCAAACACATTATGAGAAGGTATCACCTGATTCGTGATATAGTGAATAGAGGCGAAGTGATGGTCAGCAGAGTTCCCACTGATGAGAACGTGGCTGACCCGTTGACAAAGCCACTCCCGAGACCTAAGCACGAGTTGCATACTGCTGTTGTAGGAATTAGAGATATTCAAATGTAATCTCTTTTTGAGTGGGAGTTGTGAGGGCTTTTGTTTTAGTTATTTTGATTGGTTCTTGCAAACATTTTTTTTTAATGTTAATGAAATTTTTATTTCTGGATTATTTTTAACTGTGATATAAAATAATCGTTCCAAAATAATTCATGTCATTATATATGGGCCATCGAAGTACATGAGTAGACTTGATCCTGAAACCCCATATTTAACGAAGTGACATAAATTATATTGTCCATAGTCGAAGGTTGTTGAAATTGGAACAACAACAACCTGTTGAGACTAGATTGTGTTGAGACTTATGACCAGGTTTCGAGGGGTCATAGATGCACGGCATCAAAGTCGACACATAGGTATATGTAGGGGAGCATATGACCGGACATGGCCCGCTGATGAGAACTCTGCAAGATATTAATATCTGTGTCATAAGAAGTTCTCATATACGACTATAGAGTATAGTCCTTAGACCTGAGTTCGCATGCATGTGACTGCACATGGAGTAATGCGCTTTGATCATTGTCTAACGCTGTTTCGTAACTGGGAGCTATACGGACCTTGGTTGGGTGTATTATGAATTGTGTAGTTCATAGTGATGGAACAAGATGGGATTTGTCCCTGCCGTTTAACGGAGGTAATATCTCTAGGCCAATCGGAGATTTGATAGCTGGTAAGAGAATGGCCATTCCCAAACGGACTTGCCCAAGTCGTTTGAATTGTCAGTATCAAATCTGGTCCGATAAACATGGTCTGGCTATATAAGGATGACACGCATCTTGCCTTATGCCAGATTAAGATATTAAGACAAAAGGACTAGGGAATGTAGGATTCCAGTACAATCGGAAGATTGTTGGGAATGTCCTGTGTAGAATTCCAGTACAAGTGGGAGATTGTTGGGAATGTTCTGAAATCTACCGTACTATCTCTAGAAAGTATGATAAGTGTCGAGATCAGACATAAGTCATAAATACTGGGTGATCATGATGGCTTGCTAGAGTCCGCTCATGATCTATAAGTTTAGGACTTATTACCAGTATTGTATGATCCCGAAGGGTCACACACCATAGCTAACGGGAAAGTTAAATGGAATTAATACGGTAAGATGCAATGGCATTTACTGTATTAGATCAGAGAATTGGGCCAGACAAAATACAGGCTTTTTGTCTGATTTGTGTTTTGGGCCCAAAAGATTAATGAGCCATTAGTCTAATGACTTGGGCCCATTAATGAGATATAAGAGAATTAGAAAGCCCTAAAGGAAATAAGCTCTCCTGCGACTTTTCTCAATTGGTGTGACCTCTCTCTCTCTTCATCTCTCTCTCTCTGATTCTTCCACATCTTTGGTCTAGCAGCCGTCCCGTGCTTGTAAGAGTGTGGATACTCGAGGAGGAATAGGTGTTACCATCTGTTCTAGCTGATCTCATCATTACCATCCATCATCCGCTGCAATCTGAAAGGTAGTGATCAGGTTTGGTTTATGATTCATTTGACGAGAACCTAGATCTGTTTAAGGATTTGTGTTAGGTTGTAATTGAGAATTAAACCATGGAAAACACCCATAATCCTTCAGTCTACGACCTGGACATTCACGACATGGACGTTGCGACCTGGACGTCTACGACCTGGACGTCAGCGACCTGCCAGCCCACAACCTAAAAAGTCCCGAGCTCGCAGTCATCAAATGTCCCATCTCATAGCTAAGTCATCATTACTGCCGACCGAAGATGCCATCGAAGGAAAGGAAAAGTCGCCAACATCCCATCCCACAGCTAAGTCATCATTACTGCCGACCGGAGATGACATCGAAAGAAGGGAAAGGTCGCCACGTCCCATCTTACAGCTCAGCCATCATTACTGCCGACCGGAGATGCCACCGAAAGAAGGGAAAGGTCGCCACGTCCCATCTCACAGCTCAGCCAACATCGAAAGAAGGGACAGGTCGCCACGCACACAATAATGTCTCATCGTACAGACCGAAGTCATCGCTGCAACATCAAATCATCATTACAAAACAAGTATCTATTTGTCTATGTAATCTCCTATAAATATTCGGATCAGTTTGAGAGAGAAGATCATTGAATCCTCCCCCAACTTGACCACTCGTCGAACTCATTTTATAAAACAGAGATCTCCGATCTCTCACTTCACAATCCCATTTGACAATCTCACTTAATAATCATCTCTTAAATTCTACCTCAACACTCTATATTTGTTTAGTTCTTTTACACCTTCAACAGTCCGCATCTCGCGATAGACAAATTTCAATAGCAGAAAACGCGGAATGAATTGATCAAATTCGTCGATTAGAGATACGAAACCTTGAAAGTGGATGCGGAGTCAGGCAGTTGAGTAGTTTGAGAAGGCATGAAACCGCCGCCTGCAAAATCGACCTTACCGTCAAACTCGCCTCCGTACATATTTGAGTTCTCTCTGGAAACCCTTATGAAACGTCTGTCGCTTCATCCGAAGTATAATTCGATATAACGCTTGAAGATTTCTGAAAATTTCTCTGCATTTGTGGCAGCAGTTACTCTTACAAAATAATTTATATTCAGATTAAAAGAAGGCCCAGAAATTAAGGCAGGTGATTAGGGCTTTGATGTCTTATGGCTTGACCTTGGTGAATAAAATCGTGAAAGACCCAACCGTATAAGATTGTACGAAAAGAATTAAATTAAAAGAAAGACAATTATATGAAGTTTCGATTTAAATTACAAAAGTAGAAGCTCATAGCCTATTGATATGTGATTCAAATAATAAGACAAACAACAATATTTTCACTTAAAGAAACTCATCAAATATAGATCAACAAGTTCTACGTACAAAACCACAAACAACTATTATGCCTCACGCTATTAAAATAAAGTTGTCAGATATCATTCTAATATTTAAAATTGATAAATATTAAATAATTACTCCCACCCTATCTCATTAATATTTCTTAACAACATATCATAAGCAAAATACTCATTACACATACAACAGATTTCTATAATCACTGTCAAAACATAAGTTATGATAGGTTTACAACCAAACATGTACACAACAAAATAAATTACATTCGGATAATTTGTGCATCAAACTCAACATGTAATTATATCAATTTCTTGCAGGTGCATAAATGTAAAACTGTATATATGGATGAACAAGAAGCTAATTTCACCAAAAAACTGACAATCAAAGACCGGAAACACTTAACCACTTTGGTCACAAGTATGAATCCCAAAATATATAAAGATACAAACATAAAAAATACAATTTTATTTACACTCTTTGACATATTTTAACATATTTTAAAATACAATGCAAGAAAACTACTACTAACTTCAACATTTTCTACTTTGACAAATGCTATTAAAAGCTTCATAAAAATATTCACACTTCTAAACATTATCTTTGATCAGACGGAATAAATAAGTGGACACCAACATTTCAATTTCAAGAACAAAAAGCTTAGATATGATATAAATTATGTTGGAGATGTCTTCTCATTTTTTAATTATATTGTAGTTCTCAGTTTGCAGCCATATATAATATACTTTTAACTAAAAAGAGAATCCTACTTGCTTCGACATCACCCACTCTCTCTATAAATATATCTTCGATATTTGCGATAAAAAAATAATATAACTCAAAACAAAATATATGTACCAATTAGTAAAGGATTTTAAATCAAATAACAAAAATTCATGCCAACAGAAAAACAAACAATAACAAGAAGTTATATATGATACAAAATAAAAATTTAACTAATACATAATAAAAACAATATAACTACAACACATTTGAATATACAATCCGCGCGTAGCGCGGAATAACCCCTAGTGTATTATAATGGCCTCCTAATTATCATCTCAAATCAAAATGATCAAAAATCATATTTGTATGGGAAGTCTGGCCCAAAAAGTTTACTTGGTACTCAGATAATAGACGATTCGGTTATCCCTAGCATTATTCAGAAGGCATTACAAATTCGGGACATACAGTGTGGTAGGATCTCATGACTCGTTGATCCGAGCCCGCTTGGAGCTCGTGGTATCATTGAACCATTGAACCATCGAGTCCATTCTATAGCACTTCGGTGGGCAACGTAAACATCTATAGCGGGGTACCACGATCCGGTCAGCAGGCTCGGATGGTTCAATGGTTCATTCTATAGCATTACTCAGTCTCAATGTGGGAAACGTAATTGGGACACCATAGGTCACAAGAAACTAACAGACACAAAGACTGTAAGGGTAGGAATATTAGCAAATTTGGATAAATCATGAAGCAGAGCGTGAGATTACAAAACCATAAACCTATTCATGTATACAATTGCTCACCGCCGAATCAAGTCAAGAAATAATACCAACGTAAAAGGGAAAAACAAAATTACCAAAACAGAGTAAACTCACAAAACCCAAAGAGTCTAATACATTGGGATCTTAAAGTGGTCTTCACTCAACGAAAATAATACCATGTCAAAGCCCAAAAATTACAAAGACCCATCGAAACATTTACTATTGTTGATGGGTAAAACTTCATAAAACCAAAAAAGAAAAGATAAACAAGGGAACATAAAAAACTTAGTCAAAAAAAAAAGGGCAAATCGCATTAATAGCACAAAAAACATGACTTGTCAAAAATATAGCACCAAAGAAGAAAAATCATAAAAATAGCACAAAAACATGTTTTGTCACTAAATTAGCCCTAACCCTAAATCTTAAATATTAAACCCTAAACCCTAAATACTAAACCCTAACCTTGAATAATAAACCCTAAACCCTAAATACTAAATCCTAAACCCTAAATAATAAACCCTAAACCCTAAATAATTAACCCTAAACCCTAAATTATATAATGCTATAAAAGTCTTTGTAATTAAAATAATGCTAAAAATGTGAATTATTTTTCTTAGTGCTATATTTATGATAAGGTATGTTTTTTGTGCTATTTTATGACTTTTCTCAAAAAAAAATCCACTTAGTGTCTGGCCAGTTAAACAAATGAAACTAATCAAATTAAGCATTAATGCAAACATCAAATAAATACGAGGACTACCCAAAAAATTATAATAAGCAAGATGCTAAAATTCTGGATTATAATCATACAGTTCACCCTAATCCTCTCTGGTTCAGAAATCGAGGAAGCTCGTAGTCTTGCCTCGTCGTCTAGCCTCTCCGGTGTCCAGTCTTCCTTGACAGAGCCGGGGAGGGGTCTCTCCGTCTAGTTCTTGTGTCTTCGGCGTTGGTATCTTCGGTTCCCGTGTCTCCGGCGAGGATTGCAGCAGATATGTCCTCTTCTCCGGCGGTTGTGTGCAGGTGCTTCACGGCTTAGACAAAGGCTTCAGGTGATGGTTAATCTCCGTCAACGTCTGCGTGTGGCCCGTCAGCTTCTTCCTCCGTGTTTTGGTCTTGGTTTAGGCTTCGGTTTCACTGGAGTTGGTTTAGAGGGGTTGATTTGGTTCAGCTCTGGTCTGTTTGTTTCTGCCCAGATAGACTTTGTCTATAAATTTCTGATGAGTAGGATTTTTGTTGATCGTTTGCTTCCGTGGTAGGTTGTGCTTCTGTGCTAGTCCGGGCTAGTATCGCACTTGGTTAGCTTTGTTTTATTTCGGGTTTCATAAAATGTGCTTCTTCCACCGTCTTTTAGTTTAGTTAATAAGTAGTTTTTTCCTAGGTCTTCCATAGTCTATTCGTGTAAGGTTAAGCTCTTGTCATTTCTTGTGGCGATGCATCGTTCTAGATTTAGGCTTTTTAGGATGAAGATTACGTGGTTAGGGGTTTGACTCTCGTTTGTGGTGTCTTGTCTTTGCTATCCTTGTGTTGGGTTTCTCTATTCGCGGTTTCTTCTAACTTGGGGTTTCCTCCGTCTCCGGTTGTTTCTCCTCTCGGTAGCGTCTTTTTGAGCTCTATTATTCCGCGCCTTCGGATCTTCTCCGATTCTATCCATGTTTGTGAGCGGTTCTCGATCTTCTTCTTTGTTAGTAGTTTTCTTTCATTTTATCTTGGTTCTAGTTCGTCTTCGGAGGATTGTTTCCTGCCGGCTTTAGGTTCCCTTAAAACTCTAGTGCTTTCGACTCCCTTATAACACTAGGGCTTTTGTTTCCCTTTAATCTTTCGACCTTTGTTTCCGGTTTTATCTGGCATTGTAATTGTTTAACTCTTTTTATCAATGAATTTCACATGACAAAAAAAAAATCATACACACATTGCCTTTGGCTTATTGGGGTCCCCAAAAAAAATGATACCAATGTAAAGCGGTTAGGTTTAAGCCAAGAGAATTTATGTAAGAGAAAATGCATAGAATAGCACAAAAAACATACATTGTCACAAATATAGCAACAAAGAGAAAAATTGACATATTTAACATTATTTTGGATTGGAAAGATTTTTATACCCTTATATAATTTAGGGTTTATAGTTTATTATTTAGGGTTTAGTATTTAGGGTTAGTGTTTATTATTTAGGGTTTAGGGTTTATTATCTAGGGTTTAGGGTTTAGTATTTAGGGTTTATGGTTAATTTTGTCTTTATCCCCTTTAGTAAATGTTATTTTGGTCAATTTTCCTCCTTGTTGTTATTTTGGTCAGATACCCTATTTTTATGCCATTTTTAAGATTTGCCCTTTATATAAATTGTTCATGTACGGAAACCTATCCCTTTTTAAAATCCAAAAATTTTAAAAAACATAACCCCCACCCATCGTACTCAAGCAACTTAAACTTATATAATCCAATCACAAACCAAAACATAAGACCAAGTGCAGTAACAAATTTACAACAACAAAACCCCGCGCGGGGGCTGGACAAACCTAGTTCTTATAATTCCAACTCAAAGGTTCCAATCTATTTAGTCTAAGTTTTTGCTATGAGGGTGAATTACGATGTCTCTTTTTATTTTTTTCAAAGCTCATGTAATTACTTTTTGCCGGTAAAGATCTAGTCGGCAAGGTTCAATGCAGTGGAAATACGGTGGATCTGAAATTGTGGGTTTGGCAAAGCGGTGAGTGGACTCAGGCCAGATGTCTCATCTGAAAAAAGATTTATTGGGAGACGACATATTTACGTCTGATTTTTCTAAAAACCGAAAAACCAGAAAACAAATATTTTTATGCAAAAAAGTTTAAAATGTTGTGTATTTATTTTATAAAGTGATCTTATATTTAAATGAGTGTAAAGAGATGAGAGAGAGATAGAGAATGATGACTTTTAGTTTCTCACTTTTCTTTTATTGTTTTCGTGTGTCACCATACAAACAAAGAGATACAATATTTATACTGTTATATGGCGGTTAGATTACACCGACTTATATATATTATTATATTACTAATGGATAAATATTTGTTATCTTATCTAATATTCCCCCTTGATTATCCATTTGATGTTACGTACTGCCTCATTAAAAACATTATCATGAAAAAATCCAATGGGATAAAAACCATGAGAAGGGAAAAAGAGTACAGTGACTTAATCTCCCCCTGAAAATGATAGATCTTTATAAATCTCGTAAATGACGCATTCCAATATTTTGAATATATTTTCTGAATGTTGTAGTGGGAAACGCCTTTGTGAATAGATCAGCTGCATTGTCACTTGAGCGGATATACTGGATGTCTACTTCTTGATTTTTCTCGAGCTCTTGAATGTAGGAGAAAAATCTTGGGGGGATATGCTTTGTTATGTCGCTCTTGATATAACCTTCTTTGAGTTTAGCAACACATGCATAATTGTCTTCAAATACTTTCGTTGGTTCTTTGTTCGTAATTATCCCGCTAGCTTCTTGTATATGATGAGTCATAGATCTCAACCATATACATTCTCGACATGCTTCATGAAACACAATTGTCTCTGCATAATTTGAAGACGTGGTGACTAGAGTTTACTTTTGAGAACGCCACGAGATCGCAGTTCCTCCCATTGTAAAAACGTATCCGGTTTCTGATCGAGCTTTATGCGGATCAGATAAATATCCTGCATCTGCAAAAACAACTAGACCAAGCGCAGAATTTCGAGGATAATATAATCCCAAGTCAATCGTACCTCGGAGATAGCGAAAGATATGTTTTATCCCCGTCCAATGTCTCTGTGTAGGAGATGAACTGTATCTTGCAAGCAGATTAGTAGCAAATTCTTTATCTGGTCTGATACAGTTTGCAAGATACATGAGTGCACCTCTAGCACTCATATAAGGTATTTATGGACCTAATATTTCCTCATTTCTTCACAAGGTCGAGATGGATCTTTGTCAGTGACGATTGGAGTACTCAAAGGATTTGCTTTATCCATATTAAAATGTTTTAACACCCTTGTAGTGTAATTTGATTGATGCACAAATGTACCATCTTAGAAATGCTCTATTTGAAGCTCAAGACAAAATTTTGTCTTTCCAAGATCTTTCATCTCAAACTGTTTTTTCATATGAGTTCTTGCATCATTGACTTTCTTTTGAGTTCCAATGATGTTCAGGTCATCAACATAAACATCAATGATCACAAATCATGATGGGGATTTCCTTATAAACACACAAGTGCATATCGCATTATTGATAAATCCTTTTTCAACAAAAATCCGCTTAAGCGATTATACCACATTTGTCCGGATTGTTTTAATCCGTAAAATGATCGCTGTAATTTGACCTCACAAATTTTCTCAGATTCTTCTGGAATCTTTGAACCTTCTGGGATTTTCATATATATGTCATTATCTAGTGATCCATATAGATATGCAGTCACAACATCCATGATGTACATTTCTAGATTTTTCAATGCCGTTAGGCTCATTAAGTACCTGAATGTGATTGCAGCCATTACCGGGGAATATGTTTCATCATAATTGATACATGTTTGGTCTCAAAGGCTTTAAGAAGCTGAATCTGAGATTTGTTGATTGAATAGATGGCACTTGGGCTCTTTCTACTCAACCAGGGATAGGATGGAAGCGTTGGGAAATGAAGTGAACCACAATAGAGGTGAAAGTCTCCTGATAAATCACAATAACTTCTACAACTCGGAATTGGCTCACGAGAAGAAGAAGAAGAGAGGCACAAAGCTTAAGCTATTGAACTGAATTTCTTATTAGGTTAAAACGTGAATGCCTTAGAGGCTACAAGGAGACCTTTATAGCTTAAGTTTCGAAATAACAGAAAAGGAAAGAGTTTAAAACAAGAACTAAATGAAAAATAAAGGATAGAAGTGCAAATCGAGCTCTTTGGTGGTTTGGGCCTAAGAGCTACCTCATTAAAAACCGTAGCAAGGAAAACCACTTGGGATAAAACCTTGCTTAAGGGAAAAAGAGTATAGTCTATGGCCCAAGAGTGATGCATGAGAGGTTGGCCATTGGTTTGGGCTTCAAAAGTGGCCATGTCTTCATATAGGTGATAACCGGATATGTCTTCATTGTTGGATCGGTCTGGTCACCTCCCTTCACGGCTTGGTCTGGGTCTTCTTGGTTCTGAATTGTAGACTCAATGAGCTTGATTTCCATAGCTAGCTTGACCGTATTGCTCTCATGGTTTGCAAGATGGTCAATGGTTCCAATTTGATGATCTCCACGCTTAGAAATGAGCCATGGTGCCTTTGCGTCGTCTGAGTTGTTGGCTTCTGGTCCTAGCTGCTCCAACTGCTCCAAGAACATATTGAACTTATGTTGTATGTTCCTGGTCTTTTTCCTGGTCATTGGTCCACTTGGAACAAATGGTGCAACAATCTCCTTTGACCTAAGTGCATCCGGGTACATGTCCTCATCACTCCCTCCTTCTTCAAGAGGCTTTGTCCTCAAAACTGAATCATCCGCATCAAAAGGAGCTAAGTCAGTAAAATTAAACGTGGATGACACATTAAACTTACCTGGTAGCTCAAGCTTGTAGGCATTGTCATTGATCTTTTCTAAGATCTTGAAAGGACCATCTCCTCTCGGTGCAAGCTTGTTCTTCCTTTTGTTTGGAAACCTTTCTGGCCTCATATGCAGCCACACCCATTCTCCAACTTCAAATGTCACAGCCTTCTTGCCCTTGTCAGCATGTCGTTTGTAATGCTCAGTTTTCTTCTCTAGCCTTTTGGTGAAGTTTCTTGACAAATTCAGCCTTCTCTTCTCCATCCTTGCTGATGTATGCTGCTAGTGGAAGTGGACTGAGGTCCAATGATGTGAGTGGGTTGAATCCATAAACAACATGAAAAGGAGACATAAGAGTAGCCGAGTGACAAGTTCTATTTTAAGCAAATTCAACAAATGGTATAGCCTCAAGCCAATTCTTAAGGTTACTCCCTATTGTTGCCCTTAGAAGGGTGGATAATGTCTTGTTGACAACTTCAGTTTTTCCGTCTGTTTGAGGATGGAACGTGGTGGAAAAGAGATGCTTGGTTCCTAGATTTCTCCAAAGTGTCCTCCAGAAATGGCTAAGGAACTTGGTATCTCGGTCAGACACTATGGTTCTTGGAACTCCATGCAAATGCACCACCTCCTTGAAGAAGAGATCATATGTTTGAGTTGCATCATTGGCTTTGTTGCATGGGATGAAGTGAGCCATCTTGGAAAAGCGGTCCACAACAACAAAGATTGAATCCTTGTTCTTGATCTTGGGCAGTCCTAGCACAAAATCCATGGAAATATCAATCCAAGGGGAAGTAGGGATTGGTAAAGGAAGATACAAACCGTGTGGGTGTGTTCTGGATTTGGCTTTCTTGCAAGTGACACATCTTGCACAGAAAGTTTATATGGTCTTCCTTAGGTGAGGCCAAAAGAAGTGCTCCTTGAGGATGGAATGAGTCTTGTCTACTCCAAAATTCCCCATTAATCCTCCTCCATGTGCCTCACAGGTTAGCAGCTCCCTTAAGGTACCTTGGGGTATGCACAATTTCTTTTCTCTAAAGAGATACCCTTCATGGAAAAAAATAACAACCAAAAGCTCCCTTGCCATGGTTTTTGTAACTCTCTGCAAAATCAGGGTCAGTATCATATAAGGACTTAATGAATTCAAAGCCGAAAACCTTAGCATCCATTGTGGTGATCAAGGCTTGTCGTCTAGATAGTGCATCTGCCACTACATTATCTTTGCCCTTTTTGTACTTGATGTAAGGAAAGGTCTCAGTGAACTCCAGCCACTTAGCATGCCTTTTCTTAAGGTTGTTTTTTCCTCTTAAGTGCTTCAAAGTCTCATGGTCAGTGTGTATAACACACTCCTTAGCAAACAAGTAATGTTGCCAAGTTTCCATAGCCCGGACCAAAGCATATAGCTCTTTATCATATGTGGGATAGTTAAGGGTGGCACCACTCAACTTCTCACTGAAAAAGGCTATGGGTCGTCCTCCTTGGTCAGAACAGCTCCAATCCCCAAACCTGAGGTATCACAATCAATTTCAAACGTTTTAGAAAAGTCAGGAAGAACTAAAACATGTGCATTGGTTAGTCGGTTCTTCAAGCTTTGAAATGCTTGTTCTTGGGCATCGCCCATTTGAACCCCATTTCTTTCTTGATGATGGATGTGAGAGGTGCACCAGGGTGCTGAAATCCTTCACGAACCGTCTGTAGAAGCTAGCCAACCCATGGAAGCTCCGGACTTGCTGACATTTGTTGGGGTTGGCCATTCTTGTATAGCCTTTATCTTCTCTTCATCAACCTGTAGTCCCTGTGAACTAACAACGAAGCCTAGGAAAACAAGTTGATTAGTGGAGAATGTACACTTCTTAGGGTACTCAATACTTGCTCTAAATGTGATACATGGTCAGATATAGATTTGTTGTAAATAAAAATGTCATCAAAATAAACAACAAAAAACCTACTGATGTATGGTCTAAGAACATGGTTCATGAGGCACATGAAAGTGCTTGGTGCATTGGTGAGACCAAATGACATCACAAGCCACTCATAGAGTCCTTGCTTGATTTTGAAGGCTATCTTCCATTCATCACCTTCCTTCATACGTACTTGGTGGTAGCCACTTCCTAAATTAACCTTAGAAAACACATTAGCTCCACTTAATTCATCAAGCATATCATCTAACCTTGGTATTGGATGGCGTTATTTGATGTCGATGTTGTTTATTGCTCTACAATCCACACACATCCGCCAAGTTCCATCCTTCTTGGGCACTAAAAGAACAGGTACAACACATGTGCTCAAGCTCTCCCTAACATAGCCTTTGTCCAGTAGCTCCTTGACTTGTCTTTCTAGCTCCTTGGACTAGGATTCGCCCTATAGGCTGGTCGGTTAGGCAGTGCTGCTCCTGACACAAGATCAATCTGATTCTCTATGCCTCTTAACGGAGGAAGACCGGATGGTATCTCCTCTGGAAAAACATCAGCAAACTGGTCAAGCACTCCTTTGATATCCATTGGAACCGTGGAACCTAAGTCCTCATGTCCTGCACTCAAATACTTCTTAAAGATCATTAGTAATACCGGTTCTTTACAAGTAATGGCCTTAGAGATATGGCTTAATTTGATCAGAAAGTTAGGCCTACACAATGATTCCTTTTCCTTAAGCATCTTAACTTGAATTTCATGTACTTGTGTTGGTGTTAAAGGTGCCAAATTCTACTTTTTCTTATCATGAGTAAAGGAATACATGTTGGTGCATCCATAGTGAATGGTTTCCTGATCAAACTGCCAAGGTCTACCAAGAAGAAGATGGCCCACTTGCATAGGAACCACATCACACAAGACTTGATCAGAATAGCGACCCACACTGAAGGGTACTATCACTTGACCATGGATCTTTAACTCGGCCTTATCATTAACCCATCTAAGCTTGTATGGATGAGGATGTCCTTTCTAGACCGAGTTTAGTGACCATGTAGTCACTAACCACATTGGCACAAGACCCACCATCAATAACCAGATTACATACCTTGCTTTGGATGGTGCATCTAGTGTGAAATATATTCTCCCTTTGAGCAGTCTCATCAGGGTGAACCGTGAGTTTGAACCCTCCTAATGACAAGAGACTATCCATAATTTGGATACTCTATCTCATCAGAATCCTCTTGAGCTTCCTTCTCCTCTTCATCTTGTGATTCATACTCTCCAGCTTCAATAAGAATCATAGCTCTATGGTTTGGACATTCTCTTGACATATGTCCCATGCCCTTGCATCTGAAACAAGTGATATCACGAGTTCTAGATTGATTAGAGGAAGAAGACTTACCTTTCTCTCCACGGTTATGATCATTGGTTTTGAAACGGTTATCAACTACCACTGTCTTGCCCTTGTCTATTTGCTTTGATGGAGCAACATAAGGCTTGGTGTTGTTGTTGTTCCATGGCTGAGCTGGTTTGGAATGGTTGCTCCCCTTCTTCTTGAGGTGTTGCTCAGCTTGAATGGCATGGTGAAGAAGATCCCTTAGGTCATGGTAGGGAAGTTTTTCCACCTTGTGACTGATTCTATCATTGAGTCCATCAAGGAACTGCGCATCAAGGTCTCAACATCTTCATCTATCTCCAGCATGTTCCTCAAGTGCTCAAACTCCTCATAGTACTCTTCCACACTCTTTGTTCCCTGAGACAATTTTCGAAATTTTCTTTGTAAGTTTCTTTGGAAATAAGGAGGAACGTACCTTTTTCTCATATGGAACTTCATTTATGTACATGAGTTAAGTAGTGGATAGTTGTTCCTTCTTCTGTCTGAAACCTCTCTATCTCACCAAGATAAGGCATGTTCAGTGAGTTGGGCTGTTGCTAGAGCAAGCTTCTTCTGCTCAATGTAGTCATAGTATGTGAAGATATGGTCCATGCGTCTCTCCCATTCAAGGTAGGCTTCTGGGTCAACACGGCCAGAAAAGTGAGGTGGTATGAGCTTCAGGTTATGGTTCTTCTGTTCTGGTGGCTCATTCATCTCCTCATCTTCATCTGCCCAGCCTGGTTGCCTTGGACCTCTCCTTCAGTGTCTTTTCTCTTGATGGTTCTGTCCTTGCCCATCAGCTACATGAGGGCCTTGTGGATGGGGTGGAGGCTGTTCCACTCTATCAAGCCTGGCCCCAAGTGCTTGGAACTGTGTTTGCATCTGAGTTTTCATGCTGGTAAGCATGATCATCATAGCCGCAAGAGGCTCGCCCACATCATTGTCTCCCATTGTTTATCACCTAAAAGAAAAGAGCAAACAAGTGAATGCTCGTGTTTAATGATGGAAAACAAACAATTGAGGTTAAATGAGTTTTTATTATATTAAGGTATGGATCAAAAACGTTTTGGAAGAGTTCTTGAAAGTAAAAAGTAAAGATAAATCACAACCGGCAAATCTCTTTAGCAAAAAGGAAAAGTTCCTACTATTGAATCTTCTGCTTCAACCTACTGAATTCTCACTAGAATTCATGTATTGGTTGTTTTCTATGAGTGAACATACAGAAAAGAATCAAAGAGTCGAAACAATCCACAAACTCTTTAGGGTTTTCACATGTTTTGAAATCGGTAAACCATATACCTGATATATCATGGTTTTTACCCATTTTAGACCATGATATAGATGTGTTTTTAGTGTCTTTTGTCTTTGTTTAGAGTCTTTTACAGGTTTAATCAAGTTTGGTGCTAATTGGAGATATTTGGAGCATTTTGGGACTTTTGGGACGTTTTGGCCGAGAGCTGAAGTCACTGTCCGATTTATTGATCATGCATCGACCGACACACCTTGTGCATCGGTCGACACACTAGCGAGATGGGCCGTACGCGTCGGTTTAACAAGTTATAAAGATTTGCAAAGAGGCCCAGAATAGTTCCAGTATTTACACAGAAGCCCCAGCCGAGATTAGGCCTATATATAGAGGATTTTGGTGTTTATTTTACCTAGGCTTTACATTACGCTTTGATACTAATAGCTAAGAGATTTCTAGAGCTTTTGGGGCTGATCTATTTCCTGTATTCACTTATTTTGGAGAAGATTTCGAACCCCTTTATCTATTTAATTTCTTATATGCAATCTATTATTTCTTTGATTATGTTTTCATTAATCATGTCTGAGTAGATCCATAGTTGAGTTTAGGGTTTCTCACATAGGATTTCATGACTTGCTAGACTTGTTCAAATTCAGTTAAGGATTCATAACTATATCTGTTCTTCAATTTAATTGTGCTTAAAGCTAGTTCTAACCTGATCAATTAGAATCTAGATCTTAGGTTGCTAAATACGTCACGGAAGTGGGGTTTAGGAATCTGAACTAATTAAATTGGGCAATTAAACTTTGCGCAAACGGAAGTTTGGTTTAGGATAATTGTGAACATATCAAACTTGGGATTAATGCTAGTTTAATCTGTTAGTTCTCGCAAACGAAAGTTTGGTTTGCTGCACTTACGCTTAGAGAATTATCGCAAAGGAATTTGGTTAATTCTATATATGTGTTTTGAGTTCTAGAACTGTGCTTAATTAGATCCTTGCTGAATGAACTGTCTGCTTGTCTGATTTCCTGAGAATACCCTAGGCTTGACGCTTTTAGTTTATTGCTTCACAACCGTTAATCTCTGCTACTGTTTACTTTCTTGCTTCGCAATTTATTTACTTCACCATCTGCTTATTTCTAGTATTAATCTCTACGTTTCTGTTTCTATTGAGACCAAGTGTCCCTGTGGATTCGATAGCCCTATATACTACTTTGACATTGCTGTTCACTTGCAGTTTAGAATAGGGTAAAACTTAGAACCTATCAAGTTTTTGGCGCCGTTTCCGGGGACTCTTAGAGTCTTCGATAGGACCGAACTTAGGGTTTATACTAGAAATTTTTCTTTTTGTTTTTGTTCTTTTTCGTTTTTATTTTTTGATTTTGCTAACTTTTTCTCTGATTTCTCTCTGTCGCAGGTACGAATTTCGCCTTGCGTCGATCGTTGCATACTTTGCGTCGATCGTCACTAGGCGATTCTGAGATTGAATCGATCGTTGCACTGATAGCATCGATCGTTGCTGGACGATTACAGACAGTTTATGCCAACGCAGAAAACTCGAAGTAATCCGAACTCGAGCTTGCTTAATCTCGGACTAGAGGAACTTGGACGTCTAGAGAGGACTATCAGAAGAGAAAAGAGAGAGAGAATGGTTCGAGAACGTCTGATCTTGATACCAGATGCTGAAGGTACCTTGAGGGACCAAGATAACAACCCGTACAATGCTGCTGGGCATCAGGTTGATGCTGAAGGGAATGTCATCCCTGATCCTCCTGAGCAACAGCAACAGGAGCTGAACCGAAACCAGGGTCAAGGACAGGCCCAAGGGAGAGAGATGGTGGTTCATGAGAGGACACTAGCCGACTACAACAGACCTGACGAGTTTCATGCAAACCGAGCAGCTCTAGTGCTTCCTGCTTTTGAGAGGAATGACTTTGAGGTAAAGACCATCTACTACCAGCTGATGAGACAGATTGCTTTTCATGGTCTTCAAGCAGAGCAGCCTATGGATCACATTGACAAGTTTGAAGACATAGTCACTGGCATGAAGTATGAAGGAGTATGCCCAGACTATCTGTTCCTTAAGCTATTTCCGCACAGTCTTGCTGGAGACGCTAGTGCATGGCTGAGACAACTGGCACCTGGTCAGTATACTACTTGGGCAGCCTTAAAGAGTGAGTTCCTGCGTCACTTTTATGATGATGCGCGCTCGGATCAGTCCAGACAGGACATACTCACCTTCTCCTAAGGAGCTGTGGAGCCCTTGAAGACTGCCTGGATGAGATTTAAGCAGTATCAGCGTGACTGTCCACACCATGGATTCACAGAAGTACAGCTGATTGGTATTTTCTTCAGAGGCATAGATCTCCCTTATCAGACTGCGCTGGATAATTCCAGTAATGCTAATTTCAACACCAGGACTCCTACACAAGCTAAGCAGTTGATTGAGAACCTGATTGGCAGCAACAGTTGCAAGACAATGGATGAAAGGAGGAAGAAATCTGGTGGAACTGTAGAGAATTCTGATATAGCTAATATAAGATCCAGATTGGACACAGTCTACAATCTCCTGACAAGTAAGAAAGCTGTCCACTTTGCCCAAGATGTAGAAGTGATTCAGGCTGAGGAGGAAACTCAGGAAGAAGATGTGAATTTCATAGGAGGTTCTGGTTTCCAAGGTAATAGATTTGGTAATCAACAGGGGAACAGATTCTTCAATGGTGGACAGACTGGTGGTTTTCAGAAGACCTATGGACAAGGTACTCAGAGAACCTATGGATCTACATCCTATCAGACTCCTCCTGCGCCTACAGCCCATGAGAGCAAAATGGAGGCTATGATGGAACAACTGATTGCGAGTCAGACCAAGATTTCTGTGGACTGCAACAAGAAGTTGGACGCTGTCTATGAAGACCTCAATGGGAAATTTGAGTCTCTGAGCACTCACATGAAGCAGTTGGATACTCAGGTAAACCAGATGTCCAGCTCACTGAAGGGAAAAGGAGTGGCAGACACTCATGTTAAGGCCTGGTTTGTGTGCATTAATGATGGATCTCACCTAGGTGAAAGATTTGAGCTAAGTACAGCTGAGTTGGTGACAGAACAGGAATTTTTGGATATTTGTGAAAAACTCTCGGGTGAAATCTGCTGCAGTGCGTCGATCGATGCAACATCTGTGCCGATCGATACACCAGTCGGGATGGCAACGATCGACACACCCTTAGTGTCGGTCGTTGCAGGGCGTGAACAGACAGAACCTTCGGATGATAACAGCATAGATGCTGACTTGGAGCTTGATCGCCTATTCAATGGAGCCTCTGAGATTACTCAACAGGAGATCTACGAGCAGATCTTTAGACAACACTCCTCAGTGTCTGAAGTGATTAGGCAAGAGATTGAAGAACTGAAGAAATTAGAAGGTATTGGTGAAGATTTGGAAGAAATTCCAACTTATGATGATCCACCTTATCATCCATGTGTGCAAAGGTACCTGAATAAGATGTTGCCCCTGGATGATGATCTGAAAGACTGGGTGATAATAGTTCCTCAGCATATTAGTGATGTTCTGCTAACTAAGGTCCCGAAGAAGCTATCTGATCCTGGAGTCTTTGTGCTGGATTGTTCTATCTTTGAGGATAGTTTTAGACGTTCTCTGTGTGATTTAGGAGCTGCTGGAAGTTTGATGCCTTACTCTGTGGCAGAGAAGCTGGGTATGCTGGATTTTACTCCCACTAGGACTTCTCTTGTCCTAGCTGATCAGTCCATACGAGTTCCTGAAGGACTCCTTATGGACATTCCGGTGAGAGTTGGAAACTACTTAGTTCCAACAGACTTCCTTGTGCTGAGATATGACTGTGATCCGGATGAAGCATTATTGCTTGGGAGACCCTTTTTGGCTACAGCAGGAGCGTTGATTGATGTTAGGAACAACTTGATAGACCTCCATCTGGGAGATGAACCACTGCACTATGAGATGGATAAGCTGCGAAAGCCACTGATAGATGGGCAGACATTCACCATAAGGGACGCAGATTTTGAGCAGCCTGATCATACCATGGTTATAGATCCTGGAGCACATTTCACTCCATCTTTTCTTGGACAAGAGCATTCCGCAACAGCCTACTCACCACCTTGGATGAGGAGACTTGAACAGAGACAGAAAAAGTCTCTGTCAGGACCTCCTGGTACTTGAAAATTCCCATCCGTCCGGTCAAGCTATTGACCTTAAACAAGCGCTGGGTGGGAGGCAACCCACCATTAGGTACTGGTGTTTTTCTACTTAATTTTTGGTGTTTTTGTTAGGATTTTACGTTTGTTTTTGTTTCTGGTGAGTTTATGTTTGCAGGTCTCGGTTAAATCGCAGTGCAACGATCGACACACTTCTGTGTCGATCGTCCCAACACGAAAGGAATCGCATTGCAGCGATCGTTGCGGTCCTGAGCAACGATCGACTATACACGAAAATCGCCAAGTAACGGTTGATGCACTCAGTGCAACGATCGATGCTCGGCGACAGAGGTAACCCGACAGACATAATTTCACCATTTCAATTTTTAATTTCTTTTTACCGATCCTTCGCTGGACACTACTGGGGACAGTGTGTCTTAAGTGTGGGGGAGGTGCTACTGACTTTTGTTTTCTGTTTTCTTAAGAGTCAGTCCGTTTTTCAAAAAATTTTGTTTTATTGAGTCAAAATTGTTTAAGTAAGAAACTACGATTTTCTGAGAAGATTTACAAGACTTGCAGGAACTTAAGTAACCATTGGGATGAAGTTGGAGGATCTATCTATGACTATTAGAAAACCCCATCACAGATCAACCTACTGGGAACACCCACATCACTTCAGGTATCAGAGGATCCTTTACTGACTTCAACCTTAATACTGACTTAGATTTCTCACCTAAGGGCTTGGTATACTTTGTGTCGGATTCCCTTGTTAGTTCTGACACAGCCTGTAAACCTGTCCTATTTAGTTCTCTTCTCCCCTTCTGTAAAGTAAAAAAAATAATAATAATAATAAACTGAGGATGAGTTAGTAACTCCGAAGTGGTCATGGGAATAGTAGCAAACACTATTATCTCTCATGTGATCCATGGAATGTGTCCAAAGTACACCCCATAACGGGAAGAACACTGATAAAAAAAATAAAATGATACCCAGTGGGGAAAAATCAGTTGTTAAAGAAGGGAAAGAGAAGAAAGGGACTAGAGAAAGATAGTATGGTGGTCTAGATATGATAAGGTAAGAATCCATGTGCCCTTTGATCGATAATCCTTAGGTGAGACCGCACTTAAATACTTGCAGAAGTCAGTAGGGAGAATTTGAATGCTTGAATGTGATTGTGGAGTTTTACCTAGGACAGTTGCTAAGTGTGGGGGAAGTACATTGTGGTCTTGATATCCTGTGATTGATTCTTGCAGTGGTTTACTAAGGGGAATCTGAGTATTGTAGCTTCTAGGATGAAATGAGTTTCTGAAGAGTTTTCAAACCTCTTCACCATGTTTTAGTTCTATGTTTTGCTTGAGGGCAAGCAAAGGCTAAGTGTGGGGGAGTTGATATATCATGGTTTTTACCCATTTTAGACCATGATATAGATGTGTTTTTAGTGTCTTTTGTCTTTGTTTAGAGTCTTTTACAGGTTTAATCAAGTTTGGTGCTAATTGGAGATATTTGGAGCATTTTGGGACTTTTGGGACGTTTTGGCCGAGAGCTGAAGTCACTGTCCGATTTATTGATCATGCATCGACCGACACACCTTGTGCATCGGTCGACACACTAGCGAGATGGGCCGTACGCGTCGGTTTAACAAGTTATGAAGATTTGCAAAGAGGCCCAGAATAGTTCCAGTATTTACACAGAAGCCCCAGCCGAGATTAGGCCTATATATAGAGGATTTTGGTGTTTATTTTACCTAGGCTTTACATTACGCTTTGATACTAATAGCTAAGAGATTTCTAGAGCTTTTGGGGCTGATCTATTTCCTGTATTCACTTATTTTGGAGAAGATTTCGAACCCCTTTATCTATTTAATTTCTTATATGCAATCTATTATTTCTTTGATTATGTTTTCATTAATCATGTCTGAGTAGATCCATAGTTGAGTTTAGGGTTTCTCACATAGGATTTCATGACTTGCTAGACTTGTTCAAATTCAGTTAAGGATTCATAACTATATCTGTTCTTCAATTTAATTGTGCTTAAAGCTAGTTCTAACCTGATCAATTAGAATCTAGATCTTAGGTTGCTAAATACGTCACGGAAGTGGGGTTTAGGAATCTGAACTAATTAAATTGGGCAATTAAACTTTGCGCAAACGGAAGTTTGGTTTAGGATAATTGTGAACATATCAAACTTGGGATTAATGCTAGTTTAATCTGTTAGTTCTCGCAAACGAAAGTTTGGTTTGCTGCACTTAGGCTTAGAGAATTATCGCAAAGGAATTTGGTTAATTCTATATCTGTGTTTTGAGTTCTAGAACTGTGCTTAATTAGATCCTTGCTGAATGAACTGTCTGCTTGTCTGATTTCCTGAGAATACCCTAGGCTTGACGCTTTTAGTTTATTGCTTCACAACCGTTAATCTCTGCTACTGTTTACTTTCTTGCTTCGCAATTTATTTACTTCACCATCTGCTTATTTCTAGTATTAATCTCTACGTTTCTGTTTCTATTGAGACCAAGTGTCCCTGTGGATTCGATAGCCCTATATACTACTTTGACATTGCTGTTCACTTGCAGTTTAGAATAGGGTAAAACTTAGAACCTATCAATACCAAAAAGAAAAGTTTGTTCTTAAGGGTTCTTTGCTTCAACTATCCAACTTCTCCACTGAAAAGAAGGTTGGCTGTACTCCTTAAGTGAGTATGCAAGAGGTTACAAAAGAATCAAACAAAGATCTAAGGTAGTTTTTTGTTTTTTTGTTTTTATAAAACTTAGAAACCGATAAATCTGAAACTATAACTAATAAGCAATTGGAATCTAAACTTAAACTTAAACTCAAACAGAAGCAAAAAAAAGACAAATATATGAAGTTTACACAACCTGGTCAGAATCTTCAGCTCTGATACCAAAAATGATATATGTTTGGTCTCAAAGTCTTTAAGAAGCTGAATCCGAGATTGGTTGATTGAATAGATGGCACTTGGGATCTTTCTACTCAACCAGGGGTAGGATGGAAGCGTTGGGGGAATGAAGTGAACCACAATAGAGGTGAAAGTCTACTGATAAATCACAATAACTTATACAACTCGGAATTGGCTCACAAGAAGAAGAAGAAGAGAGGCACAAAGCTTAAGCTATTGATCTGAATTTGTTATTATGTTAAACCGTGAATGTCTTAGAGGCTATAAGGAGACTTTATAGCTTAAGTCTCGAAATAACATAAAAGGAAAGAGTTTAAAACAAGAACTAAATGAAAAGTAAAGGATAGAAGTGCAAATCGAGCTTTTTGGTCGTTTGGTCCTAAGAGCTACCTCATTAAAAATCTTAGCAAGGAAAAACACTTTGGATAAAACCTTGATTAAGGAAAAAAGAGTATAGTCTATGGCCAAGAGTGATGCATTAGAGGTTGGCCATTGGTTTGGGCTTCAAAAGTGGCCATGTCTTCATATAGGTGATAACCGGATATGTCTTCATTGTTGGATCGGTCTGGTCACCTCCCTTCACGGCTTGGTCTGGGTCTTCTTGGTTCTGAATTGTAGACTCAATGAGCTTGGTTTCCATAGTTGGCTTGACCGTATTTCTCTCACGGTTTTCAAGATGGTCAATGGTTCCAATTTGATGATCTCCAAGCTTAGAAATGAGCCATGGTGCCTTTGCGTCTTTTGAGTTGTTGGCTTCTGATCTTAGTTGCTCCAAGAACATATTGAACTTGTGTTGTATGTTCCTGGTCTTGTTCCTGGTCATTGGTCCACTTGGAACAAATGGTGCAACAATCTCCATTGACCTAAGAGTATCCGGGTCCATGTCCTCATCAATAATCGATTCCCGGTCTTTGAGAAAACCCTTGTGCTGCCACAAGTCGTGCTTTATATCTAGTGACTTCATTATTTTCGTTTCTTTTTCTCACAAAGATCCATTTACATCCAACTGGCATTACATCTGCAGCTGTAATACTAACTGGTCCAAAAACATTTCTCTTATTAAGGGAGAGTAATTCATATCTCATGGCTTCTTGCCATTTCTCCTAATCGGGCATTTTCTGGCACTCCGATATGGACCTTGGATCGGGATCATCATTATCATTATCAATGTCTTTGGAGTTTGAAAAGAAGAATGTTCCATCCACATCATCAATTTCATATCTAATCCATATTTTTCCATCATGGACATAATTAATGGAAATCTCACACTAATTTGTATCATGCTCGACTTCGAGGCTTTTCTCTTCATCCGGTTCTTCATGACCTCTTCACAAATGTCTTCTGAACATTTTTCATGATGCGGTTCCTCTTGAACCTTTTAATTTTGTTTTCCCAACTTCTTTTTCTTTCGGGGATTTTTATCTTTAGAGTTCAATGGTCTCCCCCTTTTTTAACTGAACCTTGGGTTCATTAGCAATGCTCCCATCACTTCGTTCTTTTGGAATTTCAACTCTAGATGGAGCATTTGCAGCAAGTATATATGATTTGGTCACCTTCTTTGTATCTGTAAATGCGTCTGGTAACTGATTTGCCATACTTTGTAAATGTATAATTTTCTGAACTTCCAACTTGCGTTGATTAATAGGAGGATCAAGATAAGCCAAAGATTTTGTACACCATGTGATATCTTTTGATGATTCTCTCAATCCTCCCCCTAATGCGGGGAATTCATCTTCATTAAAATGGCAATCACCAAACCGTGCTGTAAACATATCACCGGTTTGTAGTTCCAGGTACCTTATTATACTTGGTGATGTATACCCGACATATATCCCCAATCTCCGTTGCAGCCCCATTTTTGTTCTTTGCGGTGGTGCTATAGGAACATAAAATGCACACCCAAAAACTTGGAGATGGGATATATTAGGTTGTTGACCAGATGTCAATTGTAATGGGGAATATTTATTATATGCACTTGGTCTTATCTGGACCAATGCAGCCGCATGTAATATAGCATGTCCCCATACATAAATTGGGAGTTTTGTTCTCAATATCAATGGTCTTGCAATCCACTACAATCGTTTTATTAAACTTTCAGCCATGCCATTTTGTGTATGCACATGCGGTATTGGATGCTCAACATCGATTCCCATTGACATACAATAATTATCGAAAGCTTGTGAAGTGAATTCACCAGCGTTATCAAGCCTTACTTTCTTAATGGGATAATAAGGAAACTGTACTCTCAACGTGATTATTTGGGAAATTAATCTTGCGAATGCCGTATTTCTTGTGGTCAAAAGACACACATGTGACCATCTACTAGATGCGTCAACTAATATCATAAAATATCGAAACGGCCCGCATGTTGGATGAATAGGTCCACATATATCTCCATGTATTATTTCTAAGAATAATGGGGATTCATTCCCACTTTTGCTGGTGATGGCCGAGTGATGAGTTTCCCTTGAGAACAAGCATTACATGGAAACTCTCCCGACTGAAAAATCCTTTTGTTTTTCAATGGGTGACCACTAGAATTTTGCACAAATCTTTTCATCATTACTGATCCTGGATGTCCTAACCTTTCATGCCATACTTTAAAGGTATTGAAAACCTCTTGGTTTAATATAGTATAGGATTCAATAATGTTTATTTTTGTGAAATATAATCTGGAGGCTAACATCGGTAGCTCTTCCAATATATATTTTTTTAGACGTAATGTATAGGTATTAAATGCCATTCTTATCCATAGTTTCTATGTGATATCCATTTTCTACAGATATCTCGGAAACTTATCAAGTTTCTGTGAGATTTAAGGGAATATAATGCATTATTTGTCTCAAACTTAGTTCCCCTTGGCATTGAAAAATTGGCTTCAACAGAGCCTAGTATTAGTTTTGCATTACCAGATATGCTGCTCACGCTTTCAGCGGAGTCTTTGATTTTTAGACAGGAGAAATATCGTCTATAGTATGTGTCGTAGCACTGTCTGCTAGACATATATCTCCATCATGATTCTCAATATGCGACATCTTCTGTGTCATAAGAAAATGATATATTTAAAGATCTTTTATATTATAATAAAAGCATATTACACAAGCTTATTAAAACTACTAATAGGTTTTGTTACAAAAACATATTAGACAACATGAAAACATTAAGATTTATTATATATAGTATCCTTGGCAACTCATTTACGGTTCATCGACGAGGAAATCTGTGAAATCCAGATGAGTGTCCTCATTTATGCCGCTAAAGGAAGGGCCGGCTTCATCATTGATGAAGTTGGTTTCAACATTATTGAATGTGGCCTTTTGTGATGCTTGATACAGATTGACGAAGTGCTTTGGTGTGCGGCATATATGTTCCCAATGCCCTTTCATGCCGCATCTGTAACAAGTATTATTGGTTGGATTCTTTATGGCACGACCACCTTCATTTATCTGAAACATCTTCCTTGTCCACGTCCATGATATCGTCCACGACCTCGACCGCGGCCTCTGCCGCGTCCATATCTTCGTCCACGATAGTTATCATTATTTCTGGATGCTACGACATTCTCTTCAGGGAATGAAGCTAATCCAGTTGGACGAGTCTGATGGTTTAACATCACGAGTTCATTGTTTTGTTCAGCTACAAGGAGGACTTGCATCAATTCCAAGTACTGGGTGTAATCTTTTGCCCGGTATGTTGCTGCAAGATTACATTTCCAGAATGGAATGTGGAGAGTGTTTTATCAATCATATCATAATCACTTATGTTTTCTCCACATAATGCCATTCTGGCAGTAATTCCGAACAGCGCGGAATTATATTCTTCAACATTTTTGTAATCCATGTATCAGAGGTGCAACCAATCGTATTTGGATTTTGGTAAGATCACATATTTTGATGATCGAACCTATCTTTGAGTGATTTCCAGAGATCCGATGAATCCTCCTTCGTGATGTATTCATTTTTCAAATTATCATGGAGGTGGTGGCGTTAAAACACCATGGCCTTAGCCTTAGCCTCTTAACGACGGATCAATGGATTCTAGAAGACCATTTGATCTCAGACGCCATTTTGCATCTGATGTCCATGTCATATTATTTTTGCCAGCAGCATCAAGGACAATGATTTCGAGCTGTGCCAAGTTCGCATTATCTCTATTTGATTTAAACATTTTATTAAATTTTATATTTAACAGAAATATGGTAAAATTAAAATGCAGTCATTTAAAAGCATAAATATAAATACAAAATTTAAATGCATAATTAAAAAGTAATATTAAAATAATTGAAGAGGCAACACCTACCATAAATTCAAGGAGGAGGCATAACTTCTCACTCCAAAATATGATCTTATGAGACATAGTGTACCATGTGATCATGATCGTGGAGGTATAGTCTACCATATTGATAAGGAGGAAGCTTACCCTACCACTCTATAATTATGATCTGAGGAGACATAGTCTACCATGTGATCATGATCGTGGAGGCATAGCCTACCATAACGATCGGTTCGGAGAAGGCAGTGCTTATTTTTCCGAAAATAATATATGAACGGAAATATAAAAGATATATTTTCCGTAAAATAAATTAGTCATAATTAAACCTTACCTTTTTGGCATAGGAACGAATCGAAAGACGGTCGTGCTAATAATGTACTGTGGATTTATTTTATAAAGTGGCCTTATATTTATATGAGTGTAAATAGATGAGAAAGAGAGAATGATGACTTTAGTTTCTCACTTTTTTCCTGTTTGTCGTGTGTCACCTTACAAAGAAAGAAAGACCATATTTATATTGTTATAAGAGCTCGAACAACGGGGGTTTTTACCCAAGTTTCTTAAGAAAAAAAAATATAAAATATTGTGTGGGTCCCACGTGGACCCCACACAATAGTTAACAGTCGGTTCCTTAAAATCCTTATCTAAGGATCGCTCCTTATACTGTTCCGACACGTGTCGCCGTGTTATTGGTCCGTTTTTTTTTTAATTTTCTTTTTTTTTTAGGATCCAAAAAAAAAAAAATTAAATTTTTTTTTAAGAACCCCAATGGGATTACACCATTGGGGATGCTCTAAGGCAATTAGATTACACCGCTTATCTATATATATATATATATATATATATTACTAATGGATAATTATTTGTTATCTTATCTAATATTAAAAAAACTTTAAGAAGTAAGAAAAGATATAAATACTGAGCAAGAGAGATGAAATAGGGCTGGACATAACTATTTCTTACTCGGCTTGTACTCCCTATTTGACCCGTATTTAGTTTGAAAAGGCAAGCACTTGTTATGATCAAACCGGATAATAAGTAACCAAAATTTATTACTTGCAAGTACAAGTCAATTATTAAGTATTGAAAAAAATATCTCTACTCAGTTTGTTTTACTCATACAAGTTTTTTTCTTCAAATATTCAATATATATAATAATTTTCTAAAATAAAATTCAATTACATTAAACGTTAAAGTAAATTTTAAGTAAGTAAAAATTGATATAAATAATTAACAAGTAACTTGCAATTAATTCTCAAGTAATTTTTAAGTAATTTGTATTTAATTTCAAATAATTTGCAAATAACTTTGTAATATTTCACAAGTATCAAATAATAAAAAGGAGCAAGTAACTTGTAAGTATGTAGTTTTTTAACAAGGATACAATTTTTTAACAAGTATTTAAAATTTAAAATACTCATTTTTAATAAGTCAAATATAAGTCCAAAATTTTATTACTCATACAAAGTAAGTCAAGTAGCAAGTATATCGAAAATGGCAAATACTTGCCTTCTGCCCACCCTAATGAAAAGACTGGGAGGAGCCAAAGAGGTTGACTTCAGTGAATGTAGACACGGATACGTGGAAACCAATAGCCTCACCCACACGTGCGCTCAGTCATCACAATCACAACTATATGTATACCTCAATGACAATTCGGAAAAAAAAAGATATATGATTGATTTTCACAAAAGCATCTCCAATGAGACTCAATTTTATCTTCAAAAGTCATTTTTTAGCTTAAAATCATCTTAAATAGCACTTTATATCTCACTTAAAAATGGCCCCGAATAGTTTAATCACTGGGTTACTATAAATAAATTTCCTAAATTATTATATCAACTAGAGATTGAAGTCCAAGCTCTTGTGGTCAAGTGGTTGGGGACGGGTCTTGGACGCTAACAAGTTCCGGGTTCGATCCTCCTTCCATGCGAAACTAAGTCACATTTGTTTAAGGACACCCACATGGATATGGGCCTTGCTTTAGGGGCCCATTTGAATACCCGGAGAGAGGGTCTATCCATGGGCTGCACCTCCCCTTGGGGATTAGTCTGAGCCCTTTCATAGGCTCGGGATACCCCCAGGTTAATCAAAAAAAAAAACTAGAGATTGAAGCCTCTGCGCACGCGCGGAGTGGTATATTTTTTAGTTTCTACTTTTTTATGATTTTTATTTTTTTACCGTGGTTGTTTGCTTTATGATATTGTACTCATAATTTAATGTTCTTACACTTCTTGTGCTCGCTCACTTGATTAACGGTGAGGTATATGTTTGGATTATATTTTTGTTGGTTTTAAGAGGTGGATGCAGTTAGGCATGTGCATCTAATTTTCTTAGCTAATTTGGGTTCCTCTATAAAAAAAAATTTCGTTCTCCAAGCGTTAGTGTTTCCGGATGCTACAATGTATATTTTTTTGTAAAAGTTTTAGGAGACTATTTTGTATGAATGTCTATTTCGCTTTGTTTTTTAATCTCCTCAAACTCCCAACCTGGTTATTTTGGTTAATGAGTATATGTGGAAGCCTTTAATAACGTTGATGAACCTTTCTCCCGTGTTCTTTTATAAATAGTTTTGGTTTTTATTGTTCACTAAAGAGTTCAAATTTTCTTGAGGGAGAAGCCGAAATATTAATGTTTTGATGACCGTTTTCTAAACTCATTCAAAGTGTTTCTAATAAATAAATTTATTATATGGTTTTGAGAATACACTTACTTTCAATTATACATTGTTTAAAGGCTTCCAAAAAGTAGTAGTAGTAAAAAAAGAAAAAGGAATTAGTAGTTATAAGTATACAACCAGTGGGTACGTAAGTTTATAATATGTTATGTTTTAAAATATTAATGATTGATGAACCTATTAAAAATTTTCCTTGTGGAACTCAAATTTGGTCAAAGTTTTCCTAGAGAAATCTTGAGCCAATCTCTTCAACTCTCCTATGATGCATGATTTGCCACGGTAGAAAACCCCTACAAACACAAAACAAAGATAAATTACATTACTGCTAAACGCGAAATCTTCTATATAACATAGTTATGGAACTATTGTAATGATCACATACAAACTCGTTGATTGACGTGGTTCACCGTGACATGCTTGAAAACGCTGGGCCAATCGGGTCTAGCGAAATGGGTTCGGACCCGAGTACCCGACACGATGTCAATGATGTTCTTGGCATAGTGCAATGACTGCAACAATCGTGATTAGTGATGACCTCGCGTCTCCTTTCTCATACACGCTTGTACATTAATTATGTAGCTCAATGATCCCCTTACTATCATACTCAGCTACCTTTCTATTTCATTTTTTAATAGTTATTTCCATGAACGAGATAAACCAACTCAAAAATACAATTTGTGGTTAGTGATGTAACTGTAAAGAGGTGTAGGGCTACCTGACAACCCCAATCACATTTGGTGGGGACACATTTGCTGCAACGCAGAGAGTTTCCGTAATGGTGGCCTTGCAGAGGGAAGATGCTTCCTGAGACTGGCAGTGAATTGAGTTTGTAAAAGGTTTCTTCAATGTGAGTTGACTACTCAGTTCGATAAACAAATGTTTGTGCAGATGGTTGACAATTTGAGGGTACATGTTCTGGAGGCCTACCGCAGGATCTAGGGCTAGTTTTGGAGGAGTCCGAGACCTTATATTCTTCCAGTCAACTCCCATAAAGAAAGGGTGTCTCTTAAGGGCATCATAACCTTCTGACCCAACAGCTGGTCTTCTGCTTGGATCTGTATCCAGAGAGAACCTGACGGTAAAACAGTTAGTGCCAAATCATTTGACTGGTGACAATAGATTATGATGTATCTTACCAGCAGCCGGTCGATGAGGTCTCTTGCTACTTCTGAAAAATGATTTGGGAACTTTATATCTCTGGCTATAATTCTTTGTAAAATCAGCTATTCACTTGCATCTTTGAATGGAGAAGTCCATGAAAGCATTTGGTAGAGAATGCAGCCGAGAGCCAAAGATCATTTCTGTTTGAATGTTGTTTGACAAAGTAAGGGTCGTTGTAATAAACAAAAGCAAAAGGCTAATTACGAAACCAAAAAAAAACTCTTACCCAAAAGTTGCTGAGTTGAGAACTTCTGGAGGAACATATGCAGCAGTTCCGGAAAAAGTGCACGCCTTGTCGTCTGTATACGTCACCAGTTTATAGAGACAGGCTTAAACCAGAATCTGACAATAGTTGTCGATTACACCTTAAGCTCAGAAATTTCAGAAAGGATTATGGACGGTCATATTACCATAAGCTGCATTAGGAAGTACTGTGTTCCGGCTATCCTGCGTCGGCTTTACACTTCCAAAATCCACAATCTTGATATGCCCATCTGAAGTCAGCAATAGATTCTCCAGCTACAATTTCAAGGGAAAAAACAGTTTTAGCACTGCCATTGTGAAGGCCATAAAAGATAAGATAGTGGAAAGACGTGTTACCTTAATATCTCGATGTATCAGTCCCATATTATATATATACTCAAGAGCATCCACAACTTCTGCAGTGTCGAGCCGAGCTTCATCCTCGGAGAGCCTACCTTTCTGGGGCACAAAAACACAGAAAGAACAACGGAAATATGTTGTTCCCATTGTCAAATACCAAAAAATCAATATCCTAAGGTTTTGAGATCATCTTACTCTAGTCGAAACGGAAAACAATCAATTACAGACAGTAATAGAATTGGGATGCAGCAATCACAAAGCAATGAGCCATTGCTTTGAATAATAAAAACGTACATAGTGAGTATGAGTCTTGAAAAGTGAAGAAATTTTTGATGATCACATGATGTTCAAGTTGATCAAGAACAATCCTCTGGAGTTTGACATAAGTTGTTTTGTTCTACTTGGTGATGAATTTTTTTTTGTCCATAATCTTTAAGGCATACACAGTTCCAGATTCCTTCTTCTTTGCCCTAACAACCTAATCCCTTCTTCTTCGAGTTATGTTGTCGTAGCTTTAGCCTATTCCGTCTCTCTTCCCTCTTCTCTCGATTGATTCACTGCAATTTTCAAGAGAGTTTTCAAGAGAGGTAAGCATTTCTTCTTTATCTATCATGTTCCCCTTCTCTTTACACTATCTTCTCCCTCTTCCTTTACTATGTTACCAAACTGCTCCATGTTCATATTCCTCAATATGGAGCTAGCACGACATGGAGAATTGAGAGTTAGAAGAGTGAAGATAAATGACAGACGCCGATAGCTTTTACCTTTCCACCGAGGAGGCCATCGCTCTCCATCCCTGAATGTCCTCTGACTGTTTCCCTCACTCTGATTTCAAGTATTCATATAATTTAAAATTAAAATTCTTTTGACAGTAACTTCAATTAATTTTGATAAATAGTTATACCATTACATACACACATATAGACAAATATCTCTCCCTCCGATGGATTCCCCAAAACTACCGTACTCTCTCTCCTCCTCCTCTTCAACACGATTCGCCTCCTCCGCCGTAAAACCTCACCGGAAAAACCTATGATCCTGTATCTGCATCCTCATCATCATCTTCATATCCTCCATTCTACTCCTCCTCTTCACCCTCAACATCTGCGCCACTGTGTGCAAATCCTTACACAACCACCGCAACACACCGCAGCAGTCCCCTTCCTCCGGCGATCCTCCTCCGCCAGTATCTCAGATCCGTATCGCATGAGCTCGGCTCACGCTTACCACTACGATTGCTGGTCATGACTCAAATCCGACTCAAATCCGACTCAGACAATTCCTCGTGCTTTTAAGCAAATCACATTTATGACGATTATAATGTGTTAAACTTTTGATCTTAACTCTGTTTTCTCTCTGTTTTTCTTTTGTTGGAACACTTAGCTTTATGTTCCAACACACTCGTACTCTTTTATCACAGTGGAACTCTCCCTCTTTGTTTCTCTGTTATTATTTTCACTAACACTCTTTTTCATTCATTCTTACTACTTCTTACAATCGGTTACACTTACAACTTATAGCAGCTTCTACACTTACTCTAATCATGATTTCTTGTTTCTTTTACCACTACAGTCCTCTAGCTACTAGCTTATTCTTACACACTCAAGCTGATCACTATTACACCAACTCTTCAACCACTCCTTAAACAACTTTTAGACTTTTGACTTAGTTAGCATACTAGCTAACTAAAGACTTAACTTGACTAACCAATTGCTCTTATTATTCTTGATATGTAACTTCTTGTTACACAATCCAGCTCTTTGTTGACTTCTCTTTTGTGTCGTTGACTGTTGCTTCTTCCTCTTCATTTTCTCATTGTTTTCTTCTGTCTTGATTGCAGGAGACTAATCAAGGAATCAACACTCAACACTCTCTCTTGATTCCTTGATTACAACTTCGGTTCCACCTCAAGGGTTTAAGCTTTGTTACCTTAGTTGTGTCTTTGCTTGTTCTTGCGCTTGTTGGAGAAGATCTCATCAACACTTCTGCATAGCTTCTTGGTAAGGTTGATTTCTCGCTCTCCCTCTTTCTCTGAGTGTTCATGACTTCAGTTTCTTTTCTTTCAAGTTTCTTTGCTCCCTCTTGAACAGTTATCTTCACAATCTCTGCTGAGTTTAGATTTTCCTTTTTCTGCAAGTGTCCTGCTGCGTGACATGTTTCCCTCTTGCTTTGAGTCTTTGCAGGTTCAATTTCTTCACCCCTTTTAATCTCCACAGCTCCCTCTTTTGATGATGAGCCTCTGATCTTCAAGTCTTCCTTTGTGCTTGTAAACTTGTTGCAAACAGCCAGCTTTCTAGCTTCTTTGTTGTTTGTTTGAATCTTCTGCACTGACTTGAAGTTTGTCTCATCCTTGTCCACTTTCTCAGACTTCCCAAAGTTGAAGCCTTTGTGCTTTTGTTCTTGTACCATCTTCACTTTTTCATGTGTCTTGTCTGCATTTTCATCAAGTCTCTCTTGAGCTTTGCTTGATTCTTTACTGCTAGATTCTCCAATTTGCGCCAAATCCTTCTTGCTCTGAGTTGAGCTTTCTTTTCTTTGATTGGTGTCTCCCTTGATCACCATTTTATCCAGTTTGGTTCCTTGAACCACTTCATTGGTTTTCTTATACTCATTTTTCTTTTTTTCAGTCTCTGTGCTCCTCTGGTTCACACCATTGATCACTGACTTCTTCTTCTGACACTCCACAGGTTTGTATTCAGCTGCAGCCCCTTTTCCATTCTTCCATGATGTACTCATCTCTAGTTTTGATACTTCAGCGTATCCTGCTCCTTGTTCACAAGATTCAGTCTCTCTAGTTGATGTTGTCAAAGTAGTCTTCTTGCTTGAGGGTAGATGAAGATGAAAGCTCTTCTTGACCATCTCTACATCAGCCATCTTTCTCCCAGCTGGATCATGAATGATGCAGTTCCTTTGCGTGAAGGTAATGGAATAACCATTTTCAATCATTTGTGAAACGCTCAACAGATTCTTGGCGATTTTAGGAACTAGAAACACATTTCTAATGATTCGTTTTCCCTTCTTAGTCATTACCTCAATGTCACCTTTTCCTTTTGTCATCAACACAGTTCCATCACCAACTTTGATTGGAACATTGAATCTGGTGTTGATTCTGGTGAAAAGCTCTTCATTTGAGGTCATGTGGTTTGTGCAGCCACTGTCAATGAGCCATATGTTTTCTTCAAGGAATTTTTCATCTTCTTGCCTTGCAGAGAACATGTGATACTCCTCATCTTCATCATCATCTTCTTCCTGAGTTGCTTGAGCTTGTTCTTGCCTCTTGCTTCTGCAATCTCTTGAGAAATGGCAAGGCTTTCCACAGTTGAAACAAGTTCTGGTGTCTCTGTTTCTGTTGAGTTCATGCCGGTTTCTGTTGAAGTCAGGATTGTTAGTTCCATGCTTGAAGAAACAAACATCCTCATTATGATTGTCTCTTTTACAGTAACCACACCATCTCTTTTCTCTGTAGTTTGTCTGACTTGAGCTTCCCTTGTTCCTGTCTTCCATATTCATATTTTTGAACCTAGCTTGAAAGGCACCTTCAGTTTCTTCTTCATCTTCTGGAAAGTATTTCTTCTCATGTGCTTCTAGAGATCCAACCAGTTCAGCATATGTGACTGTTTTGAGGTCTTTGGTTTCTTCCATCAATGAAGATAGGGGTGCATAGCTCTTTGGCATTGAGGCCAGCATCCTCACCACCATATCAAAGTTGGATCTACCTTCTCCTAGAGCCCTCATTTGATTTGCCACTGCCTGAATTCTATCTGAATAGGTTTTGACCTTTTCTCCCTCCTTCATTTTCAGATTCTCAAAGTCTCTTCTCAAAGACTGCAGCTTAACCATCTTGACCTTTTCATTACCTTGATAGGAATATTCCAGAAGTTCCCAAGCTTGTTTTTCAGTTGTTGCTGAGAGGATCTTGTCAAAGACTACATCTGCTACAGCATGTTGAATGATTTGCAGAGCTGATGTATCTTTGGTCTTGAGAGATCTCAGGTTTGCAGTCTCCTTTGCATAGTCTCCAGCTGATGTTTCAGGAGATTTTGGTAGAGGTTCAGGTACTCCATCTTTTACAACCTCCCATAGCTCTTTGTTCATCAGAGTTGTGCGCATCCTTGCTGCCCAGAACTCATAGTTCTGTCCATCAAACACAGCCACAAGTTGGGATGATTGCAGGTTTATCGCCATCAGTCTTCTCTTCTTTATTGCTCTCTTTTGTTCTGCCTTCTTCGGTTCTTCTTTTCTCTTGCTTGAACAGGCTCCACAGATCAAGTCAGCTCTGGTACCATGTTAAACTTTTGATCTTAACTCTGTTTTGTCTCTGTTTTTCTTTTGTTGGAACACTTCGCTTTATGTTCCAACACACTCGTACTCTTTTATCACAGTGGAACTCTCTCTCTTTGTTTCTCTGTTATTATTTTCACTAACACTCTTTTTCATTCATTCTTACTACTTCTTACAATCGGTTACACTTACAACTTATAGCAGCTTCTACACTTACTCTAATCATGATTTCTTGTTTCTTTTACCACTACAGTCCTCTAGCTACTAGCTTATTCTTACACACTCAAGCTGATCACTATTACACCAACTCTTCAACCACTCCTTAAACAACTCTTAGACTTTTGACTTAGTTAGCATACTAGCTAACTAAAGACTTAACTTGACTAACCAATTGCTCTTATTATTCTTGATATGTAACTTCTTGTTACACAATCCAGCTCTTTGTTGACTTCTCTTTTGTGTCGTTGACTGTTGCTTATTCCTCTTCATTTTCTCATTGTTTTCTTCTGTCTTGATTGCAGGAGACTAATCAAGGAATCAACACTCAACATAATGAATGGTCAAAGAGAAACTAAAAAGACTCACATTCGTTGATGAACTGCTTCTCATTGACGATTTAAGATTAATGATTGGGACCCCACAAAACAAAACAAAAAACTAATGACGTGGATAGGCTAGGAGTTATTATATATATGATGTAAAAGGAAGATGACGTGGACACTTTAAGAAAGGGGAGAAAAAATGTCCCATTATATATACTAGGAGAGAACCCGCGCAAATGCGCGGATTTTGTTTTGTTATTTAAATATTTTATATATTTTAAATATTAATATTTTATATTTTTTTTACAGATTTGTAATTTTTTTATGATAATAATAATTTGAAAAATAACATTCACTCACAAACAATATTACTTTAAATTATATGTTTTACAAGTTTTAGTTATCAATTTTCATGAATTTTCTTCTTTGGAATTTTTATTTCCTTCAACCTTCTTATTATTTTTTAAAATTTCCATCCATTATTTAAAATATATGTACTTGTTACATTTTCAGTCATTCAGATCCTAATAGTATAATAATAGTTTAATATTGTTTATCATTTTAAATATCATTAAGTTATGAATATATTTTATTGATTTCATTTAATTTTTTATTTTTATATTATATATTTGTGTCTATTATCATTGTATCTCCTTTTATCATATTTTCATTATATTTCTATAGTTATTATTTTCATTAGTTATTATTCTTTGTTATATGGTTTTTCTTCTAATTTTCCATTTATTTTTAAAAAATCATAATTGCATATTTATTTTTAGTTTTATAATTTGGTATTTTCACTTATATTAATATTTATTTATATTCGAAATTAAATTTTAATTTTAATTAATTTTATATTTATATTTAATGATTTTAAATAATCATATTTAAATTAAATAATTTATTATAGAATTATTTGATTTAATGATGATGTGGAAAATATTTTAGTGACGTGGACCAATAAGGGGAAGGCTGACGTGTCAACGCTGGAGAGCCTCCCCTTCTCTCATTATATATAGGATTTAATGATGATGTGGAAAATATTTTAGTGACATGGACCAATAAGGGGAAGGCTGACGTGTCAACGCTGGAGAGCCTTCCCTTCTCTCATTATATATAGGATATTTGTTTCTATTATCATTGTATCTCCTTTTATCATATTTTCATTATATTTCTATAATTATTATTTTCATTAGTTATTATTTTTTGTTATATGGTTTTTCTTCTAATTTTCCATTTATTTTTAAAAAATCATAATTGCATATTTATTTTTAGTTTTATAATTTGGTATTTTCACTTATATTAATATTTATTTATATTCAAAATTAAATTTTAATTTTAATTAATTTTATATTTATATTTTATGATTTTAAATAATCACATTTAAATTAAATAATTTATTATAGAATTATTTGATTTAATGATGATGTGGAAAATATTTTAGTGACGTGAACCAATAAGGGGAGGGCTGACGTGTCAACGCTGGAGAGCCTCCCCTTCTCTCATTATATATAGGATGATGTATAATAATATAAGAAAATCACAACTCACTTGTAAATAGCTTTTTAATAAAATATTTTGAACCAGAATATGACCACCTTCGAAACCCAATTAATTCACCTAAAATTAAATAGATCAGAAAATTGTAGTTGATATACAAAGGCAATGTGAATATGAAATCGGATTTTCCAAAACCTGTATAGAAATGACCAAACCGGCCCGAGTTAATATCGGTTTGAAATTTTCTAAACAACATCAGTCCATAAAGAATCTAAACCGTTAAAAATCTACTTTCAGTCAATGAAAATTAAGAAAAAACGAAAAAAATATAAATCTATTAAAAAACTCCCACAAACTTTTCAAATTTGTTCTTAAATGGCTTTTACATCATTGGGGGGTTCGAAATCTCTATTATAATAGCAGGACACTCTCTCCATTGAGTGTTTCCACGTGTCTTTTTATTTATTAAAATATTGGGCCTCTAAGATTTGTGTCTCTTACTGATAATAAACGCGCCTTGATTATTTTCTAGCCCACAATCAAGCGTCTGACGTCTTCCCCTTAGAGCATCTCCAACCTCACACTATTTTCTACACTAAACTCTATTTTAGAGTAAATTCTTCTCCAACCCTACTCTATATCTCACTTTAAAATAGTGTAAACCTATTTCTTATACTATTTTCAGAGTAAACCTATTTCTTACTCTATTTTAGTGTTAAACTTTCTTATTTATAAAATGGTCATTTAACTTAAAATAAACAACATGAAAAGTACTCAAATTTAAGATAAACAACACAAATAAATATAACACACCAAAATTATAACTTAAAAATCCGGTAACCCGCTTCCGGGTCCTCCAAGTTCGCTAAAGTACTGTCCGAACGAAGTAAATGAAGGATCTCTCTGTTGATTTCGTTGTTGATCACTCCGCTTTTGAAAAATCCGTGTTTGCTCTGATTGAATAAATGCCCGAATATTTGGATCTTGTATGGAATTCAAATCACAAAATAAATTTTTTTTCCCTCCTTGAACTCTTTCAAAGCATAATTCCTATTTTGAATATCCAAATGATGTTGTCTTTGAGAACTTGTATTCTTTAATTGCTCCAAAATTTTCATATTTCCTTCTTTTAAGGTATTGATAACCCCGGTTGTTTGATCACCAAGTTTTCTTTTCATTTTGAATTTTTTTATCCCACTTGGTCGTGGAGACGATGACCCGCCAATAGTCTAATCATTGACATCTAAGTTTTGAGTAAATGAAGACAAACTTGGAGATATTTGCGTAGAAGAATCAATGGTAGGATTTTCGGACTCTAAAGATGTGTATTCATTACCACATGGGATTGATATGCGTTTCGCAGGGATGACACCATCTTTGAACTTTTCAAAGTTCTTAATAATATTCCAAAGATGATCAAATTTCAACCGGATTTGAACTTTGGATCTTCTCTTAGCATTAATTTGGCTTGATTAAACTACATACCATTAAAATTAATATTTTATTAATAAATGAAATGAAGTAAATTTACAAATTTATATATTAATACTTGCACTATCATCATTTGAAGCACCACTTGGACGTCGATTTTCACATTGTTTGATGCATGCATGCAACTTTTTTGTTGCCTTCTCAATAGTTTGAACTCGAGCTTGCATTCATCTTTTTGAACGTTCACTCCAAGTTTCGTTTTTCCCATTCTCGTAACCTTTGGCTGATGGTATATATCCAAAATGGTCTACCATAGTACAAACTATTCATGAGCCAGCAGATCGAAAGAAAAGATTTTTTTTTGCTACACAACAAGAAGCCTGTAGGAAAGATGTAGAACATGCATTTGGAGTTCTCCGATCAAGTTTTGCTATTTTGAAAGGACTGGTATGATTTCGGAAAAAGAATGTGTTACATGACATAATGACTACATGTATAATATTACATAATATGATAATTGAGGATGAGCGTGATCTCGATGCACCAATTGAAGCTGGAAGAGAAGCTCCACCCCCGCCAGTTCAAGTGGCAGAGAATGATAATATTCGATTCCAAGTGTTTCTTGGTTGATTTAGAGAAATCAAAGATAGAGAAGCTCATTTTTCACTTCGAAATGCTTTAATCAATTATTTGTGGAGAAAATATAGTAATGGTGATATTTAAACCAAAAACTATTAAATTTTATTATTTTATATGATGTAATGTTTTTTTATTGAATAAATGTTTAATTTAAATAATTTTATAATATAGAAGTTGTAGTATTATAATTTATGAAAAATTTGCAAAGAATAAATAAATGAGGTTGAATTGTAAACTTTATAAACAAAAAGTATTAGTAGTAAAATAAAGATTGAATATACTTAGAATATTTCTTTTTTATAGTAGAAAATAGAGTTGTACTTTGGAGAGAAACTCAACTCTATTTTAGTGTCACTCTATTTTAGTGTGAAATATAGTGTTTTAGAGCATCTCCAACCCCACACTATTTTTCACACTAAACGCTATTTTAGAGTAAATTCTTCTACAAACTCACACTATATCCCACTCTAACATAGTGTAAACCAATTTCTTATACTATTTTCAGCGTAAACCTATTTCTTACTCTATTTTAGTGTTAAATTTTTTTATTTTTAAAATGGTCTTTTAACTTTTAAATATTTTATTTATATCTATAATACATAATAAGTTTAATAATTATTTATAATAAAATCATTATTAAATTATTAAAAATACTGAAATAAAAAAATATCAAAACTTAAAATAAACAACATGAAAATATTCAAATTTAAGATAAACAACATAAATAAATATAAAACACGAAATTATAACTTAATAATCTGGTAAGTCGCTTCCGGTTCCTCCAAGATCGCTAAAGTATTGTCCGAACGAAGTAGATGAAGGATCTCCCTGTTAATTTCGTCCTTGATCAATCCGCTTTTGTAAAATCCGTGTTTTCTCGGATTGGATATGTGCACGGATATTTGGATCTTGTATGGAATTCAAGTCACAAAATAAAATTTTATTTTCCTCTTGAACTCTGAACTCTTTGAAAGCATAATTCTTATTTTGAATATCCAAATGTTGTTGTCTTTGTGCACTTGTATTCTTTAGTTTCTCCAAGAACTTCCTATTTCCTTCTTCTAAGGTATCGATAATCGAGGATGAGCGTGATCTCGATGCACCAATTGAAGTTGGAAGAGAAACTCCACCTCCAAAAGTTCAAGTAGCAGAAGATGATAATATTCGTTCCAAGAGTTTCTTGGTCGATTTAGAGAAATCAAAGATAGAAAAGCTCTTTTTTACTTCGAAATACGTTAATCGATCATTTGTGAGAAAAATACACAAATTGTGATATTTAAACTAAAATCTATTATGTTTTATTATTTTATATTATGTAATGTTGTTTTTTCATTTAATAAATATTTAATTTAAATAATTTTATAATGTATAAGTTATGATATTATAATTTTAGAAAATTTTACAAAAAAATAAGTGGGGATGAATAGTAAACTTCATAAATAAAAAGTATTAATAGTAAATAAAAATAGAATATACTTAGAATATTCTATTTTTAGTGTGGAAAATAGAGTTATACATTGGAGAGAAATCCAACTCTATTTAAGTGTCACACTATTTTAGTGTGAAATATAGTGTTTTACATTGGAGATGGTCTTACATTGAAGATGGTCTTAGAGCATCTCCAGCCCACACTATTTTCTACACTAAACTCTATTTTAGAATAAATTCTTCTCCAACCCTACTCTATATCTCATATAAAAAAGTGTAAACTTATTTCTTACACTATTTTTAGAGTAAACTTATTTTTACTCTATTTTAGTGTTAAACGTTTTTATTTATAAAATGGTCATTTGACTTTTAAATTTTTTATTTATATCTATAATAAATAATAATTTTAATAATTACTTATTATATAATTATTATTAAATTATTAAAAAATACTGAAATACAAAAATACCAAAACTTAAAATAAACAACATAAAAAGTACTCAAATTTAAGATAAACAACACAAATAAATATAACACACCAAAATTATAACTTTAAAATCCGGTAACCCACTTCCGGGTCCTCCAAGATCGCTAAAGTACTGTCCGAACGAAGTTGATGAAGGATCTCTCTGTTGATTTCATTGTTGATCACTCCGCTTTTGTAAAATCCGTGTTTGCTCGTATTAAATAAATGTATGAATATTTGGATCTTGTATGGAATTCAAATCACAAAATAAAATTGTGTTTTCCTCCTTGAGCTCTTTCAAAGCATAATTCCTATTTTGAATATCCAAATGATGTTGTCTTTGAGCACTTATTCTTTAATTGCTCCAAAATTGATTATTTCCTTCTTCTAAGGTATTGATAACCGCGGTTGTTTGATCAGCAAGTTTTCTTTTTATTTTGGATTTTTTTATCCCACTTGGTCGTGGAGACAATGACCCGCCAATAGTCTCATCATTGACATCTATGTTTTGAGTAAATGAAGACAAACCTGGAGATATTTCCGTAAGAGAATCAATGGTAGGATTTTCGAACTCTAAAGATGTGTATTCGTTAACACATGGGATTGATATGTGTTTCGCAGGGATGACACCATCTTTGAACTTTTCAAAGTTCTTAATAATATTCCAAACATTATCAAATTCCAACCGGATTTGAACTTTGGATCTTCTCTTAGCATTAATTTGGCTTGATTAAACTATATACCATTAAAATTAATATTTTATTAATAAATGAAATGAAGTAAATTTACAAATTTATATATTAATACTTACAATATCATCATTTGAAGCACCACTTGGACGTCGATTTTCACATTGTTTGATGCATGCATGCAACTTCTTTGTTGCCTTCTCAATAGTTTGAACTCGAGCTTGAATTGATCTTTTTGAACGTTCACTCCAAGTTTCGTTACCTCAATGACAATTAGAAAAAGAGATGTATGATTGATTTTCACAAAAGCATCTCCAATGAAACTCAATTTTCTCTTAAAACTCAATTTTTAGCTTAAAATCATCTTAAATAGCACTTTATATCTCACTTAAAAATTGCCCCGAATAGTTTAATCACGCAGTTACTATAAATAAATTTCCTAAATTATTATATCAATATATAATAATATAAAAAAATCAGAACTCACTTGTAAATATCTTTTTAGAAAAATAGTTTTGAACCAGAAAATTATGACCACCATCGAAACCCAATTAATTCATCTAAAATTAAATAGATCAGAAAAGTATAGTTGATATAAAAAGGCAATGTGAATATGAAATCGGATTTTCCAAAACCTGTATAGAAATGACCAAACCGGCCCGAATTAATATCGGGTTAAAATTTGCTAAACAACATCAGTCCATAAACAATCGTTAAACAACATCTCCAACCCCACACTATTTTCTACACTAAACTCTATTTTAGTGTTAAACGTTTTTATTTATAAAATTATCATTTAACTTTTAAATATTTTATTTATATCTATAATAAATAATAAGTTAAATAATTACTTATTATATAATTATTATTATATTATTAAAAAAATATTAAATTACAAAAATACCAAAACTTAAAATAAACAACATGAAAAGTACTCAAATTTAAGACAAACAACACAAATAAATATAACACACTAATATTATAACTTAAAAATCCGGTAACCCGCTCTCTGTTGATATTGTTGTTGATCACTCCGCTTTTGTAAAATCCGTGTTTGCTCGGATTGAATAAATGTTCGAATATTTGGATCTTGTATGGAATTCAAATCACAAAATAAAATTTTGTTTTCCTCTTGAACTCTGAACTTTTTCAAAGCATAATTCCTATTTTGAATATCCAAATGATGTTTTCTTTGAGCACTTATTCTTTAATTGCTCCAAAAATTGCTTATTTCCTTCTTCTAAGGTATTGATAAACGCGGTTGTTTGATCATCAAGTTTTCTTTTCATTTTGAATTTTTTTATCCCACTTGGTCATGGAGACGATGACCCGCCAATAGTCTCATCATTGACATCTATGTTTTGAGTAAAAGAAGACAAACCTGGAGATATTTGCATAAGAGAATCAATGGTAGGATTTTCGGACTCTAAAGATGTGTATTCGTTACCACATGGGATTGATATGCGTTTCGCAGGGATGACACCATCTTTGAACTTTTCAAAGTTCTTAATAATATTCCAAACATTATCAAATTCCAACCGGATTTGAACTTTGGATCTTCTCTTAGCATTAATTTGGCTTGATTAAACTACATACCATTAAAATTAATATTTTATTAATAAATGAAATAAAGTAAATTTACAAATTTATATATTAATACTTACAATATCATCATTTGAAGCACCACTTGGACGTCGATTTTCACATTGTTTGATGCATGCATGCAACTTCTTTGTTGCCTTCTCAATAGTTTGAACTCGAGTTTGAATTGATTTTTTTGAACGTTCACTCCAAGTTTCGTTACCTCAATGACAATTAGAAAAAAAGAGAGATATATGATTGATTTTCACAAAAGCATCTCCAATGAGACTCAATTTTCTCTTAAAAACTCAATTTTTAGCTTAAAATCATCTTAAATAGCACTTTATATCTCACTTAAGAATGGCCCCGAATAATTTAATCACTCAGTTACTATAAATAAATTTCCTAAATTATTATATCAATGTATAATATATATATGATGTATAATAATATTAAAAAAACCAGAACTCACTTGTATATAGCTTTTTAGAAAAATAGTTTTGAACCAGAAAATTATGACCACCTTCGAAACCCAATTAATTCACCTAAAATTAAATAAATCAGAAAATTATAGTTGATATACAAAGGCAATGTAAATATGAAATCAGATTTTCCAAAACCTGTATAAAAATGACCAAACAGGCCCGAATTAATATCGGTTTGAAATTTGCTAAACAACATCAGTCCATAAAGAATCTAAACCGTTAAAAATCTGCTCTTAGTGAACGAAAATTAAGAAAAAACGAAAAAGAGAATTTAAATCTGTTAAAAAACTCCCACAAACTTTTCAAATTTGTTCTTAAATGGCTTTTACATCATTGGGGGTTCCAAATCTATATTATAATAGCAGGACACTCTCTCCATTGAGAGTGTCCACGTGTCTTTTTATTTATTAAGATATTGGGCCTCTAAGATTTGTGTCTCTTATTGATAATAAACATGCCTTGATTATTTTAAAGCCCACAATCAAGCGTCTGACATCTTCCCCTTAGAGCATCTCCAACCTCACACTATTTTCTACACTAAAATCTATTTTAATGTAAGTTCGTCTCCAACCCTACTCTATATCTCATTCTAAAATAGTTTAAACCTATTTGTTACACTATTTTTGGAGTAAACCTATTTCTTACTCTATTTTAGTGTTAAACTTTTTTATTTATAAAATGGTCCTTTAACTTTTAAATATTTTATTTATATCTATAATAAATAATAAGTTTAATAATTACTTATTATAAAATTATTTTCAAATTATTAAAAAATACTGAAATACCAAAATACCAAAACTTAAAATAAACAACATGAAAAAACTCAAATTTAAGATAAATAACACAAGTACATATAACACACCAAAATTATAACTTAAAAATCCGGTAACCCGCTTCCGGGTCCTCCAAGATCGCTAAAGTACTGTCCGAACGAAGTTGATGAAGGATCTCTCTATTGATTTCGTTGTTGATCACTTCGCTTTTGTAAAACCCGTGTTTGCTCAGATTTAATAAATGCACGAATATTTGGATCCTGTATGGAATTCAAATCACAAAATAAAATTGTGTTTTCCTCCTTGATCTCTTTCAAAGCATAATTCCTATTTTGAATATCCAAATGATGTGGTCTTTGAGCACTTATTCTTTAATTTCTCCAAAAATTGCTTATTTCCTTCTTCTAAGGTATTGATAACCGCGGTTGTTTGATCAGCAAGTTTTCTTTTCATTTTGGATTTTTTTATCCCACTTGGTCGTGGAGACGATGACACGCCAATAGTCTCATCGTTGACATCTAAATTTTGAGTAAATGAAGACAAACCTGGAGATATTTGCGTAGGAGAATCAATGGTAGGATTTCCGGACTCTAAATATGTGTATTCGTTACCACATGGGATTTATATGTGTTTCGCAGGGGTGACATCATTTTGAACTTTTCAAAGTTCTTAATAATATCCCAAACATGATCAAATTCCAACCGGATTTGAACTTTGGATATTCTCTTAGCATTAATTTGGCTTGATTAAACTACATACCATTAAAATTAATATTTTATTAATAAATGAAATGAAGTAAATTTACAAATTTATATAATAATACTTGCACTATCATCATTTGAAGCACCACTTGGACGTCGATTTTCACATTGTTTGATGCATCCATGCAACTTCTTTGTTGCCTTCTCAATAGTTTGAACTCGAGCTTGAATTCATCTTTTTTAACATTCACTCCAAGTTTCGTTTTTTCCATTCTCGTAACCTTTGCTGATGGTATATATCCAAAATGGTCTACCATAGTGCAAACTATTCACGAGCCAGCGGATCGAAAGAAAATATTTTTTGCTACACAACAAGAAGCATGTAGGAAAGATGTAGAACGTGCATTTGGAGTTCTCCAATCACGTTTTGCTATTGTGAAAGGACCGGTACGATTTCAGAAAAAGAATGTGTTACATGACATAATGACTACATGTATAATATTACATAATATGATAATTGGGGATGAGCGTGATCTCGATGCACCAATTGAAGCTAGAAGAGAAGCTCCACCCCCGCCAGTTCAAGTGGCAGAGGATGATAATATTCGATTCCAAGTGTTTCTTGGTTGATTTAGAGAAATCAAAGATAGAGAAGCTCATTTTTCACTTCGAAATGCTTTAATCAATCATTTGTGGGGAAAATATAGTAATGGTGATATTTAAACCAAAATATATTAAATTTTATTATTTTATATGATGTAATGTTTTTTTTTTGAATAAATGTTTAATTTAAATAATTTTATAATACAGAAGTTGTAGTATTATAATTTATGAAAATTTTGTAAAGAATAAATAAATGGGGTTGAATTGTAAACTTTAAATAAAAAGTATTAGTAGTAAACAAAAAGATTGAATATACTTAGAATATTCCATTTTTATAGTAGAAAATAGAGTTGTACTTTGGAGAGAAACTCAACTCTATTTTAGTGTCACTCTATTTTAGTGTCACTCTATTTTAGTGTGAAATATAGTGTTTTAGAGCATCTCTAACCCCACACTATTTTTCACACTAAACGATATTTTAGAGTAAATTCTTCTCCAAACCCACACTATATCCCACTCTAAAATAGTGTAAACCTATTTCTTACACTATTTTTAGCGTAAACCTATTTCTTACTCTATTTTAGTGTTAAATTTTTTTATTTATAAAATGGTCCTTTAACTTTTAAATATTTTATTTATATATATAATACATAATAATTTTAATAATTATTTATTATAAAATCATTATTAAATTATTAAAAATACTGAAATACAAAATATCAAAACTTAAAATAAACAACATGAAAAATATTCAAATTTAAGATAAACAACATAAATAAATATAACACACGAAATTATAACTTAATAATCTGGTAAGTCGCTTCCAGTTCCTCCAAGATCGCTAAAGTACTGTCCGAACGAAGTAGATGAAGGATCTCCCTGTTGATTTCGTCCTTGATCACTCCGCTTTTGTAAAATCCGTGTTTGCTCGGATTGAATATGTGCACGGATATTTGGATCTTGTATGGAATTCAAGTCACAAAATAAAATTTTGTTTTCCTCTTGAACTCTGAACTCTTTCAAAGCATAATTCTTATTTTTAATATCCAAATGTTGTTGTCTTTGTGCACTTGTATTCTTTAGTTGCTCCAAGAACTTCCTATTTCCTTCTTCTAAGGTATCAATAATCGAGGATGAGCGTGATCTCGATGCACCAATTGAAGTTAGAAGAGAAAATCCACCTCCAAAAGTTCAAGTAGCAGAAGATGATAATATCTGTTCCAAGAGTTTCTTGGTCGATTTAGAGAAATCAAAGATAGAAAAGCTCTTTTTCACTTCGAAATACGTTAATCAATCATTTGTGAGAAAAATACAGTAATAGTGATATTAAAACTAAAATCTATTATGTTTTATTATTTTATATTATGTAATGTTGTTTTTTTCATTTAATAAATATTTAATTTAAATAATTTTATAATGTATAAGTTATGATATTATAATTTTAGAAAATTTTACAAAAAAAATAAGTGGGGTTGAATTGTAAACTTTATAAATAAAAAGTATTAATAGTAAATAAAAATAGAATATACTTAGAATATTCTATTTTTAGTGTGGAAAATAGAGTTATACATTGGAGAGAAATCCAACTTTATTTTAGTGTCACACTATTTTAGTGTGAAATATAATGTTTTACATTGGAGATGGTCTTACATTGAAGATGGTCTTAGAGCATCTCCAGCCCACACTATTTTCTACACTAAACTCTATTTTAAAATAAATTCTTCTCCAACCCTACTCTATATCTCACTATAAAAAAGTATAAACTTATTTCTTACACTATTTTTAGAGTAACCCTATTTTTACTCTATTTTAGTGTTAAACGTTTTTATTTATAAAATGGTCATTTAACTTTTAAATCTTTTATTTATATCTATAATAAATAATAATTTTAATAATTACTTATTATATAATTATTATTAAATTATTAAAAAATACTGAAATACAAAATACCAAAACTGAAAATAAACAACATAAAAAGTACTCAAATTTAAGATAAACAACACAAATAAATATAACACACCAAAATTATAACTTTAAAATCCGGTAACCCGCTTTCGGGTCCTCCAAGATCGCTAAAGTACTGTCCGAACGAAGTTGATGAAGGATCTCTCTGTTGATTTCATTGTTGATCACTCCGCTTTTGTAAAATCCGTGTTTGCTCGTATTATATAAATGTACGAGTACTTGGATCTTGTATGGAATTCAAATCACAAATTAAAATTGTGTTTTCCTCCTTGAGCTCTTTCAAAGCATAATTCCTATTTTGAATATCCAAATGATGTTGTCTTTGAGCACTTATTCTTTAATTGCTCCAAAATTGCTTATTTCTTTCTTCTAAGGTATTGATAACCGCGGTTGTTTGATCAGCAAGTTTTCTTCTCATTTTGGATTTTTTTATCCCACTTGGTCGTGGAGAAAATGACCCGCCAATAGTCTCATCATTGACATCTATGTTTTGAGTAAATGAAGACAAACCTGGAGATATTTCCGTAGGAGAATCAATGGTAGGATTTTCAGACTCTAAAGATGTGTATTCGTTACCACATGGGATTGATATGCGCTTCGCAGGGATGACACCATCTTTGAACTTTTCAAAGTTCTTAATAATATTCCAAACATTATCAAATTCCAACCGGATTTGAACTTTGGATCTTCTCTTAGCATTAACTTGGCTTGATTAAACTACATACCATTAAAATTAATATTTTATTAATAAATGTAATGAAGTAAATTTACAAATTTATATATTAATACTTAAAATATCATCATTTGAACCACCACTTGGATGTCGATTTTCACATTGTTTGATACATGCATGCAACTTCTTTTTTGCCTTCTCAATAGTTTGAACTCGAGCTTGAATTGATCTTTTTGAACGTTCACTCCAAGTTTCGTTACCTCAATGACAATTAGAAAAAAAGAGATATATGATTGATTTTCACAAAAGCATCTCCAATGAGACTCAATTTTCTCTTCAAACTCAATCTTTAGCTTAAAATCATCTTAAATAGCACTTTATATCTCACTTAAAAAGGCCCCGAATAGTTTAATCACGTAGTTACTATAAATAAATTTCCTAAGTTATTATATCAATATATAATAATATAAAAATCAGAACTCACTTGTAAATAGCTTTTTAGAAAAATAGTTTTGAACCAGAAAATTATGACCACCATCGAAACCCAATTAATTCACCTAAAATTAAATAGATCAAAAAAGTATAGTTGATATACAAAGGCAATGTGAATATGAAATCGGATTTTCCAAAACCTGTATAGAAATGACCAAACCGGCCCGAATTAATATCTGGTTGAAATTTGCTAAACAACATCAGTCCATAAAGAATCTAAACCGTTAAAAATATGCTTTCAGTGAACGAAAATTAAGAAAAAACAAAAAAGAGAATTTAAATCTGTTAAAAAACTCCCACAAACTTTTCAAATTTGTTCTTAAATGGCTTTTACATCATTGGGGGTTCGAAATCTATGAGAGTGGCCACGCGTCTTTTTATTTATTAAGATATTGGACCTCTAAGACTTGTGTCTCCTACTGATAATAAACAGGCCTTGATTATTTTAAAGCCCACAATCAAACGTCAGACGTCTTTCCCTTAGAGCATCTCCAACCCCACACTGTTTTCTACACTAAACTCTATTTTAGTTTTAAACGTTTTTATTTATAAAATGGTCATTTAACTTTTAAATCTTTTATTTATATCTATTATAAATAATAAGTTAAATAATTACTTATTATATAATTATTATTAAATTATTAAAAATATTAAAATACAAAAATACCAAAACTTAAAATAAACAACATGAAAAGTACTCAAATTTAAGATAAACAACACAAATAAATATAACACACCAAAATTATAACTTAAAAATCCGGTAACCCGCTTCCGGTTCCTCCAAGATCGCTAAAGTACTGTCCGAACGAAGTTGATGAAGGATCTCTCTGTTGATATCGTTGTTGATCACTCCGCTTTTGTAAAATCCGTGTTTGCTCGGATTGAATAAATGTACGAATATTTGGATCTTGTATGGAATTCAAATCACAAAATAAAATTTTGTTTTCCTCTTGAACTCTGAACTCTTTCAAAGCATAATTCCTATTTTGAATATCCAAATGATGTTGTCTTTGAGCACTTATTCTTTAATTGCTCCAAAAATTGCTTATTTCCTTCTTCTAAGGTATTGATAAACGTGGTTGTTTGATCAGCAAGTTTTCTTTTCATTTTGAATTTTTTTATCCCACTTGGTCATGGAGACGATGACCCGCCAATAGTCTCATCATTGACATCTATGTTTTGAGTAAAAGAAGACAAACCTGGAGATATTTCCGTAGGAGAATCAATGGTAGGATTTTCAGACTCTAAAAATGTGTATTCGTTACCACATGAGATTGATATGCGTTTCGCAGGGATGACACCATCTTTGAACTTTTCAAAGTTCTTAATAATATTCCAAACATTATCAAATTCCAACCGGATTTGAACTTTGGATCTTCTCTTAGCATTAGTTTGGCTTGATTAAACTACATACCATTAAAATGAATATTTTATTAATAAATGAAATAAAGTAAATTTACAAATTTATATATTAATACTTACAATATCATCATTTGAAGTATCACTTGGACGTCGATTTTCACATTGTTTGATGCATGCATGCAACTTCTTTGTTGCCTTCTCAATAGTTTGAACTCGAGCTTGAATTTATTTTTTTGAACGTTCACTCCAAGTTTCGTTACCTCAATGACAATTAGAAAAAAAGAGATATATGATTGAATTTCACAAAAGCATCTCCAATGAGACTCAATTTTCTCTTAAAAACTCATTTTTAGCTTAAAATCATCTTAAATAGCACTTTATATCTCACTTAAAAATGGCTCCGAATAGTTTAATCACTCAGTTACTATAAATAAATTTCCTAAATTATTATATCAATGCATAATAAAAAAAAATCAGAACTCACTTGTATATAGCTTTTTAGAAAAATAGTTTTGAACCAGAAAATTATGACCACCATCGAAACCCAATTAATTCACCTAAAATTAAATAGATCAAAAAGTATAGTTGATATACAAAGGCAATGTGAATATGAAATCGGATCTTCCAAAACCTGTATAGAAATGACCAAACCGACCCGAATTAATATCGGGTTGAAATTTGCTAAACAACATCAGTCCATAAAGAATCTAAACCGTTAAAAATCTGCTTTTAGTGAACGAAAATTAAGAAAAAACGAAAAAGAGAATTTAAATCTGTTAAAAAAACTCCCACAAACTTTTCAAATTTGTTCTTAAATGGCTTTTACATTATTGGGGGTTCCAAATCTATATTATAATAGCAGGACACTCTCTCCATTGAGAGTGTCCACGTGTATTTTTATTTATTAAGATATTGGGCCTCTAAAATTTGTGTCTCTTATTGATAATAAACATGCCTTGATTATTTTAAAGCCCACAATCAAGCGTCTGACGTCTTCCCCTTAGAGCATCTCCAACCTCACACTATTTTTCTGTAGGATTATGTTTGTTCATAGGTTTAATTATCAGATTACAACCTATCACATAATCAACTAGGATCTAGGTGATTTGCAGTTGAATCATAAACAGATCAGGATCATTACCTTATGATTGCAGCGGATTGATCAAGGGAATATCGAGATCTGCAAGAGCTGATGATTACCGGCTCCTCCTAGGTATCCACACGCTTACAAGCTACTGGATCAGGCTGCTAGACCAAGCTGGAACAACAGAGAGAGAGGAGGACGGCCAGACCTAAAATCGCAGAAGCTGAGGCTAACTGGCGCCCCCTCTTCCCTTATATGGGCCCAAGTAATTAAACTAATGGCCTATTAGGCTTTTGGGCCCAAGACCCAAATCAGACAAAAGACTGTATTTTGTCTGGCCCAATTCTCTGTACAAATACAGTAAATGTCTTGCATCTTACTGTATTAATTCTTTTTAAACTTTCCCGTTAGCTATGGTGTGTGACCCTTTGTGATCATACAATACTGGTAATAAGTACTTAACTTATAGATCAAGAGCGGGCTCTAGCAAGTCATCATGACCACCCAGTATTTATGACTTATGTCTGATCTCGACACTTATCATACTTTCTAGAGATAGCACAGTAGATTTGTACTGGAATCCTACATTCCCTAATCCTTTTGTCTCAATATCTCGATCTGGCATAAGGCAAGATGCGTGTCATCCTTATATAGCCAGACCATGTTCATCGGACCAGATTTGATACTGACAATTCAAACGACTTGGGCAAGTCCGTTTGGGAGTGGCCACTCTCTTACCAGCTATCAAGTCTCCGATTGGCCTAGAGATATTACCTCCGTTAAACGGCAGGGACAAATCCCATCTTGTTCCATCACTATGAACTACACACTTTATAATACACCCAACCAAGGTCCTTATAGCTCCCAGTTACGAAACAGCGTTAGACAATGATCAAAGCGCATCAATCCATGTGCAGCCACATGCATGCGAACTCAGGTCTAAGGACTATACTCTATAGTCGTAAATGAGAACCTTTTATGACACAGATATCAATATCTTGTAGAGTTCTCATCAGCGGGCCAAGTCCGGTCATATGCTCCCTACATATACCTATGTGTTGACTTTGATGCCGCGCATCCATGACCCATGAAACTTGGTCATAAGTCTCAACACACTCTAGTCTCAAGTGGTTGTTGGTGTTCCAATTTCAACAACCTTCGACTATGGACACTATGATTTATGTCATTTCGTTAAATATGGGGTTTCATGAGCAAGTCTTTCTCATGTACTTCGATGGCCCATATATTACGACATGAATCATTTTGGAACGATTATTTTATATCACAGTTAAAAATAATCCAGAAATAAAATTTCATTAACATTAAAATGTTTACATGAACCAATCAAAATAACTAAAATAAAGCCCTCATAACTCCCACTCAAAAAGAGATTACATTTGAATATCTCTAATTCCTACAGCAGCAGTATGCAACTCGTGCTTAGGTTTCGGGAGTGGCTTTGTCAACGGGTCAGCCACGTTCTCATCAGTGGGAACTCTGCTGACCATCACTTCACCTCTATTCACTATATCACGAATCAGGTGATACCTTCTCATAATATGTTTTGATTTCTGATGATGTCTCGGTTCCTTAGCTTGAGCAATTGCACCATTGTTGTCACAATACAGTGTTAGAAGCTCAGTGGCATTTGGGAATACACCGAGTTCAATCATGAAGTTCCTTATCCAAACTCCTTCCTTCGCAGCTTCTGAAGCAGCGATGTATTCAGCTTCAGTTGTGGAATCTGCCACGGTGCTCTGCTTGGAGCTCTTCCAACTTACTGCACCGCCATTCAGACAGAAGATGTAACCAGACTGTGACCGGAAATCATCTTTATCTGTCTGAAAACTTGCATCCGTGAATCCACTCATTTCAAGCACTTCACTTCCTCCGTAAACCAAGAACTTATCCTTAGTATTCCTCAAATACTTCAGGATATTCTTTACGGCAATCCAGTGACTCTCACCTGGATTAGACTGGTACCTACTCGTCATGCTTAGTGCATAAGCAACATCAGGACGAGTACAGATCATGGCATACATGATAGATCCTATAGCCGAAGCATAAGGTATCCTACTCATGCGCTTAAACTCATCAGGTGTTTTAGGACACTGAGTCTTGCTTAGTGTAGCACCATGTATCATTGGCGTGAATCCCTTCTTGGATTTATCCATTCCGAATCGATGCAGGATTTTGTCTATATAAGAATCTTGACAAAGTCCAATCAGCCTTTTAGATCTGTCTCTAAAGATTCGGATTCCAAGAACATACGCGGCTTCACCCATGTCCTTCATGGAAAAACAACTTCCCAGCCAGTCTTTAACATACTTCAGCATTGGAATATCATTTCCAAGAAGCAATATGTCATCGACATATAGGATAAGAAACGCCACTTTGCTCCCACTAGTTTTCTTATACACACATTGTTCTTCCTTGTTTCTGATGAAGTCAAAATTCTTTATTGCTTCATCAAAACGAAGATTCCAACTCCTCGATGCTTGCTTCAATCCATAAATGGATTTGTGAAGCTTGCATACTTTCCCAGCATTCTTAGGATCAGTGTAACCGTCAGGCTGTGTCATATACACATCCTCCTCCAAGATTCCATTCAGGAAGGCGGTTTTCATATCCATCTGCCAAATCTCATAATCATAATAAGCGGCAGTTGCTAGGAGAATCCGAATTGATTTCATCATGGCCACTGGTGAGTAGGTTTCATCATAGTCTATACCATGAATTTGCTTGAAACCTTTTGCCACCAACCTGGCCTTGTAAATCTGGACATTTCCATCCACGTCAATCTTCTTCTTGAAGATCCATTTACACTCGATGGCTTTAGCACCAGCGGGTAAGTCAACCAGTGAAAACACTCGGTTGACAGACATGGAGTCCATCTCGGATTCAGTGGCTTCACGCCACTTTGAGGAGTCAGGGCCTATCATGGCTTCTGCAAAGTTCGAGGGTTCATCACCGTCAATGATCAAAAGATCATGGCAATTAGTCACGAGGAATCCCTGATATCTATCGGGTTCGTGACGGATCCTTCCGGATCTTCGAACTTCAGGTACTTCAGGTTCAGGTTCTATTACAACTTCATGTAATTCATCCTGCTGTTCTTCCTCATTAGGTTGAACAGGTTCCTGTCCTTCTTGAATTTCATCAAGTTGTACCTTACTCCCACTATCTTTCTTAGAGAGAAATTCCCTCTCAAGAAAAGTACAATCCCGAGCAACAAAGATCTTGTTCTCGGAGCGCAGATAGAAGTAATAAGCCTTGGTATCCCTAGGATAACCAATGAAGTAGCATTTGTCAGATTTTGGTGTAAGCTTGTCTGAGATTAATCTTTTGACATAGGCTTCACAACCCCAAATTCTGAGAAAAGACATTGCTGGAGCTTTTCCAGTCCATAACTCATATGGTGTCTTTGCTACTGCTTTTGATGGCACTCTGTTCAGTGTGAACGTTGCGGTCAGCAAAGCATATCCCCAAAGGGATATAGGAAGGTCTGTGTGACTCATCATGGATCGGACCATATCTAACAATGTCCGATTCCTTCTCTCAGACACACCATTCCACTGAGGTGTTCCAGGAGGTGTGAGTTGGGAGATGATTCCACACTCACTCAGATGATCACGGAATTCCTGGCTCAAGTATTCTCCTGTTCGGTCCGACCGAAGAGCCTTAATACTTTTACCAAGCTGGTTCTGTACTTCATTCTGGAATTTTTTGAACTTGTCAAAGGTTTCCGACTTATGTTTCATCAAGTAGACATATCCATATCTACTGAAATCATCAGTGAATGTAATGAAGTACTGATAGTTTCCTCTAGCATTTGTGGACATTGGGCCACACACGTCAGTATGTATCAGGCCCAATAGTTCACTGGCCCTTTCTGTGGGTTTATTAAAAGGGGCCCGTGTCATTTTTCCCATTAGGCAAGATTCGCATTGCTCACAAGACTCAAAGTCAAATGAGCCCAAGAGTCCATTTGAATGGAGCCTCTTGACGCGTTTCTCACTAATGTGCCCCAAACGACAATGCCAGAGAAACGTTTCATTTTCTTCGTTAGATTTGAACCGTTTTGTATTAATGTTATATACTGGAGTAGATTGATCCAGCATGTACAGCCCATTAATAAGAGGGGCACATCCATAGAACATATCATTGAGATTAAAGGAACACAATTTATTCTTAATAGAAAAATCAAATCCTTGTAAATCCAATAATGAAACTGAAATGATATTTCTGCTTATAGCAGGTACAAAATAACAATTCTCAAGTTCTAAAATCAATCCAGAAGGTAAAGACAACAAGTAAGTGCCAACGGCCAGTGCTGGAACCTTCGCTCCATTGCCAACCCGCAACTCTACTTGCCCTTGCTTCAACCTTTTACTGTTGCTGAGCGCCTGCATATTAGTACAAATATGAGCCCCACATCCAGTATCTAATACCCAAGTGGTATTATCAGAAGTAGTAGTATTTACTTCAATAACAAAAATACCTGAAGATTTAGTCTCGAAGGACTTCTTCTTCTTCAGACTTTCCTGGTATTTCTTACAGTCCCTGCGGTAATGCCCTGCCTCTTTGCAAAAGTGGCAGATGTCAGAAGGCCCAGCATATTATAGTTCAAGATGAACTGGTCATATGCAGGAGTAAGAGACTGCAGAACGATATCACAAGCAAGCTCTTGGCTTATAGGACAGTCGAGTCTAGTCAAATGATCGAGATAACCCATCATTTTCAGAACATGTGGACTCACTGCTGCATCCTTAGCCATTTTACAGTCCAAGAGATTCTTTACAGTTTGGAATCTCTCTGTACGAGCCTGCTCCTGAAACAACGCTTTCAGGTTTGCCATCAGTTCCATGGGACAAGTCAGGCCTTCCCACTGCATCTGCAGTTCGGGAACCATTGTCGCCAACATTAGGCAAACCACGTCATTAGCATCTGAAGAATGCGTATCCCAAGCATTCTTCACAGCTTGTGCGGCATTATTCGCAGGTCTAGGGGGGAGAACTCTTTCAAGGACATAAGCCTTCTTCTCCTGCCTGAGCACAAGTCTCAGGTTCCTGGACCAGTTCAGGAAGTTTGATCCGTTCAGTTTGTCCTTCTCAAGGGCAGACCGGATCGAGAAAGTGTTTTGTGTTGTTGTGCTTGACATAGCTGAAATTATGAGACAATAGAGTTTTAGTTATTTAGTTCATAAAAGAGTAATCTTAAAAACTTATAAGAAAACTCGCATTGCATTCAAAATTTCTTTGTTTAACCTCATAAGAATGCAATGATTCCGAGACCCATGTTCAACTAAAACCAAAGTGGGCCACTGGCCGTCACCCGGAATTAGCTTTACTTGGTAAGCATGCACACAGCTAGTTATATCTATATAACTCTCGGTTGTGGATTGGGCCCAAGGCCAAATTCACCAGATGTCTCAAGGCCCGGGACTCCCGATGGCCCAGTCAAGGAAACCAATCTCTTACAGCCAAATAATCACTAAAGTCTGGGACTCCCAATGAAATTAGTGACTATATACTACTTTACTTACGCAAAAACAGACACCTCACACTGTAAGCCATATCTGTAATTGAATAAGTGTTAAGTAGCTGACAAGATTGGGCAAGACATCCAAGCTTGATATTGGTTTTGAGGATTTTAGGTTTTCTTTCAAAAAATAGAAGATTACTATTTTGGGAAACTTACTTATTTTAGAAACTTTCTAAATCTAGTAACATGCTAAAATTAGAAATTTCTAATTTAATGTTTTATTAAAGTATTCGGTTGGGTCACAAATTATAGGCCCAATTCTTGGCCCAAGACCACAGAATTCCAATTGGCCCAATAATTTGACATAACCGAGTCGGTTCATTAATTCTGGTCCAAGACCAAATTAACTACTAAATCCAACTGGTTATTTACTAAACCAGACCAGCTCTAAATTATTTGGTCCAACCAAATCAAACTTAGACCAACCTTCGGTTTAGGTTAAAATTCAATTTTGAATTTAAATCCGGTTTAACCAGAAATTAAATAATACCAATTGTATTAAATAATTTCCAGCAAACCGCGATTTGCTTAACCGCTTGAACCACCAATTAAATTGGATCGGCTCGGTTAAGTCCAAAATCAGGAAGAAATAGATTGGTCTAACCAATCAATTTTAGCTGATTTTGACCTAACTTGCGGGATAAGGCAAAACCAACGACGAACCGCAATGGCCCAATGGCACGATTGGTTCGCGTCTCGGGTTAGGTGGGACGAACCGCGAGGCTCGGCTTAACCGAATGGCTACTCGCGGAACGTATGTCTCGCCAGCCGGATCACGCATCGCCGGATCGAGAAGACGAGCCAAGCTCGCTTTCGGGACCTCGCGCGATACGATCGGGACAGGCGCATCAGCTCGTTGCGATCGGGTCATCGGGACAGCGAGAAGCAATCGATCCGATCGATATCGATCGATATCACGCTCCCTCGTCGATCGATACTCGCGTGCATCAGCTCGTTGCGATCGGGTCATTGGGACAGCGAGAAGCAATCGATCCGATTGATATCGATCGATATCACGCTCCCTCGTCGATCGATACTCGCATCCGCTTCGCATACCGATGGGTTTCAATCGGATTATGCGATTTGCATATTAGGTTTTCAAGTTTTCTAATCAAATTTCTTAACACAAATTCGATTCTAAACATTTAAAACAACCTAAATATGATCCAAACAGCAAAAACCTAACGACCTAGGCTCTGATACCACTGTAGGATTATGTTTGTTCATAGGTTTAATTATCAGATTACAACCTATCACATAATCAACTAGGATCTAGGTGATTTGCAGTTGAATCATAAACAGATCAGGATCATTACCTTATGATTGCAGCGGATTGATCAAGGGAATATCGAGATCTGCAAGAGCTGATGATTACCGGCTCCTCCTAGGTATCCACACGCTTACAAGCTACTGGATCAGGCTGCTAGACCAAGCTGGAACAACAGAGAGAGAGGAGGACGGCCAGACCTAAAATCGCAGAAGCTGAGGCTAACTGGCGCCCCCTCTTCCCTTATATGGGCCCAAGTAATTAAACTAATGGCCTATTAGGCTTTTGGGCCCAAGACCCAAATCAGACAAAAGACTGTATTTTGTCTGGCCCAATTCTCTGTACAAATACAGTAAATGTCTTGCATCTTACTGTATTAATTCCTTTTAAACTTTTCCGTTAGCTATGGTGTGTGACCCTTTGGGATCATACAATACTGGTAATAAGTACTTAACTTATAGATCAAGAGCGGGCTCTAGCAAGTCATCATGACCACCCAGTATTTATGACTTATGTCTGATCTCGACACTTATCATACTTTCTAGAGATAGCACAGTAGATTTCAGGACATTCCCAACATTTTCTACACTAAAATCTATTTAGAGTAAGTTCTTCTCGAACCCTACTCTATATCTCATTCTAAAATAGTTTAAACCTATTTCTTACACTATTTTTGGAGTAAACCTATTTCTTACTCTATTTTAGTGTTAAACTTTTTTTATTTATAAAATGGTCCTTTAACTTTTAAATATTTTATTTATATCTATAATAAATAATAAGTTTAATAATTACTTATTATAAAATTATTTTCAAATTATTAAAAAATATTGAAATACCAAAATACCAAAACTTAAAATAAACAACATGAAAAAACTCAAATTTAAGATAAACAACACAAATACATATAACACACCAAAATTATAACTTAAAAATCCGGTAACCCGCTTCCGGGTCCTCCATGATCGCTATAGTACTGTCCGAACGAAGTTGATGAAGGATCTCTCTGTTGATTTCGTTGTTGATCACTCCGCTTTTGTAAAACCCGTGTTTGCTCGGATTTAATAAATGCACGAATATTTGGATCCTGTATGGAATTCAAATCACAAAATAAAATTTTGTTTTCCTCCTTGAGCTCTTTCAAAGCATAATTCCTATTTTGAATATCCAAATGATGTGGTCTTTGAGCACTTATTCTTTAATTGCTCCAAAAATTGCTTATTTCCTTCTTCTAAGGTATTGATAACCGCGGTTGTTTGATCAGCAAGTTTTCTTTTCATTTTGGATTTTTTTTTATCCCACTTGGTCGTGGAGACGATGACACGCCAATAGTGTAACGCCCCGTCCGCCCCTACCGGTGAGTCACCCATCCCTCTCCCGGTCTCGTGGGCCCCACCCCTGTCCGACGGTCAGTGCGTTATTTTTGGTAGGCCCGACCGAGTAATTTACTGACCCTACAATCACCCCATGACCTTTTCCCATGTGTTTTGTCCTCACACAGATGCTACCACGAGTCACTTCCCGGTAGGTCACCCATCCTGGGACTACTCCAGCCCAAGCACGCTTAACTCTGGAGTTCTTTCAAGCAAGTGACCGGAAAAGGTAAGTGCACTTGGTGACATAGGTAGCCAAATTAATTCTTTTAAGCCTCTCTGCATATACCACAAACCGGGATGTTACAAATAGTCTCATCGTTGACATCTAAATTTTGAGTAAATAAAGACAAACCTGGAGATATTTGCGTAGGAGAATCAATGGTAGGATTTCCGGACTCTAAAGATGTGTATTCGTTACCACATGGGATTTATATGTGTTTCGCAGGGGTGGCATCATCTTTGAACTTTTCAAAGTTCTTAATAATATCCCAAACATGATCAAATTCCAACCGGATTTGAACTTTGGATCTTCTCTTAGCATTAATTTGGCTTGATTAAACTACATACCATTAAAATTAATATTTTATTAATAAATGAAATGAAGTAAATTTACAGATTTATATAATAATACTTGCACTATCATCATTTGAAGCACCACTTGGACGTCGATTTTCACATTGTTTGATGCATCCATGCAACTTCTTTGTTGCCTTCTCAATAGTTTGAATTCGAGCTTGAATTCATCTTTTTGAACGTTCACTCCAAGTTTCGTTTTTTCCATTCTCGTAACCTTTGGCTGATGGTATATATCCAAAATGGTCTACCATAGTGCAAACTATTAACGAGCCAGCGGATCGAAAGAAAATATTTTTTGCTACACAACAAGAAGCATGTAGGAAAGATGTAAGACGTGCATTTGGAGTTCTCCAATCACGTTTTGCTATTGTGAACGGACCAGTACGATTTCGGAAAAAGAATGTGTTACATGACATACATAATATGATAATTGAGGATGAGCGTGATCTCGATGCACCAATTGAAGCTGGAAGAGAAGCTCCTCCCCCCCCCCCCCCACCAGTTCAAGTGGCAGAGGATGATAATATTCGATTCCAAGAGTTTCTTAGTAGATTTAGAGAAATCAAAGATAAAGAAGCTCATTTTTCACTTCGAAATGCTTTAATCAATCATTTGTGGGGAAAATATTGTAATGGTGATATTTAAACCAAAATCTATTAAGTTTTTTTTTTTATGATGTAATGTTGTTTTTTATTGAATAAATGTTTAATTTAAATAATTTTATAATATAGAAGTTGTAATATTATAATTTATGAAAATTTTGCAAAAAATAAATAAATGGGGTTGAATTGTAAACTTTATAAATACAAAGTATTAGTAGTAAGCAAAAAGATAGAATAATATACTTAGAATATTCTATTTTTATAGTAGAAAGTTGTACATTGGAGAGAAACTCAACTCTATTTTAGTACTGTCCGAACGAAGTTGATAAAGGATCTCTCTATCACTCCGCTTTTGTAAAATCCGTGTTTGCTCGGATTAAACAAATGCACGAATATTTGGATCTTGTACGGAATTCAAATCACAAAATAAAATTTTGTTTTCCTCCTTGAGCTCTTTCAAAGCATAATTCCTGTTTTGAATATCCAAATGATGTTGTCTTTGAGCACTTATTCTTTAATTGCTCCAAAAATTGCTTATTTCCTTCTTCTAAGGTATTGATAACCGCGGTTGTTTGATCAGCAAGTTTTTTTTTTCATTTTGGATTTTTTTTATCCCACTTGGTCGTGGAGACGATGACCCGCCAATAGTTTCATCGTTGACATCTAAGTTTTGAGTAAATGAAGATAAACCTGGAGATATTTGCATAGAAGAATCAATGGTATGATTTTCGGACTCTAAAGATGTATATTCGTTACCACATGGGATTGATATGCGTTTCGCAGGGGTGACACCATCTTTAAACTTTTCAAAGTTCTTAATAATATTCCAAACATGATCAAATTCCAACCTGATTTGAACTTTGGATCTTCTCTTAGCATTAATTTGGCTTGGTTAAACTACGTACCATTAAAATTAATATTTTATTAATAAATGAAATGAAGTAAAGTAATTTAAATCTCACGAGTGAAGCAAAGTAATTTAAATATGATCATCTTACTCATGTGACTGGTGTTGCACACTCATTTGTGGTTTTAGATCAGTCATACTGTAATTTTCTTATGAGACAAGCTCATGAGCTTTGCTTGGTTATCTCACACATGACCACCCTATTTGACATCATATGTTTCTATTTGTTCAGGTACCTTTCAGGACCGGATGACATGCTGGTTTTAGATATGGCTTACATGATCTACATTAAGTTTGAAAATATCCAAATGCTCTGCAAATTGCACTATTTCTTGATAACTTGCAGTTCTGGGTTTTAATCTTCATACAGAACTTAATATCCTCTCTCTGCACCATGAGGGCAGCGGGAAAATCCTTCCAGTTGTGTATTTTTCTTACATAATATATATATTTTCCTTATTGCAGTATGTGAAGCAAGTATTTACCTCATGCACTGATCTTCTACGAAAGAAACAGCTCCGCTACATGATATCACGTCATGTAAGTGCTTAATGAATAATTAATGATTAACATCACTGTAGAGATTCAGTATCTGATGACTCACTTTCTCTCTTGACCTTTACGGTTACAGGAGGTGGAGAGAAGCACAAACACTCGTGGCTTTTGGTATGTCATTCATAATGTGGCAATTGTACTTCATGATTGAAGTGTTTAGTGAAAATAGTTAAGACATCCAACTGACATATTATCTGTGTTCACATTTATAGATGAATCTATTGGAGCACTTAAGAAAGCCGAGAGTAAATACAAAGGACAATGGTCTTTGTTGTCGAGGACCCGAAATCTACTTTCTACGATGCAGCGTCAAGATGTAATTGACATGTACTTGGAAAGGAATACTGAATAGCCAACAAACTTTTCTGGTTTAACATATAGTAAATACTAACTCTTTTGGTACTACTATGAACAGGTTAATCCTCATAATTGGATTTTCTCTCTTCGTCGTTTTCGCTGTTGTGAACACATGAATGAATTGCGGAGACACTAACAACATTTGATAGACTCCCAATCAGACTTTCACATAATAAACGAGTCCGAGAACAAAAATATTGGGCCTCGGACCTAAAAAAGCGAAAACAATCTTACAACATATTAAGCCACGGGCGTGCGCGGGGTGATAAGTCCACTAGTTGATATAAATATGCCATATTAGGATTTTAACACATATTTTGTTTGCCAAAAATCAATGCCGGATATTCTGCAGCCACAAACACAAATCAGTCTAGATTTTCTTGATTTTGCATATCAATCTTTTCACTTACTACTGTTTACCAAATTCTCTCCAAACTTTTGAATTGATCAGAAACCCCCTTAGCGTAATACATATTTAAAACTTTTAAATTATTCAGCTTAACCCAAAATTTTCTTCATAATTTCCTTCAAATTTTTGGGTATTACAAAACGAGGCTGAGATTGGAGATGCAATCATACTTCCTTAAATGTTATAGAGCAATTTAAGAAAGTTCTTCTCCAAAGGGGAGAGGAGATCTTCGGTAGTCGTTAGGATATCTCGTGAGGTGTAAGCTGTGGAAATCCGATGGCTAGGATCCATTTTGAAGAGCTGCACTGCACGGCTGCCTCGAGAATCATTGCGAGATAGAATTTCTAGAGCGAACTCTTCTATTTTCCATTGGCTGTGTTTTTATTTTGGTTATATTTCATAAATATTGAGAATTTGTTATGGGGAATTGCTAAAAATGCACTCAAAATTGATTTTAAATAAATAGGTACTCTCGAAATTGAATCAAATGCAAAACTGTCCTTTCGGCTTAAGGAAATTACTGCGAAGCCTTTACGACCAATCAAAAAAACGGAAAACGCAATTACCGTTATAACCTTCGCCTGTGTCAGAATTATATAGATGTCCGATAAGTTAGACTTTAATAGAAGTCTAAATAACTTTATCAGACTTCTCAGAGATACAAAATAAATTAGTAAATTTAAAATTTAAAATTATAAAAAAATATTTTGTCAAAACTTTTATATACATAAATTAAATATATACAATTTAGTAGTATATAAATTAAAGTTTGGTAAAATTGAGTCAAATTAAGCAATGTTAGTTAAGTATGTCTTCCTCCAAAATACTTTAATTTAGTAAATTTAAATTTAAAAATAGTAAACAAATATTTCGTTAAAAACAGCTATACAAAAATTAAATATAGAGGGTTGTGAAGTATATAAATTAAATTTGGTAAATTTCAATCAGATTAAAAATATATAAAGTGGTAGAGTAGTTTCTAAACCTTAGAACATGCTTTGTAATGGAACATGGTGGAACATTTACATATAACTTACATATAACTTTGGGGTTAGATTCATGGTTTACGAAATTCACATTTGAAAAAATTATATTTGCACATGTATGTTATAATGCGCATATATTAACGAATTTGATGTTTCCTATGTGTTTTGTTTAAATATTTTTCATTGTTAAGTGATAAATATTAGATTTATGGTTTACCAGACTTCTCAGAGAAGTCTGAATTTTTGAGTTTCGTAGACTTCCGAGAGAAGTCTAAGAGATATTTAACTAACCCCGAAATTAAATAAAAAACAAATACTTTGAACCAAATATACCTTAAATGGTTAAATTTGACTAAATTTTATGTAATTTTAATTTATATATGTCCAACATACGAGAAGTTTGAGAGATATTTAAGTCGGAAATTTAAATTATATAATTATAAAAAAATATTTTGAGGGAAATTTTGGATACATAAATTAAACATAAAATTTTGGACATATGTAAATTAAAATTACATAAACTTTAATCAAATTTAACCATTTAAGGTATATTTGGTTAAAAACACCATGTAGCTTGATCTATGCTTGACATATGAAGTTGGATATCATCTTTTCATCTGTAGGGTTAGACTAAGCATTTGTGAATTTTCATCCATACTCTTACATTTGCATATACTGGTTAGGTTGTGACTATATTAAACGAGTTTGATGTTTTTTATAAGTTTTCTATATAATATGATGGTATTTATTATTTAAGTAGTAATTAGTAGATTTAGGGTATCTAAGACTTCCATGTTAATATGATTCACGTACATGATTTGTCAAACTTATCGAAGAAGTCTGACTAAACTTGACCAAATAAGTTACCCTACTTAGGAATTTACCCCATATATAAACGAAAGTTACCAACATTAGTTTGTAAAAGTCATTATCAAATTTCTCTCTCTAAAACAGAAACACACACTCTCTCTAAACACTCTCTAAAAATTCTCCGAAAACCCTCCACCGCCACCGCCACCACCACCGCCGTCGTCATCTTCTTCATTCTTGTAATTATCTCTCCTTTTTCGTCTCTCATGAACAGTCCCTACACCGCCGTCGTCATATTCTAAGCTCTTCTTTCTGCAAATTTTTGAGATCTATACGAAAGAAGTCATCTTTTCTATGTACTTTGTCTACATCTAAACAAAAGATAGGTTTTTATATATTTCTCTTTTTAGATCCATTCGGTTTTAAGTCCGAGTCATCCCCTTTTTCATATATACTTTGTCTAGATCTGAACAAAAATATAGGTTTTATATATTTCTCGTTTTTGATCCATACGGTTTTGAGTCCGAGTCATCCCCTTTTTCATATGTACTTTGTCTAGATATGAACAAAAATATAGGTTTTATATATTTCTCGTTTTCGATCCATACGGTTTTGAGTCCGAGTCATCCCCTTTTCATATGTACTTTGTCTATATCAGAACAAAAAAAAAATTCTCGTTTTAGATCCATAAGGTTTTGAGTCCGAGTCATCCCTTTTTTCATATGTACTTTGTCTACATAGATTGTATTAAAACGCTTAAATTGGATTTGTTTTTGAATTAGACTCTAATAGAAGTCTGAAATTGGATTTGTTTTTGAATTAGACTCTATTAGAAGTCTGAATTGGATTTGTTTTGAATTAGACTCTATAGAAGTCTGAAATTGGATTTGTTTTTCAATTAGACTCTATTAGAAGTTTGAAATTGGACTCTGTTTACAATTGTTTTACGGTACACAGGATGGGGCGATTCAGTCAGCTTCCAATGTCGAGTAGTAGTTCATACTCAAGTTCCACAGTTCGAAAACGATCTGGATCATGCAATGGATTCCCCAAGAAATGTTTCTGCGGTCTGGACCCTGTCATGCGAACATCCACTACTGCCGATAATCCGGGAAGAAGATTCTTTGGATGTCGTAACTGGGATGTAATTGCCTTTCTCTGTTATGTAGCCAGTTTATTTTATTTTTACTTATTCGAGCTTATATTTGGAATCCGGATATGATTGTATATTTAAAATGTGGTTGTATAGGATGGTGGCTACCATATAATAAAGTGGTGGGATGAGGCTATGATGGAGGAGTTTCACGAGTTAAAGCTGAGAGTGGACCAACATGGTGAACAAATTGATTACATCTTCCTTTGTTATACTGAAATAGAGTGTGTTACCACATTGCACGATGACCTCAAGATAGCGCAGGCAGAGATAGCTCAAATAAAGGAGCAGTTGACTGAGAAACCATCTAACCAGACAGAGCGTGGCGCCAAGTATGAGTATCTGATGTTTGCTGGTGCTATTATTATCGTTCTGATCATCTTGAGGGCATTTGGTTTCTTGTAATATGTTAGTCCTATGTATCCAACTACAATTTTATGTAATATAAGACGAATTTCAATATGCGAATTGTCCTCTTTCGAAGCTACTAAAGAACTCGGTCGCCAAACTTCATATGATGTCTGGATAATAAATACTATATTGTCAGACTATATGAAGTCTGAATAATAAATAATATATTTTCAGACGTCATATGAAGTCTGAATAATAAATAATATCTTTTCAGACTTCAAATGATGTCTGAATAATAAATATTAAAACTATCAGACTGCATATGATATCTATACTAAAACTATGTTGTTATACTACATATGATGTCTAACAATGTTAAAATGCTCGGGAGTTAATTTTTTTTGTAAATTACGCGAAAAATGCGCGACGGTTATGTAAAAGGAAGACGAAAAATGTGCGGCAGTTACATCTGTGGTAAAACCGTCAGATAGTGGTAAAACCGTCTCGTTTTAACTCCCCCTTATGACCCACATATAAATAGGATTTTTATCCTTTTTTTTACAGTTTCGAAGGAAGGATAAAAAAACCTATTGTCTCTCAAAGCCACTGAACCGACATCTTCAACTTTTTATGGGTATCGTTTCCAGATATGGTTTCTCTCTGCTCCGCCGCTGACCTTCGACGGTAAGATCCATCGAATCCTCCTTTCATGAATAAACTTAGCATAACTACTAGTAGCCAGATGGCTAATGGTGTCTGATTTTAGTCCTCATACTACAAATGGAGTCTGATTATAGTTCTCAGACTGCAAATGGAGTCTGAATTTTTTTTCTCGTACTTGCGCTGAGCTTTTGTTTTTCTAAATTCCAGATCTTGTTTCTCTCTTCTCCTCCGTCGTTTTCTTTTGACTGTAAGATTCATCGACTCCTCTTTTCGTCAGTATTCTTAAAATAGCTATTAGTAGCCAGACGACATATGGTGTCTGACTAAGTTACTCAGACTAATAATGGCGTCTGGATATTCGTTATGGACTCTTATTTATTTGGAACGTTGTTGCGCTAACCTTTCATTTTTTAAATTCCATATCTGGTTTCTCTCTCCTCCGCCGGTGAACTTCGATGGTAAGATTCATCGACTCTTCTCTTCGTCTATATATTTACATAACTATTAGTAGCCAGACGGCATAAGATGTCTGACTGTGTAAGGCTGACTGCAAATGGCATCTTGCTAGTAGTATTCAAACTGTACATGATTTGTGTGGCCCTTGTTGTTTCAGGTTTTCGTTATGGCAGACGTTGAATTTCCACAAAGGATGTTCACACCTGGTTATGAAGCGGTTCCGGATAAAAGCATACACTACTTTAGTTGAAGGAGAGATCTGATTAATGATGTTAGAATAACGCTGTTACTGGGAGAATGGCAACAACTCCTCGATTCAGAACTTGGGATTTTATTGAGATTCCATGACCTGCACTTCAAATGGTGTTCAAGGATGGTGCACTACTTGCTCTGTTTGCAGTTAGACTGCAAGAAGAAGTATGAGATATGGTATCTTCTCGGCGTTAAGCCAATTAGGTTATCCTTGAATGAGTTTCATGCCATAACCGGACTCAACTACGACTATATTGAGAATCTGGGGTACCCTGAAGTTGAATATACCGATCAGATGAGAGTAATGTGGGAGCTTCTTGGGGTGGATTTTGAGTTAGGCCCAAGTTATTCGCAATTATTTGAAGCTTGTAAAAGATGTGCTGGTTGGGAACCGCAACAATGGAAATGACTGGGCTATCTAGCCATCAATGCAACCTTCATTGAGGCTCAACACTGGACAACTTCCACAAGGGCTGACATGACTAAGTTTCTGCTGGTTCCAGGATCGTTAAAATACTATCCATGGGGAAGATTCGCCTTCAAGCTTCTGATAGAATCTGTTAAGGAGGCAAACAGAAAACTCGTGGAGGGAAAAATTATCAGATCGGAGGTTTTGCTGAGGTCATGAACATCTGGGTATATTGGGCATGTCCCGCTATGGCGACAACTTATGGAGAGCCCTTTCCGAATGCCACAACCCCCCACTGCTGGCGTACCAGGGATCACAGAGTCGGAAGAAAGTCGACAAAACCTTACGCATACAGGTATTTCTTAGACTGTTCTGAAGTCTAAAATATTTTTTTCCCATACTGAACTAGAAGTCTGGCATTTTGTGTCAGACTTCATATGAAGTCTGGCATTATGTGTCAGACTTCATATGAAGTCTGGCATTATGTGTCAGATTTCATATGAAGTCTGGCATATTGTTCCCAGTCTCGTATGATGTCTGACGTTGTGATATTATAAATGTTTATATTCATTTTGTTATGTGACTTGTAATTTGCAGTCCCGCGTCAACAACCTCATAGTCAAGGATTATGATGACATGTTCCCCGAGTGGGACAACGATGATGAGGAGGACGACAAAGTTGAGAACATTGTGAAAGCAATGCATGGACAGCTTGGGAATGCGTCTTGAAGGTGGGGTTCTAAACACTGGAAAAGTGAAGGTGTGTTCAGGATCAAAGCTGGCGGTCCTATTAAGCTTGAGGTTAAGTCTGAGGAAGTTGCAGGTGAGGTTGGTGAGAAAAATCGAAAGGGGCTGGGAGTCAAGAGGAAGTTAGTATATGTTGTTGCTGATGATGAGGATGAGGAAGAGGAGGTGGAGGTAGTTAGTAAGAGACCTAGAGAAGGGAGGGCTGGTCCCACGAATGGGGATGTTGTTCAAATGATTGAGGGTTTGAAAAAATCACTTGAAATTTGGATTAATGTATTGGAAGATGTTTTCAACGAAGGTTTTCGTTTGATGGGTATCAGAATGGATGATCTTGGCAATGATGTCAAGGCTTTGAAGGAAGAAAGTGCTAGAGTTAAACAGAAGGAAATAGAGAAGAAGAAAGATTCTTCTGGACATAAGGGAAATGAGAAGAAGAAAGCTGGTACTGGAGGGAAAGGAAGTGAGAAGAAGAAAGATGCAAGTGTTGCGGCTGCTGAGATGAAGAAGGCCGGAGTTGGTGAGGATGAAGAAGATCAAACTGAAGATCTTCAGAATCAAGATAAAGTAACTGCTGTTGCGGTTGATGAAGAGGGAGGAAGAAAGAAAAAGGAAAGGGCTCAGAGGAACTCAAAGAAATTGGTACCGAAGGTACCCGAACCTGCACCTGCAGGGAAAGCGAAGGCTAAGAAAGCAAAGGTTGCAGGAAAACCTGCCATGCCGGCTGAGGCCACCAATCATACTGCGGCTAATATTGGGGTTAGTCTCCAAAACCCTCAAACTCTGAATACAAATAAGGAAAAGAAAGATAGCCTAAGAGAAGTAGCAGACTTCTGAAGAAATCCCTTGAGGGGAAGTAGCCTTGTCAGCAGTATGAATATTCTTGATTCTAAAAACATGAGCATAACCATATTTGTTTTTTTTTCCTTGTTCTTGTATTTTCTTTGAACATGGATTTCTGGCATTAGACTTATATTGCATTGGTTTGGTGTGATTTTTAGTCGGCATTCAGAACATATCAGACTTTTATAGAAGTCTGATATCAGACGTCTATAGAAGTCTGAAAGTGATGTATTTTAGTTACCAGACTTCTAGTGCAGTCTGGTTCTTGGGTGAATTTTAGATTGAACTTTATGTTTAATACGGGTTGTCAAATTGTATATGCAGAGTATACCCGAGAGCATAGATCCGAGTGTCTTGATCGTTGCACAGTCGGCTATGGGCATAGACTTTGATGCTACGCAAAGGTTTAAACAGGACACTAAGCATGAAGCAGTTGAAGCTTATATGCAAGCGAAGGCAAAACAGGTTAAACAGAAGGAGAAGTTGAAGACTCAAGTTAAACATGTTGTCCAAGCATAGGTTACACCTGGATATAACCCTTGTGCTGCTCTCACCAAGATGCAAGTGAAGTCACTTAATCATTACAAAAAAGACAACCGTATGTCTTAACACTCTACCTAGACGAGTAAGTTGTATACCTAATCTCTTAACTCGATGTCTAACAAGCGTATTGTTCTTTGTAGGAATTATCCGACTAGGGCAGTGAACACATCACTCCAATGGTATTATGATATTCGCACTCCAAAGGAATGGCTGCATGACACGGTCAGTATCATTCCAATGGTTGTGAATTAAGAATTTCATTCCAGTCTGGATGTATATTCAGACTTCCTAAGAAGTCTGGTTGTATATTCAGACTTGCCAAGAAGTCTGGATGTTTATTCAAACTTCCGAAGCTGTCTGGTTGTGTTTTATTTTTTTTTTATATTAACACATTCTTGGCTTGATGCAGCAAATTGATTCCGCCAACACAACCATCCGGAATGGTTCAGGAGCGAGAGGCTGTGCTTCATTGAAACACTCCTTCAAGCATTGTGGCATCAACACTATCCAGATTTTATTAAGAGCGGTGCAAAAGAGAATAGTTCTGCCTCAACTAGAAGGCTTCCTTCTGGTGTGTGGGATTACTATACTGGTCTTCTACCCGTATTCTGAAAATCAGTGAAGGCTTAGGGGCTGGAAATTGATCATATCTACACCGCACTGCACATTGGCAGAAATCATTGGGTAGCAATTATGATTTCTCTCCCGGATAGGCACGTAACAATCTGGGACAACATCCTTGGACGGAAACATGATGAGATGGTCGGAGCGGCAGTGACACCAATCTGTGAGATGTTTCCTTATGTGTTGCACGTCTTGTCCCCAGCTGATGATGGGTGGCCTTATCCCTTGGAACGTTACACCTACACGATTGTTAGGAGCGAAAATCTTCCACAAAACCACCAAACAGGTCACTGTGGAGTGTTCTGTATGAAGTTCATCGAGTTCCATTCACTAGGAATGGCGTTTCCAAAGTATCTTTGTGATAAGAACATCAAGCAAATCAGGGACTGGCTAGCTTTTGACATATTGACTGAACTCGGGCGAACATGTATACCGAGTATGCATTGCTACACACCTATGGTGAGAAATAGACTTTCCGATATCTTTTGGATTTGCATATATTTATCTTTTGTAGGTGTAAGAAAAACACATCCATCTTTTGGCTTACTTTTGTGCTTGTTTTTAGTTATGTAACAAACTCATGACTTGTTCCTAGTTATGTTTATGTACTACTACGCTTGATGAAACAGAACCCAAACAATTGAGACAAGTTTCAATATAAGACTTCTGAAATACATCCATTACTACGTCAGACTTCAGTGAACCCTAAAACATATCAGACTTCAACCATTTCTATGGTAAAACATATCAGACTTCAGTAAACCCTAAAACTTATCAGACTTCACTGAACACAAACACATATCAGACTTCAGAAAACCCTAAATCACATCAGACTTCAACCATTTGTGGCCTGGTTTTCTGCAATTCTAACAACAATATTGCTTGTGTAGTTTATGCGGTTTACTGCCCCTCTTCTTGGCGATTTCTAGCATAGATTGCCACCTCGACCTCTTTTGTCTTCCAGGCTTGCGCCTCTCTTCCGGCGTAAGAACACGTACGGTGTCATGATCATTTGTGCCAGTAAAATTCATTGGTAAGATGTTGCGCGAGTATGAGGCTTACAAGTAGTCCATTATGTAAGATGGACATACAAGGGTAGAAATGTGTAGCTCAAGTTCCAGTGCAGCGCATATGGCATGTGAGCAAGTTATCTTTTCGTAATCCCAAACACCACATTCACACTTCTGATGTTCCAAATCGACAACACAATCCCTATGTCCTCCCTTAACAATGAACTGATACGTATCTACGCGTTCCGCCGTCATCATATCTGCATAATATTCACGAATAGCCAGCAAATATTCAACTCCTCGGATAAATGTTGTTGAGAGACTCATTGCATCTAGCCGCCTTTTACAAAACCACATCCCTAGTTTCTCTTGTATAAACTCTAAAAGGAAAGATATGGGATATCCTTTTGCCTTCTTAACTGCGGAGTTTATAGATTCAGCAATGTTGCTCATCCTTATGTTGTATCTGTCTCCAACAATTTGAAAGAGGTTTACACAAGTAAGAACTAGAAAGTATTAAGAAAAACATTACGCTTTCAGAATTCTCCTTTAGTCTGGTAAATAATCAGATAGCAGGAGAAGTCATAGTATAATATCAAACCTCATTAGAAGTCTGAGTAGAAAATATTATGTCTAACACTGACGTTTCAGACTTCTCCTGCAGTCTGGTAAATAACCAAACAGTAGGAGAAGTCTGATAATAATATCAGACATCGATAAAAGTCTGAGAAGAAAATATTAAGTCTGACACTTATTGTCAGACCGCACAAGTTGTAGGATTATGTTGTGTTCATGGTGTAATTGTCAGGTTACATCCTAGCACATAATCATCTAGGATCTAGGTGATTTGCAGTTGAATCATACAGATCAGGATCATTACCTCTTTTACTGGTGCAGCGGATTGATTGGTAATGTCGAGATCACTTAGAGCAGATAGAAACCGGCTCCTCCTAGGTATCCACACGCTTACAAGCTACTGGATCAGGCTGCTAGACCAAGCTGGAAATCACAGAGAGAGAGGAAGACGGCTCAGGTGAAAATCGCAGACCAGAAGCGTTAGGGCTTCCTGCGCATCTCCTCTTCCTTATATGGGCCCAAGTAATTAAACTAATGGCTCATTAGGCTTTTGGGCCCAAGGCCCAAATCAGACAAAAGACTGTCTTTTGTCTGGCCCAATTCTCTGTACAAATACAGTAAATGCCTTGCATCTTACCGTATTAATTCCATTTTAACTTTCCCGTTAGCTATGGTGTGTGACCCTTTGGGATCATACAATACTGGTAATAAGTCCTAAACTTATAGATCATGAGCGGGCTCTAGCAAGTCATCATGACCACCCAGTATTTATGACTTATGTCTGATCTCGACACTTATCATACTTTCTAGAGATAGTACGGTAGATTTCAGGACATTCCCAACAATCTCCCACTTGTACTGGAATCCTACATTCCCTAATCCTTTTGTCTTAATATCTCAATCTGGCATAAGGCAAGATGCGTGTCATCCTTATATAGCCAGACCATGTTTATCGGACCAGATTTGATACTGACAATGCAAACGACTTGGGCAAGTCCGTCTGGGAGTGGCCACTCTCTTACCAGCTATCAAGTCTCCGATTGGCCTAGAGATATTTCCTCCGTTAAACGGCAGGGACAAATCCCATCTTGTTCCATCACTATGAACTTCACACTTTATAATACACCCAACCAAGGTCCTTATAGCTCCCAGTTACGAAACAGCGTTAGACAATGATCAAAGCGCATCACTCCATGTGCAGCCACATGCATGCGAACTCAGGTCTAAGGACTATACTCTATAGTCGTATATGAGAACCTCTTATGACACAGATATTAATATCTTGTAGAGTTCTCATCAGCGGGCCATGTCCGGTCATATGCTCCCCTACATATACCTATGTGTCGACTTTGATACCGCGCATCTATGACCCCTCGAAAATTGGTCATAAGTCTCAACACAATCTAGTCTCAAGTGGTTGTTGGTGTTCCAATTTCAACAACCTTCGACTATGGACACTATGATTTATGTCATTTCGTTAAATATGGGGTTTCAGGATCAAGTCTACTCATGTACTTCGATGGCCCATATATAATGACATGAATCATTTTGGAACGATTATTTATATCACAGTTAAAATAATCCAGAAATCATAAATTTCATAAACATAAAATATTATGTTTACATGAACCTTTCAAAACAACTAAATAAAGCCCTTTACAAACTCCCACTGAAATTAAAACTACATCTTAATTTCTCTTATCCTACAGCTACAGTCCGCGACTCGTGCTTAGGTCTAAGGAGTGGCTTCGTTAATAGATTAGCAACGTTCTCAATCGTTGAAACTTGCTGATCTACTTAACACCTCTGTCATTTATCTCACGGAATAGGTTATACCTACCCTCAAGGTGTTTGGACCTCTGATGTGCAGCTAGTCTCATCTATGCTGGGAATCACATCAAGTTCAGTGATGAACTCTTCTTTCCAAACAACCTCTTTCGCCGCTACCCAAGCTGCGAAATGTTCAGCTTAAGTCATGGAGTCAGCAACAGTGCCTTGCACCGCCAGACAGACACAAGATATAACCGGACTGTGACCGGAAATCATCTTTGTCTGTTGGAAATTTGCCTTTCAGACTCTACCGACTTTTAGCACCTCACTTTCTCCGTAAATCAAGAACTTATCCTTAGTATTCCTCAAATACTTCAGGATATTCTTTACGTCTATCCAGTGATACTTTGCTGGATATGACTGGTCCTTACTTGTCTTGCTTAACATTAAAGCAACATCAAAACAAGTACGTGTCATGGCATACATGATAGATCCAATTGCCGACGCATATGGAATCTCATCCATGCATTCAAGCTCAGCAGTTATCGTAGGACACTGTTTCTTGCTTAACGTAATGCCATGTGACATTGGCATAAAACCCTTCTTGGAATGCTGAAAACGTGTAGGACTTTGTCAATATAAGAATCCTGACTTTGTCCTATCAGCCCTTTTGGATCTCTATCTTTAGATCCAAAATCCAAGAACATACGTGGCTTTACCCATGTCAATCATAAAACCAACTCCCAAGCCAGTCCTTTACCGACTGCAGCATTGGAACGTTACTTCCGAGAATCAGTATGTCATCGACATACACTATGAGAAATGCAACATCGCTCCCGCTTATCTATTAGTAAACGCACAGTTCCACTTCGTTCTTGTTCAAGTCAAAACCTTGACTACTTCAACAGAACGAAGATTCCAACTCCGATATGTTTGCTTCTATCCATGAATGGATCGATGAAGCTAACTTATACCCAGTATAATTTTTCGGAGTCCGGGCTCACTTTCGCTTCTGTGAATTTCGCAGGTTCGTCACTTTCAATGATCATCAGATCATGGCAATTAATCACGAGAAATTACTCTCGGATTAGTGACGGATTCATTCAGATCTGCGAACTTCAGGCTCTACAGGTGTAGATTCTACAGAAATCTGTAAATCCATCCGCTACTCTCCCTCAACAGGTTAAGCAGCCTCCTGTATTTCTCGAATTTCTTCGAGTTATACTTTTACTCCCACTGTTCTTCTTGGAAAGCAACTTTCCTTTTAGAAAACAGAATTCCGAACAACCTAACTTCGTTTTCGGAATGGACGTAAAAAGTAACAAGCCTTGGTTTCCCTAGGACAACCAGCGAAGTAGCACAACTACAAATACTCAGTAAAGACGAATTTGGATCATTTCCAGTCCACATTTATGTGGTGTCTTTCAACTGATATTGGTGGAACTATTTCAGCGTAAACTTAGATATTTCTAGAGCGTTATTCTTAAAGAATATCATGGAAGATTCGTGTGACTCATCTTTAATCATTTCTAATAAGATCTGATTCTTTCTCACAGAAACACCTCCAGGTTTTCAGGAGAAATGAGCTGTGAAACGACTCATTTAGATGATCACACCATCAATGACTTAAGTATTCTCACTCGTGATCTAATCCAGAGTCTCAATACTTTTGTCACTCAGATTCTATACCTCATTCTGGAACTCTTTCGACCATTTCAAAGAATTCCGACTCGTGTCTCATCAAATGAACACAGTCATACTCACTGAAGTAATCAGTAAATATAATGAAGTACAGGAAATTTTCTCTGGCATTACTGCTCATCGGGCCACAT